>JAPFEX010000100.1:0-13021 GCA_027580175.1 Siniperca scherzeri | reverse complement strand
ATTGTTTTGATTGTTTGTGGTCCAGAGTTCCAGACATTAGTGTTTAATACTGACGTCTTAAAGCATATTGCTTTGTACAAGTGTTCACGATGTGAAGAATAACGTGATTTGACTTCAGTTACTGTTTCCAAAAGCCAGATGTTCATATTGAGACTGCTTGGAACAGATGAGTTCAATGTCACATGTCAGTATTTAACTATTTCTTCCAAAACCTTTAGAAACAAATTGTCACATTGGAAACAATTAAATGAAAAACAATGTGAATAAATTTCAATTACTTTTTAGCATTGTCTCCAGACAGCAGATGTTCATTTTGAGACTGCTTTGGAACAGATGAGTTCAATGTCACCATGTCAGTAGATTAAACTATTTCTTCCCTAAGCGGTGTAAAAGAAATTTCGACATTAGAAACATTAAAACTGGATGAATGTGAAGAATAACGTGATTTGACTTCAGTTACTGTTTACAAACAGCAGATGTTCATATTGAGACTGCTTGGAACAGATGAGTTCATTAGTAGATTTAACTGTCATTTCTTCCCAAAAGCCTTTAAAAACAAATTGTCACAATTAAAAACGATGAATGTGAAGAATAACGTGATTACTTTCATTACTGTCTCAGACAGCAGATGTTCATATTGAGACTTTGAACAGATGAGTTCAATGTCATTATGTCAGTAGATTAAACTGTTTTCTTCCCAAAGCTTGTAAAAAGAAATTTTTAGACATTAGAAACAATAAGAATCTTGATGAATGTGAAGAATAACGTGATTTGACTTCAGTTACTGTCTCCAGACAGCAGATGTTCATTTTGAGACTGCTTGGAACAGATGAGTTCAATGTCACCATGTCAGTAGATTAAACTGTTTTCCCAAAGCTGTGTGTAAAAGAAATTTCGACATTAGAAAGATTAAACTGGATGAATGTGAAGAATAACGTGATTTGACTTCAGTTATTGTCTTCAGACAGCAGATGTTCATTTTGAGACCTCTTTGAACAGATGAGTTCAATGTCACCATGTCAGTAGATTAAACTCTTTTATTTCGCCCATATGCTGTGTAAATAGACATTTCGACATTAGAAATAAAACTGGATGAATGTGAAGAATAACGTGATTTGACTTCAGTTACTGTCTCCAGACAGCAGATGTTCATAGATGTTCAATGTCACCATGTCAGATTAAACTGTTTTCCCTAAAGCTGTGTAAAAGAAATTTAGATTTTAGAAAGATTAAAAGCGGTATGGATGTGAAGAATAACGTGATTTGACTTCAGTTACTGTTTCCAGAAGCCAGATGTTCATATTGAGACTGCGTTGGAACAGATGAGTTCATTATAAGATTTAACTGTTATTTCTTCCCAAAGCTGTGTAAAAAGAAATTTCAACATTAGAAACAGTAGTAATTAGATGAATGTGAAGAATAACGTGATTTGACTTCAGTTACTGTCTCCAGACAGCAGATGTTCATTTTGAGACTGCTTTGGAACAGATGAGTTCAATGTCACCATGTCAGTAGATTAAACTGTTTTCCCTAAAGCTGTGTAAAAAGAAATTTCGACATTAGAAAATTAAAACTGATGAATGTGAAGAATAACGTGATTTGACTTCAGTTACTGTCTCCAGACAGCAGATGTTCATTTGAACAGATAAGTTCAATGTCACCATGTCAGTAGATTAAACTGTTTTCCCCTAAAGCTGTGTAAAAGAAATTTAGATTTTAGAAAGATTAAACTGGATGGATGTGAAGAATAACGTGATTTGACTTAGATAATCATATTGAGACTGCGTTGGAACAGATGAGATGAAAAACAACGTGATTTAATTTCAATTACTTTTTAGCCATCGTCTCCAGACAAATCATGTATATTTTAGCTTGCTTCCAAAAAGATATGGTTATTTTTCAATACGTTAGCAGCTTAAGTGTAGATTTCATTCCAAAAACGTTTTTGAAACCATTTTTTACACTAGAAACATCGATATCTTGATGAATATGAAAAAAAAACGTGATTTGACTTCAGTTACTGTCTCCAGACAGCAGATGTTCATTTTGAGACCTCTTTGGAACAGATGAGTTCAATGTCACAATTTCAGTAGATTAAACTCTTTTTTGCGACCATATGCGGTGTAAATAGACATTTCGACATTAGAAAAAATAAAAACTGGATGAATGTGAAGAATAACGTGATTTGACTTCAGGTATTGTCTTCAGACAGCAGATGTTCATTTTGAGACCTCTTTGGAACAGATGAGTTCAATGTCACCATGTCAGTATATTAAACTCTTTTTTGCGCCCATATGCGGTGTAAATAGACATTTCGACATTAGAAAAAATAAAAACTGGATGAATGTGAAGAATAACGTGATTTGACTTCAGTTACTTTCTCCAGACAGCAGATGTTCATTTGACAGATAAGTTCAATGTCACCATGCCAGTAGATTAAACTGTTTTTCCCTAAAGCTGTGTAAAAGAAATTTCAACATTAGAAACAGATTAATTAGATGAATGTGAAGAATAACGTGATTTGACTTCAGTTACTGTCAGACAGCAGATGTTCATTTTGAGACTGCGTTGGAAAGTTTAATGTCACCATGCCAGTAGATTAAACTGTTTTTTCCCCAAAGCTGTGTAAAAGAAATTTAGATTTTAGAAAGATTAAAACTATGGATGTGAAGAATAACGTGATTTGACTTCAGTTACTGTCTCCAGACAGCAGATGTTCATTTTGAGACTGAACAGATAAGTTTAATGTCACCATGTCAGTAGATTAAACTGTTTTTCTTCCCAAAGCTGTGTAAAAGAAATTTAGACATTAGAAAGATTAAAACCTGGATGGATGTGAAGAATAACGTGATTTGACTTCAGTTACTGTTTACAAAAGCCAGATAATCATATTGAGACTGCGTTGGAACAGATGAGTTCATTATGACATAGATTAACTGTTTCTTCCAAAAACCTTTTAGAAACAAATTGTCACAATTGAAAACAGGATGAATATGAAAACAACGTGAATAAATTTCAATTACTTTGACTTAGCTATTGTCTCCAGACAGCAGATGTTCATTTTGAGACTGCTTTGGAACAGATGAGTTCAATGTCACCATGTCACTAGATTAAACTGTTTTTCCCCATAAGCTGTGTAAAAAGACATTTCGACATTAGAAACAATAAACAGGATGGATGATGTGAAGAATAACGTGATTTGACTTCAGTTACTTTTTACAAAAGCCAGATGTTCATATTGAGACTGCGTTGGAACAGATGAGTTCATTATGACATTTAACTGTCATTTCTTTCCAAACCTTTAGAAACAAATTGTCACAATTGAAAACTGGATGAATATGAAAACAACGTGATTTTCAATTACTTTTTAGTTACTGTCTCCAGACAGCAGATGTTCATTTTGAGACTGCTTTGGAACAGATGAGTTCAATGTCACATGTCACTAGATTAAACTCTTTTTTTCCAAAAGCTGAAAAAATTTACATTAGAAACAATAAAAACTGGATGAATGTGAAGAATAACGTGATTTGACTTCAGTTACTGTCCAGACAGCAGATGTTCATTTTGAGACTGCTTGGAACAGATGAGTTCAATGTCAATTTCAGTAGATTAAACTCTTTTTTCCCCAAAAGCTGTAAAAGACATTTCGACATTAAAAAATAAAACTGGATGAATGTGAAGAATAACGTGATTTGACTTCAGTTACTGTCTTCGTAGACAGCAGATGTTCATTTTGAGACAGATAAGTTTAATGTCACCATGTCAGTAGATTAAACTGTTTTTCCCCTAAAGCTGTGTAAAAAGAAATTTCGACATTAGAAAAATAAAACTGGATGATGTGAAGAATAACGTGATTTGACTTCAGTTACTGTCTCCAGACAGCAGATGTTCATTTTGAGACTGCTTTTGGATAAGATGAGTTCAATGTCACCATGCCAGTAGATTAAACTGTTTTTCCCCAAAGCTGTGTAAAAAGAAATTTCAACATTAGAAACATTAAATTAGATGAATGTGAAGAATAACGTGATTTGACTTCAGTTACTGTCTCCAGACAGCAGATGTTCATTTTGAGACTGCTTGGAACAGATGAGTTCAATGTCACCATGTCAGTAGATTAAACTGTTTTTTTCCCCCAAAAGCTGTGTAAAAGAAATTTCGACATTAGAAAGATTAAACTGGATGGATGTGAAGAATAACGTGATTTGACTTCAGTTACTGTCTCCAGAAGCAGATGTTCATATTGAGACTGCGGAACAGATGAGTTCAATGTCACCATTAGTAGATTAAACTGTTTTTCCCAAAGCTGTGTAAAAAGAAATTTAGATTTTAGAAAGATTAAAACGGATGGATGTGAAGAATAACGTGATTTGACTTCAGTTACTGTTTACAAAAGCCAGATAATCATATTGAGACTGCGTTGGAACAGATGAGTTCATTATGACATTTAACTGTAACTTCTTCCAAAAACCTTTTAGAAACAAATTGTCACAATTGAAAACAGGATGAATATGAAAAACAACGTGAATAAATTTCAATTACTTTTTAGCTATTGTCTCCAGAAAGCAGATTTTCATTTTGAGACTGCTTTGGAACAGATGAGTTCAATGTCATCATGTCACTAGATTAAACTCTTTTGCTTTATAAGCGGTGTAAAAGACATTTCGACATTAGAAACAATAAAACAGGATGGATGTGAAGAATAACGTGATTTGACTTCAGTTACTGTTTACAAAAGCCAGATGTTCATATTGAGACTGCGTTGGAACAGATGAGTTCATTATGACATTTAACTGTCTTATTTCTTCCAAAACCTTTTAGAAACAAATTGTCACAATTGAAAACTGGATGAATATGAAAACAACGTGATTTAATTTCAATTACTTTTTAGCCATTGTCTCCAGACAGCAGATTTTCATTTGAGACTGCTTGGAACAGATGAGTTCAATGTCATCATGTCACTAGATTAAACTCTTTTTTCCCAAAAGCTGTGTAAAAACAAATTTACATTAGAAACAATAAAAACAGGATGAATGTGAAGAATAACGTGATTTGACTTCAGTTACTGTCTCCAGACAGCAGATGTTCATTTGAGACTTTGGAACAGATGAGTTCAATGTCACCATGTCAGTAGATTAAACTCTTTTTTCCAAAAGCTGTAAAAGAAATTTCGACATTAGAAAATAAAACTGGATGAATGTGAAGAATAACGTGATTTGACTTCAGTTACTGTCTCCAGACAGCAGATGTTCATTTTGAGACTCTTTGGAACAGATGAGTTCAATGTCACCATGTCAGTAGATTAAACTCTTTTTCCCATATGTGTAAAAAGAAATTTCGACATTAAAAAATAAAACTGGATGAATGTGAAGAATAACGTGATTTGACTTCAGTTACTGTCTCAGACAGCAGATGTTCATTTTGAGACTGCGTAGATAAGTTCAATGTCACCATGTCAGTAGATTAAACTTTTTCCCCTAAAGCTTTGGAAAAGAAATTTAGATATTAGAAAGATTAAAAGCGGTATGGATGTGAAGAATAACGTGATTTGACTTCAGTTACTGTTTACAAAGCCAGATTAATCATATTGAGACTGCGTTGGAACAGATGAGTTCATTATGACATTTAACTGTAACTTCTTCCAAAAACCTTTTAGAAACAAATTGTCACAATTGAAAACAGGATGAATTAGAAAAACAACGTGAATAATTTCAATTACTTTTTGACTTGCTATTGTCTCCAGACAGCAGATGTTCATTTTGAGACTGCTTTGGAACAGATGAGTTCAATGTCACCATGTCAGTAGATTAAACTCTTTTTTCCCCATAAGCTGTGTAAAAAGAAATTTCGACATTAGAAACAATTAAAAACAGGATGGATGTGAAGAATAACGTGATTTGACTTCAGTTACTGTTTCCAGACAGCAGATGTTCATATTGAGACTGCGTTGGAACAGATGAGTTCATTATGAGATTTAACTGTCATTTCTTCCCAAAACCTTTGTAGAAACAAATTTCACAATTAGAAAACTGATGAATATGAAAACAACGTGAAGAATAATTTCAATTACTTTTAGTTACTGTCTCCAGACAAAGCAGATGTTCATTTTGAGACTGCTTGGAACAGATGAGTTCAATGTCAATGTCAGTAGATTAAACTGTTTTCTTCCAAAAACGTTTAAAAAGAAATTTTAACATTAGAAACATAAAAATGGATGAATGTGAAGAATAACGTGATTTGACTTCAGTTACTGTCTCCAGACAGCAGATGTTCATTTTGAGACTGCTTTGGAACAGATGAGTTCAATGTCACCATGTCAGTAGATTAAACTGTTTTTCCATAAGCTGTGTAAAAAGAAATTTCACATTAGAAACAATTAAAACAGGATGGATGTGAAGAATAACGTGATTTGACTTCAGTTACTGTTTACAAAAGCAGATGTTCATTGAGACTGCGTTGGAACAGATGAGTTCATTATGACATTTAACTGTCATTTCCCCCCAAAAGCTGTGTAAAAACAAATTGTCACAATTGAAATTAAAACTGGATGAATGTGAAAAACAACGTGATTTAATTTCAATTACTTTTTAGCCATGTCTCCAGACAAATCATGTATATTTTGAGACTGCTTAAAAAGATATGGTTATTTTTCATACGTTAGATTAAGTGTAGATTTCATTCCAAAAACGTTTTTGAAACCATTTTTTACACTAGAAACATCGATATCTTGATGAATATGAAAAAAAAACGTGATTTGACTTCAGTTACTGTCTCCAGACAGCAGATGTTCATTTTGAGACCTCTTTGGAACAGATGAGTTCAATGTCACAATTTCAGTAGATTAAACTCTTTTTTGCGACCATATGCGGTGTAAATAGACATTTCGACATTAGAAAAATTAAAAACTGGATGAATGTGAAGAATAACGTGATTTGACTTCAGTTACTGTCTCCAGACAGCAGATGTTCATTTTGAGACTCTTTGGAACAGATGGTCACCATGTCAGTAGATTAAACTCTTTTTTGCGCCCATATGCGGTGTAAATAGACATTTCGACATTAGAAAAAATAAAAACTGGATGAATGTGAAGAATAACGTGATTTGACTTCAGTTACTTTCTCCAGACAGCAGATGTACATTTTGAGACTGCGTAGATAAGTTCAATGTCACCATGTCAGTAGATTAAACTGTTTTTCCCCTAAAGCTGTGTAAAAAGAAATTTAGATTAGAAAGATTGGATGGATGTGAAGAATAACGTGATTTGACTTCAGTTACTGTTTACAAAAGCAGATGTAATCATATTGAGACTTGGAACAGATGTCACCATATTAGATTAAACTGTTATTTCTTCCCAAAGCTGTGTAAAAAGAAATTTCAACATTAGAAACAGTATTAATTAGATGAATGTGAAGAATAACGTGATTTGACTTCAGTTACTGTCTCCGTACAGCAGATGTTCATTTTGAGACTGCGTAGATAAGTTTAATGTCACCATGCCAGTAGATTAAACTGTTTTTTCCCAAAAGCTGTGTAAAAGAAATTTCAACATTAGAAACAGATAAAATGATGATGTGAAGAATAACGTGATTTGACTTCAGTTACTGTCTCCAGACAGCAGATGTTCATTTTGAGACTGCGTAGATAAGTTCAATGTCACCATGTCAGTAGATTAAACTGTTTTTCCCCCTAAAGCTGTGTAAAAGAAATTTAGATATTAGAAAGATTAAAAGCGATGGATGTGAAGAATAACGTGATTTGACTTCAGTTACTGTTTACAAAAGCCAGATGTTCATATTGAGACTGCGTTGGAACAGATGTCATATTATAGATTTAACTGTTATTTCTTCCCAAAGCTGTGTAAAAAGAAATTTAGATTAGAAAGATTAAAACCTGGATGGATGTGAAGAATAACGTGATTTGACTTCAGTTACTGTTTACAAAAAGCCAGATGTTCATATTGAGACTGCGTTGGAACAGATGAGTTCATTATGACATTTAACTGTAACTTCTTCCAAAACCTTTTAGAAACAAATTGTCACAATTGAAAACAGGATGAATATGAAAACAACGTGAATGATGAATTTCAATTGATTTTTTAGTTATTGTCTCCAGACAGCAGATGTTCATTTTGAGACTGCTTTGGAACAGATGAGTTCAATGTCACCATGTCTAGATTAAACTGTTTTTCTTCCCATAAGCGGTGTAAAAGACATTTCGACATTAGAAACAATAAAAACAATGGATGTGAAGAATAACGTGATTTGACTTCAGTTACTGTTTACAGACAGCAGATGTTCATATTGAGACTGCGTTGGAACAGATGAGTTCATTATGAGATTTAAACTGTTTTTCTTCCCAAAAGCTGTGTAAAAACAAATTGTCACAATTGAAAACTGGATGAATATGAAGAACAACGTGATTTGACTTCAATTACTTTTAGCCATCGTCAGACAGCAGATGTTCATATTGAGACTGCTTGGAACAGATGAGTTCATTATGACATAGATTAAACTGTAGATTTCATTCCAAAACGTTTTGAAATTTTTACAATTAGAAACAATTATATCTTGATGAATATGAAAAAACGTGATTTGACTTCAATTACTTTTTACTGTTCCAGACAGCAGATGTTCATTTTGAGACTCTTTGGAACAGATGAGTTCAATGTCACAATTTCAGTAGATTAAACTCTTTTTCTTCATATGTGTAAATAGACATTTCGACATTAGAAAAATAAAACTGGATGAATGTGAAGAATAACGTGATTTGACTTCAGTTATTGTCTTCAGACAGCAGATGTTCATTTTGAGACTTTGGAACAGATGAGTTCAATGTCACCATGTCAGTAGATTTAAACTGTTTTTTTCCCAAAAGCTGTGTAAAAAGACATTTCGACATTAGAAAATAAAAACTGGATGAATGTGAAGAATAACGTGATTTGACTTCAGTTACTTTCCAAGTCCAGAGATGTTCATTTTGAGACTGGAACAGATGAGTTCAATGTCACAATTTCAGTAGATTAAACTCTTTTTCCCCATATGCGGTGTAAATAGACATTTGACATTAGAAAAATAAAAACTGGATGAATGTGAAGAATAACGTGATTTGACTTCAGGTATTGTCTTCAGACAGCAGATGTTCATTTTGAGACTCTTTGGAACAGATGAGTTCAATGTCACCATGTCAGTAGATTAAACTTTTTTTCCCCATATGCGGTGTAAATAGACATTTCGACATTAGAAAAATAAAAACTGGATGAATGTGAAGAATAACGTGATTTGACTTCAGTTACTTTCTCCAGACAGCAGATGTTCATTTTGAGACTGCGTAGATAAGTTTAATGTCACCATGCCAGTAGATTAAACTGTTTTTACCCTAAAGCTGTGTAAAAGAAATTTCAACATTAGAAACAGTAGGAATTAGATGAATGTGAAGAATAACGTGATTTGACTTCAGTTACTGTCTCCAGACAGCAGATGTTCATTTTGAGACTGCGTAACAGATAAGTTTAATGTCACCATGCAGTAGATTAAACTATTTTTCCCCTAAAGCTGTGTAAAAGAAATTTAGATTTTAGAAAGATTAAAACATGGATGTGAAGAATAACGTGATTTGACTTCAGTTACTGTCTCCAGACAGCAGATGTTCATTTTGAGACTGCTTTGGAACAGATGAGTTCAATGTCACCATGTCAGTAGATTAAACTGTTGTTTTTCTTCCCAAAAGCTGTGTAAAAGAAATTTAGACATTAGAAAGATTAAAACCTGGATGATGATGTGAAGAATAACGTGATTTGACTTTCATATTGAGACTTTGGAACAGATGAGTTCATTATGACATTTAACTGTAACTTTTCTTCCAAAACCTTTTAGAAACAAATTGTCACAATTGAAAACAGGATGAATATGAAAACAACGTGAATACATTGATTTCAATTACTTTTTAGTTATTGTCTCCAGAAAGCAGATTTTCATTTTGAGACTGCTTTGGAACAGATGAGTTCAATGTCATCATGTCAGTAGATTAAACTCTTTTGCGTTTATAAGCGGTGTAAAAGAGACATTTCGACATTAGAAACAATAAAACAGGATGGATGTGAAGAATAACGTGATTTGACTTCAGTTACTGTTTACAAAAGCCAGATGTTCATATTGAGACTGCGTTGGAACAGATGAGTTCATTATGACATTTAACTGTCATTTCGTCCCAAACCTTTTAGAAACAAATTGTCACAATTGAAAACTGGATGAATATGAAAACAACGTGATTTAATTTCAATTACTTTTTAGCCATCGTCTCCAGACAAATCATGTATATTTTAGCTGTTTCCAAAGATATGGTTATTTTTCAATACGTTAGCAGCTTATGTAGATTTTCATTCCAAAACGTTTTGAAACCATTTTTACACTAGAAACATCGATATCTTGATGAATATGAAAAAAACGTGATTTGACTTCAGTTACTGTCTCCAGACAGCAGATGTTCATTTTGAGACCTCTTTGGAACAGATGAGTTCAATGTCACCATGTCAGTAGATTAAACTGTTTTTTCCCCATATGCTGTGTAAAAGAAATTTCGACATTAGAAAAATAAAACTGGATGAATGTGAAGAATAACGTGATTTGACTTCAGTTACTTGTCTCAGACAGCAGATGTTCATTTTGAGACTCTTTGGAACAGATGAGTTCAATGTCACCATGTCAGTAGATTAAACTGTTTTTCCCCTAAAGCGTGTAAAAAGAAATTTCGACATTAGAAAAATTAAAACTGGATGAATGTGAAGAATAACGTGATTTGACTTCAGTTACTTTCCAGACAGCAGATGTTCATTTTGAGACTGCGTAGATAAGTTTAATGTCACCATGCCAGTAGATTAAACTGTTTTTTACCCTAAAGCTGTGTAAAAAGAAATTTCAACATTAGAAACAGTAGGAATTAGATGAATGTGAAGAATAACGTGATTTGACTTCAGTTACTGTCTCCGTACAGCAGATGTTCATTTTGAGACTGCGTAGATAAGTTTAATGTCACCATGCCAGTAGATTAAACTGTTTTTTCCCCCTAAAGCTGTGTAAAAAGAAATTTAGATTTTAGAAAGATTAAACTGGATGGATGTGAAGAATAACGTGATTTGACTTCAGTTACTGTTTACAAAAGCCAGATAATCATATTGAGACTGCGTTGGAACAGATGAGTTTATTATAAGATTTAACTGTTATTTCTTCCCAAAAGCTGTGTAAAAAGAAATTTAGATTTTAAAAAGATTAAAACCTGGATGGATGTGAAGAATAGAGTGATTTGACTTCAGTTACTGTTTACAAAAGCCAGATAATCATATTGAGACTGCGTTGGAACAGATGAGTTCATTATGACATTTAACTGTAAGTTTCTTCCAAAACCTTTTAGAAACAAATTGTCACAATTGAAAACAGGATGAATATGAAAAACAACGTGAATACATTTCAATTACTTTTTAGCTATTGTCTCCAGACAGCAGATTTTCATTTTGAGACTGCTTTGGAACAGATGAGTTCAATGTCATCATGTCACTAGATTAAACTCTTTTTTGCGTTTATAAGCGGTGTAAAAAGACATTTCGACATTAAAAACAATAAAAACAGGATGGATGTGAAGAATAACGTGATTTGACTTCAGTTACTGTTTACAAAAGCCAGATGTTCATATTGAGACTGCGTTGGAACAGATGAGTTCATTATGACATTTAACTGTCATTTCGTCCCAAAACCTTTTAGAAACAAATTGTCACAATTGAAAACTGGATGAATATGAAAAACAACGTGATTTAATTTCAATTACTTTTTAGCCATCGTCTCCAGACAAATCATGTATATTTTAGACTTGCTTCCAAACAGATGGTTATCAATATGTTAGCAGCTTATGTAGATTTCATTCCAAAACGTTTTGAAACCAAATTTTTACATTAGAAACATCGATATCTTGATGAATGTGAAGAATAACGTGATTTGACTTCAGTTACTGTCTCCAGACAGCAGATGTTCATTTTGAGACTTTGGAACAGATGAGTTCAATGTCACATTTCAGTAGATTAAACTCTTTTTCTTCACATGCGTGTAAATAGACATTTCGACATTAGAAAAATAAAAACTGGATGAATGTGAAGAATAACGTGATTTGACTTCAGTTACTGTCTTCAGACAGCAGATGTTCATTTTGAGACTGCTTTGGAACAGATGAGTTCAATGTCACCATGTCAGTAGATTAAACTCTTTCTTCCCAAAAGCTGTGTAAATAGACATTTCGACATTAGAAAAATAAAAACTGGATGAATGTGAAGAATAACGTGATTTGACTTCAGTTACTGTCTCCAGACAGCAGATGTTCATTTTGAGACTGCTTTGGAACAGATGAGTTCAATGTCACCATGTCAGTAGATTAAACTGTTTTTCCCCAAAGCTTTGGAAAAGAAATTTAGACATTAGAAAGATTAAAAGCGGATGGATGTGAAGAATAACGTGATTTGACTTCAGTTACTGTTTACAAAAGCCAGTTAATCATATTGAGACTGCGTTGGAACAGATGAGTTCATTATGACATTTAACTGTAACTTCTTCCAAAACCTTTTAGAAACAAATTGTCACAATTGAAAACAGGATGAATATGAAAACAACGTGAATAAATTTCAATTACTTTTTAGCTATTGTCTCCAGACAGCAGATTTTCATTTTGAGACTGCTTTGGAACAGATGAGTTCAATGTCACCATGTCAGTAGATTAAACTCTTTTTGCGATAAGCGGTGTAAATAGACATTTCGACATTAGAAACAATAAAAACAGGATGAATGTGAAGAATAACGTGATTTGACTTCAGTTACTTTCTCCAGAAAGCAGATGTTCATTTTGAGACTGCGTTGGAACAGATGAGTTCAATGTCACCATGTCAGTAGATTAAACTGTTTTTCCCCAAAAACCTTTGTAAAAAACAAATTGTCACAATTAAAACTGGATGAATGTGAAGAACAACGTGATTTGACTTCAGTTACTG
>JAPFEX010000099.1:0-13035 GCA_027580175.1 Siniperca scherzeri | reverse complement strand
TGAGGGCTCCATTCTGAGGCCATTTCTTACATTGTGACATTTGGCACACTTTTGAATGGTTTTGGGGTTGCCAAATGTCAGTGGTGACAATTGCCCACTGAACATAGTTTGCAGCCTCCAGTCGGAGCCATGCCTGGTTCCTTGGAAGCCTGTCCACCAGGAACCTGAGGACATTACATGCACACACTTATAATTCCAGGAAAGAGTTTCGTGCCCTGGTACTTTTGACATTCGTGCCCTGGTATTTTTGAAGTTCTGTCTGGTTCTCCTTTTTGACATTCGTGTGGTAACTTTTTGAAGTTCGCCCTGCTCCTTTTTGAAGTTCGTTTTTGAAGTTCGTGATGGTACTCTGGGTTGTTATTTCTGGGGTATGGCAAATGTCAGAGGTCTAAGGAACATTTTTGACTGGGGATGGAGGAAATCAGTGTGACAATTGGGAACATTTTTGACACGGCAACTCGGTGTCCAAAGGGGAACACTGAGGGCTCCATTCTGAGGTATGGCAAATGTCAAAATATAAGGCCATTTCTTACATTTTGACATTTGGCACACTTTTGAATGGGGTTTTGGGGTTGCCAAATGTCAGTGTGACAATTGGGAACATTTTTGACACGGCATAACTTGGTGTCCAAAGGGAACACTGAGGGCTCCATTCTGAGGTATGGCAAATGTCAAAATATAAGGCCATTCTTACATTTTGACATTTGGCACATCACTAAAGAGTCAGGATTCTTAGAACTTTTGGAGCCTAAAGATGAGATTTTAGCAGATAGAGGATTTTTAATCAGAGACGAGCTTGCAGCTTATGGTGCCACCCGTCGTATCATTTAGCGAAAGGAAAAATATACACACAAATATGTGGAGTTGAATTTGATAGTATGAGTGTGAATGCTTCAATATAAACGACTTGTCCAGACAAAACTGCTTGTCTTCTGTACTTCCCTGAAGGCTATCACAGTACTTGTAGGGACACTTTATCTCTACCACCCCTTTGCCACAGCAGGTACATCTTGCTATCCCATCTGGCAATGATCCAAGGTGAGGCTCGGAAGGCCGCTGATTCTGAAATCTTGATGGCTTCGGGCCATAAATGCAGTGTAAGTTTGTCTTACCATTTCTTCCATGTTCTCACCCCAGAGCACAGATGGGTGTTTTGTTCTACTGCATTATATCCATTAGATATGTTTTGCTGATCTTGTCTGTTGTGGTTGCATGGTGAAATTCGGTACTTAGGCTCCCTCTAGGTGTGCCAGTCCTTTGACCTTGACTGTTGCTGTGTGATAAATTCCAGTTTCTCACATTGATGAGGTTGTAGTTTAGTTTTAGTCTGTGAAATGTTTCCTCACTTTTCACCTGCATTTCCTGTGGTGAGAGTTCCTGAGTGTTGTGTTAAATAAAGCAGTCAAGGGCTCAGGTAAGTCTGGTTGTTCCTCTATATCAGTGTCAGATGATGCAGTTTCGTGTTACTATTTTCCAGACACTGCAGCACCTGGGTTCACAACCTGCTGTTCCCGAATATCATCATCTGTCAACTCTGATGACAGAGCAACATAAAGACACCTTTTAAGAATCCTGACTAAATTCTTACTAAAATCATTAAGCAGAGCTTAAAAAAATGCAGATGCACAATAGATAACAGACAATCTAATTTCCAGAATAAATCCAGTAATCTGACAGTAAATGCACAGACATGCTAACAAAACATCACATGATACTGACATTACTCAAATTGTGTTTATAGGTCTTTATGATTGTCATCTCTGCATTACAATGAAACTCATTCTTTCTCAGGCTAGATTATGGTGTTAAAAGACTTGAGAAATCTTGAAAATGAATTAACTGCACTATGGAAAAAGGAAACTTATATAGGCTCTTTCAACTATTACATACCTCTGGGTGTGACACTGTTCTTCCTAGCAGTTTTTGAAGCTGCCTGCCTAGCCTCTTTGGTTTGTAGAAGCTGATTTCCCTCATTGGAGCTGGCTTGACTTCTTTCCTGCTTATGTCTTTCCACATGCACACTCCAGAAGTAACTGCTGCTTTCTCTGTCCTCTGGAAAGTAATTACAGTAAAGATTACAGTAAAACAGAAGCAGAATTCATATTTGCATAACAACTATACCATCAAGCTTTGAACTATGCTAGCTAGCAAACCAGCAACGCAAAATAATACTTACCCTGCCACACAGGTACAATTCACTGTTAGTACGTCGTTTTCTGGCTTGTTAATTACAACCCAAGCCGGACACAGAGTGGCCTTGTGTGCTTGCCTTTGGCTAGGGAGGATTTCCGATTTAAAGACACAAAACTCTGAGTCTATGTCATTGTATCTGATGTTTTGTACATGACCACAGATAACATAGTCATAAGAATCTAGTGAGAAGGGGATCGCTGGAGAAGGAATGTAGGGAATATGCAGTTGCATGGGGAATCCTTGTACCAAACGAGGTCGGACAACTGGCTGACGTGAGTGTTGGCCCTTTTGTGCTGGTGATAGGGTGCTGATGGGGAGCAGGTGTGCTTGATTAGCAGACGGTGGAGCCTGTTGTATCCGTGACATTACCCCCCCCCCTCCACAGCTAGCTCCCGAGGGACCACCGTCGTGGTGGTCGTCAAGAGAAACAATACCTCATAATTAATGTAATAATAAGTAACTAATTTTAGTTCTGCTGGTTTAGAGAATTCAACAAAGTTGGCAAAGAAGTTGATGCTCTCAATGTAAAGAGGTGGGGTGTTTTTTTTGTTTCTCTTCTTGCCCCTAAAACGGACCACATAAATGTTTGTTGAAGTAAAAGTTTATGTCCAGAAGTATGAGATAGTCATTCTTCAGGTTATTTGATGAAATATAATTTTGGTAATTTTCCACAAGCTGTGCTGAGGTGAAAATGGTGACGCAAAGTCAGAAATTTGTAACTCTAAAAAAAAAAAAAGGAAACAGCACTCTACCCTTGGTCATGAAGGATAAAAATACAATGTGTGGCTATATTTCTACTGATTATCTGTGTAGACACTAACCAGCAGGCAACAAATAGCAACAGTAAAATCTCAACCACAAGAAGACTGATTTTCAGCCATAACCACACACAGCAAAGACCTAGCAGAAAGATCAAGAATGATGCTATTTAAAAAGCTGGCAGTATATATCAACCCCTTCTGACACTGTTTCACTACTCCACTCATCAACTTACACAAACAGACTAATTGACCTTCACAAGATGCGTCAATATCTGCTTTCAGACTTGTGGAAAGGTATAAACTCTGTGCTGGATTTGAACCGGCCACCCTCCGGTTCCCAAGCCAAGTCCAAAGAATATGGTCAAGAAAACAACCAGCAGGAAAAAGAACATTTAGTATATTGTGGTGAAAATCTTTTTTTTAACCATCAGTTACTGAAGCCATTTCTGAGTTTAATCATTCACTTCACGTAATGTATCTGTACTGTTGAGAGATTGCCATGAATGGGCTTAAAGCATGATCTACCATAAATTCATAGAGACCTGATTGTGGGTGTCAGGTGGGTGGATTCACCAAGAAGACTAAAGTTGCAGTTTGACAATTTTAAAAAAGTACACAGTGAATGAACCCTTTAACAACATGTGTCAGGAGCTGGGCCTTGGAGGATGATTGTAGGATATGTGTAATGGATGGGCAATAACAAATAATCACCAATCCACAGAACAACAATAAATACCTCAGTAACATTTGGGGTGAGGTCACCAATTTCAGAATACACAATTAGTCTCAGTCTTGCCTGTATGGGGTATAACAGCGGATGTCTTCACAGGGTACCTCTTGTGGCCACTTAAGTCATCTGCAGTGGATCGACACCTTGATATCAGAGTATACCTTAACATCGTAGTGGGCCAGGTTTATCCATCCATGGCCATCATGGACCCCAAAGAAGCAGGCTACTTTCAACAATGTCGTGGTCACTGTAATAGTGCAAGAATCATCCACAAATGTTTCCAGCAACATTCAGGTCATCACATTCCCCTGATATCAGCATCCAAACAGCATTCATAGAGAGCAGCATCCACAAATAAAGCATGAC
Organism: Siniperca scherzeri; assembly: GCA_027580175.1. Taxonomy (NCBI): domain Eukaryota; kingdom Metazoa; phylum Chordata; class Actinopteri; order Centrarchiformes; family Sinipercidae; genus Siniperca; species Siniperca scherzeri. The sequence continues at coordinate 8,985 of JAPFEX010000099.1, read as the reverse complement.
AATGGGACACTACAGGTTCCTTGTTAAATCACAGCACAATGTGTGGCAGCTAGTTTCAGGGCCACAGGTGGACTATGCTTCCAATATTTCATCCTGGCTTACTACAGCACACATTCCCATCAGTAGGAAATATCTAAATACTGTCAGGCATTAACATGTTAACGTTTATCTCAAATGGAGTATCTTGCTGTTATTCAGTCAAAGACTCTACAGCATTACATTTTCAGAAAAATAACTTTGTCTCGTACTCCATGAGGCTAAATGTTTACGTCAGCACTCATATTCCTGAAAGCTTTTATGTAGTCAGTTTGAGCAACAAGATAAGCAACAAAAAACACCCCGCCTCTTTGCATTGAGAGCACCCTTCCTGGGGCAGACTTCAGTTACGGACATTGCAGAGCTTCAGTCACACGCACAATGATGAACTTTATCTTGATAACAGCTTTCATTCTCTGCAGCATCAGTAAGTACTGCCATTGAATTATTCTCAACTTCATTGCTAAGTTTATTATTGTATGTTTAAGCCGCCGTATAACTTATTTACTTATTACTCACTTGCTAACTTTTATTAAGAGATATTTTATTACCGCTATGTTACTTTATAACAAGTAAGTCTCTTGTGGTCTGCTGTTTGTTTCAGGCTGGATCTCTGTCTCAGTTTCTGAGTCTCAGACTGTGGAGGTCCAGTCTGGTGAAGAAGTCACACTGCTGTGCTCCAACATTTCCAAATATGACACTGTAACATTCTGGTTCAGACTTGTCCAGAGAACGAAGGTCAGCTGTATCTCTGTCATGATCAGGTCTAACAGCAATGCTTCAGCCTGTGATGGATATCAAAATGGAAAATTTGAAATGAGATCTAACATCTCTACTCTCTTTCTCAAAATCAAACAAGTGGATTTATCGGACTCTGGACTGTATTTCTGTGGATTTTACACAAATGCACTTCCAATTTTCAGTGTAATACATTTAAACATTAAAGGTAAGAGTATTTTAAAGTCTTTTCTGTCTTTTGATTCCCATTATTGGGTTAAGTCTTTTTTCTGCTCATATTGCAAAAAACATTTTGATATTTGTCTTAAAACAACATCTATGCTTTTTATAATTTTGATGTAAATCTACAAATTTAAAATCAAGACTAAATTTATCTTCATTTGATCAAAAGGCAGCGATGAGCCACATGATGACGTGGACAGCAAGTGTAAAAGTAAGATATTCATAAAGATGTCTTTCATTGTGCAGATTATCAAATGTTTGAAGGTAAAACAGTTTAGCTAAATTCGTCCATTTTAATTTTAACCAGGTCTCAAGTCTCAAAAGGAAAAGTCTAATATAATGATCTTTCTTGTAGAAGAGTCTGACGGAATAGCAAAGCTGACGAGTGTGATCCTGGTCTGACTGTTTTCCTTGTAATGGTCATCATTGGTCTGGTTGTTAAAACAGGAAACTTCAGACAGGTACTTTTACTAGCTACTGAATCTATGTTTGGCTTTGTTCGCTCATCCTCTTTAAAGTTGTGCCAATCAGAGCTACTCTCTAACTTATATTTGGTTTTGTTGCCACATGAAATTCTCTTACAATTGTGTCAATATGCTGGAAAAATCCCAAACTCCAAAGACAATAATCAATGAACTGACCAGATATTTTGTTTCTGTCACTTAGCTGACGAAGAACAGAATCCAGAGCAAAGTGAGGTGAATTCAGTTTTAACATTTACCTATATGTATATTGTTTGATAGAGCCTGACCGAAAAAAAACACAGAATATTGTATCAGCTAATATTATTGTAGCTTGTCCCTGAAATATTGGCGTATTTCTATATATCCATATATATGTACATATTTGTATTGTGTATACATGGGCCAATAAGTAACAAGCAATTGCAGTCAAGAAAAGCCAAAATGATGTTTGAGGTACTTTGGAAACCGTGTCTACTTTGTCCATTAGAGCGCTACCAAGTTTATTTTTAACTGGGAAATGTCCTGCTCAATAAACACTCTTTTCACAGAATGTGGGCTCTGATGACCTGAACTACGCAGCAGTGACATTTCGACCAAAAGCAAAAGAAGAGAGCTGGAGCCAAATGTTACTTATGCTGCCACCAGACAGACTCAGGAGGCAACTGGAACTGATGATATTAATATGCTTTGGGCTTTTGTATGGCTTGTTGGTGAGAGCAATAGCCACTCTTGCCAAAACATTTAATTTTGTAATAAAGATCCAATGTTTGTTGTCTTCATATTGCACCTATACCTATAATTCTCAGCATTTCCTTTCTCTCAGTCTATTGAGCAAACATATATGACTGGTGTTTGATGTAGGACGAGCCAGTAAGGGCATGGAGGAGTGTCCGGATTGTATTAAAGTGAGAGTTAGCTGGAGGTCTGCAGCAGTGGAGTGAGTAATTGAGGTGCACATAACCAGTTTAAAAGGATGACACAGCACAGCGTGGTCTGAGCACAACTGAGGTGAACATCATGAGGCCTGTTAGATCAAAGGTTTCTAAAAATAAAATGTGAAAGGTAGCAGTTAACACTAAAAAATTTCAAAGCCACACAGTACATCAACGTCCAAACTGAATATTTAAACTGATATTATAACATGTGAAATGAATGTTACATGTGTCACAGATGTGTGTACGAGTCAGTAGGATTGAGGATCTAAATGCAGATACTGAAGCAGAACAAGTTGTAGAAAAGGACTTCACTTAAACAATGTTCAAATTAACAGGCTTACAGTCAGGAACAACAAGGCAATCCAAACAATCTACATCTGGTGGACAGGTGGAGAATGGCAGGTCTGGAAAGTTCCTCAGAAATGCCTGGGCCTGGGGGGAAGAAGTGAGAAGTGGCTGGAGGCAGGGACAGAGGGGCAGACTGAGCAAAATAACAATTGAGGCAGCCCTTGTAACAACATGAATTAAAAACGCAGTATATAATAACTGATTACAAAAAGTATATATATATATTTGGAATCAGATGTGGCTTATATGAAAGGCAAAGGCCTCTAGATTATGCTTATTTTACCAAAATAAAATCTTATCATGCCTTGATTTTTAATTATTTTATTAGGAAAGAAAGGTCAGACTTTGCTTAGACAAAAGTCTTGTCACTTAAAAGAAATAATGTACAGTACAGAACATAAAGTCATGGTGCAGTGGAAAAATAATTAATATTGTGTATGACTCCTATGAGCTTGGAGGACTGCATCCATGCGTCTCGGCAATGACTCAAATAACTTATTAATAAAGTCATTTGGAATGGCAAAGAAAGCATTCTTGCAGGACTCCCAGAGTTCATCAAGATTCTTTTGTTTCATCTTCAATGCCTCCTCCTTCATTTTACCCCAGACATGCTCAATAATTTTCCTGTCTGGTAACTGGGCTGGCCAATCCTGGAGCACCATGACCTTGTTTGCTTTCAGGAACTTTGATGTGGAGGCTGAAGTATGAGAAGGAGCCATCCTGCTGAAGAATTTGCACTCTCCTGTGGTTTGGAATGTAATGGGCAGCAAGAATGTCTTGATACCTCAGACTGTTGATGTTGTCATCCACTCTGCAGATCTCTCGCACACCCCCATACTGAATGTAACCCCAAACCATGATTTTTCCTCCACCGAACTTGACTGTTTTCTGAATCTTGGGTCCATGCGGATTCCGATAGGTCTTCTGCAGTATTTGCGATGATTGGGATGCAGTTCAATAGATGATTCATCGGAAAAATCAACCTTATGCCACTTTTCCACAGTCCATCCTTCCTGCAAGCTGTGGGCCTTGGCAAATGCAACACGATTTTTTAGTTGTCTTCTGTTTAATGCTGGTTTCTGAGCACTAATTCGGCCATTGAGACCACTGTGTGACAGAATTCGACAAACTGTTCTTGTAGATACAGGGGTTTCTGGTGACCAGTTGTTATGTAGCTCTGCTGCAGTTGAAAAAGGGCTGGCCCTGGACTGTTGAACCAACAAACGGTCCTCTCGAACAGTAGTCTTACGGGGTCTGCCTGACCTGGGCCTGTCATGAACTTCACCAGTTTCTTCAAATCTTTTTCTTATCCTCCACTTGACGTTTAGATACATTAAAATGTCTGCCACCTCAGCAGGAGACTTGGTCTTCAGGCTCTTGATGATCAGCACTTTGGTCTGTGGTTGAATCTTTGGCATGCTGTCAGAGGTCAGGATGCATTTCAAATGAAGGTTGGGTGTGCTGGGGTTCTTCTTCTACACACCTGGGAATGTGTTAATTACAGTATTTGTCACAGGTGATGCTCTAATCTGTGATTGGTTGAATCCTTTAAAGATGTGACAAGACTTTTGTCTAAGCAAAGTCTGACCTTTCTTTCCTAATAAAATAATTAAAAATCAAGGCATGATAAGATTTTATTTTGGTAAAATAAGCATAATCTAGAGGCCTTTGCCTTTCATATAAGCCACTTCTGATTCCAAATGATCAACTAGAAGTCAAGTTATTATTTGTTGTTCCTACAACTTGGATAGGCGACAAGACTTTTGTCAGGAGTGTACACATCACTCATAACCAAGGTAAGTCAACTCATAACAGCGACAAAGTACTACCATAAATCAAGCCAGACTGATATGTAGGCTGCTAAACATTATTACCAATCAATCAATCATTTAATATTACATGAACTTAAATTAAACAGGCATTTCCAACATCAATAGCCCTACAAAACCAACACTTCTTTAATATTTATGATTCATTTCATAAGCGCAAGCTGAACCCTCGCTTTCTTCTCTTTTCTCTCACTCGCTGAGTGTCCACACAGGTGTTCCTAATGAGCTTTGTTTTCCTCTCTCTTCAGCGGTGGGCTGATGAATTATCTCCGCTAGAAACTGAAAGTGAAACTTGAGTAGTAGTTTATATTATCTGAGGTTTAATTCAATGCATTTTGTTTATTAAAAAAAAATCCAGGGGTTCTGTGAGCCCCTAAACCAATGCAAACTGCGCCTGTGCCCTCCATGTGTGCCGATATTGCTTGCATAGTTTAAAATTTGTATTGGCCTACTACATCTCTTCTAAAGATCTTCAGGTTTACAGTCGACACATCAGCTTCTTGTGTCATATCAAATACCCACAGTTGTCAGTATTTATGCCTCTGCGCTGGCGATAGTCGTGGCCGGAGGCATTATGTTTTGGGCTGTCTGTCTGTTTGTCCCTTTCGTGAACGTGATATCTCTTGGACTCAAGGATGAACTGATTAGAATTTGGTGGTCGAAGGTCAAAGGTCAAGGTCACTGTGACCTCACGTCCGTCCCATTCTCTTGAATGCCTCTCAGGAACGCCTGGAAGGATTTTCTTCAAATTTGGCACAAACGTCCACTTGGACACAAGGATGAACTGATTTGAATTTGGTGGTCAAAAGTCAAAGGTCAAGGTCACTGTGACCTCAAAATACGTTTTAGCCATAACTCAAGAATTGATGATCATATTTCACAGTTGGTCAGAAAATGAATTGGTGACACTTTTGAATCACTGTGACCTCAAAATGACCGTGACAAACATGTTTTGGCCATAACTCAAGAATGTATGAGGTAATTATGACAACATTTCACACAGATGTTTAATGGAATACAACAATGAAGTGATGACATATTTTATCCAAAAGGTCAAAGGTCAACTTCACTGTTCATCATAATGTCCTGAAAAACAAAACTTTTTGGCCATTATTCAACACCATAACTCAGGAACAGAAGGGAGATTGTGACCATATTTCACAGTTGGTCAGACACTAAATAGGTGACACTTTTGACTCAAAGGTCAAGGTCACTGTGACCTCTAAAGAGGTTTTTAGCCATAATTTAAGAATGAATTGGGCGATTCCAGATGTCACACACATGTTGACTGGGACGACAGAATGAGTAAACAGTAACTAGCACAGTGCGGGCTTTCCTCCATCTCGTCCATTCTGCCTTTCACTTCCTGCCTCATTCTGAATTTCGAGCATCTTGAATCACTTGAAACAAACAGACAAACAACTTATCGCGTGCCTAGATAATAGTGATCCTGTGAGTGAGTGAGTTTTACCTACAACTCAGAGAGAGGCTTTGCATCTAAAAATGCCAGATGAAAACAAAAGCGCCACATTTTGTGTCGCTATACTCTATAAGAATCCATCTTTACATAGTAATCAAGTACATGTGTACCTGTTTAGCCAATACATCTATGATAATCCTTCATCAATCTATGTATATTCACTGGAATCATACATATGTATCATCAGTATAGTGATAACTTCCATTTAGCCAAAAAATACACTTTATACCTTTTTATTCAATTCCTTTAAAGTATTCATAACATAGATTATGACAACTTGACTGGTTGGCGGAGGCATACAACGGCGGTAATTGTAGTTCATATTAAATTCAGCTGATTGCAGTAAAATGGCGTAGTATTATTCTTCAAAGGAAATTATGAATGAAAAGTGTGTGTGTGTGTGTGTGTGTGTGTTGTGTTTTGAGAAAGACAGGAAGAAATGCTTAAGCTCAATTGTTCAATTAACAAGCTTTATGTTTTTCTGGGAATTGATGTCTCTAGGCTATATCCATATTTCACATCAGAAAATAATGATGTATGTTATTATAAGAAACACACTGTGTTCTTCCAAAAAGATAAGATTTTAACCATGTGAGAACCAGGCCAGAGACGCCAAAGTAGTTTTCGAGACAATCTAGGAGTATGCCAGTATGCCAGTGGTATCAAAAGCCGCACTGAGGACCAATATTAGAAGTACCAAAGTGGAATTTGAATCAGTGGTAAGCAAAATGTAATTTACCACTTTATTCAGTGCAGTTTCAGTGGAATGACAGCCCCTAAAGGCAGATTGAAAAGGTTAAAAAAGATTGCTGTTACTTATGTGAGCTGGAAGAGACACAACTCTTTGTAACACTTTTGAAAAGAATGAAAGGTTAAGGACTGGTCTAGTTATTAAGAGATCCTGGATCAAGGTATAGTTTCTTTAGTGGTTTAACCACAGCAGTCTTAAAGCTGGTTGGGACAAAAAGTGAGAAATTAACAATATTCAACTGAAAAAGATGTCAGTCTATTGAGTAATTAAGGTGTCTTCACTTGTAGTTTTCAGTGGCTGTTTTATGCTGTGTACTATTGCTTTGCTTGTTATATTGCTTTTATTGTTTAATAATAATAATAAAACTTTATTTATAGAGCACTTATCAAAACAAAGTACAAAGTGCTTCACAACAAGAGAAATAAAATAACACAGTGAATGACGAAATATAAAGAAATAAAATGCATAAAATATACAAAAGCAGTAAAATAAAAAGTAAAATAAACAGCCAGTTCAGGTAAAATCAGGATATGCTTTCAGTTAAAAATGTGTTTTGAGAAGAGACTTAAACGAAGACACTGACTCAGACAACCTAATTTCTTCGGGCAAGTTGCCCAGGGCCCTGATAGCAAAAGCTCTGTCCCCCTTAGTTTTCATCCTGGACCCAGGAAGAGACAGAAGACCCCTGCCCGAAGATCTCAAACTATGTGAAGGTTCATAAGGGATTACAAGGTCTAAAATATAATCTGGGGCCAGGCCATGAAGAGCCTTAAAAGTAATCAACAAGATTCTTCAAAATAAGGTGTAGTCCCTCATTCGTCGAGTGTTCTATCGTGAAAAGGTTTCAGTTGAGTCATCTGGACACTGTTTTCAGAATCAAGGCGTTTGGCTCCCATCCGGAAGTCACAATTGAGAATGACTTCCGGATGGGAGCCAAACGCCTTGATTCTGAAAACAGTGTCCAGATGATCACAACTGAAACCTTCTACGATAATCAACAAGATCTTAAAATCAATCCTAAAACAAACAGGGAGCCAATGTAAAGAGGCTAAAACAGGTGTTATGTGGTCGTACTTCTTGGTCCTGGTTAACAGCCTAGCAGCTGAGTTTTGTACAGTTTGCAGTCGTTTCAAAGTTTTTGATTAAGACAAGTGAACAGGCTGTTACAATAATCAAGGCGTGAGGAGATAAAAGCATGTACAACAGTTTCTGCATCACTAAGAGATCGTATTTTTGCAATATTTCTGAGGTGATAAAACATGACTGGACAAGCTCAGTGATATGTTGCTCAAAACATAAATTGCTATCAAACAGGACACCAAGATTTCTTGCAACAGGCTTGATATGTTGTGACAGGTTACCAGTAGATGGCAGTATTTGTTTAGTGATGTGTTGGGGCCCAATAACAAGGATTTCAGTTTTATTTGAGTTGAGCTGAAGAAAATGTATCGACATCCAATTTTTTTATGTCAGACAGGCAGTCCTGCAGAGAACTAAGGTCAGTGGGCTTGACAGGGAGGTACAACTGTGTGTCATCCACATAACAATGAAATGAAATACCACGTCTGGGGATTACATCACCCAAAGGAAGCATGTATGAGGAGAACTGTATTGGTCCCAGAATTGAACCTTGAGGCACACCGTACTTAATATGGGAAAAGGATAATATGAAGTTATTAATGCTGACACAGAATTTCCTATTGGACAGATAAGATGAGAACGAGTCTAGTGCAGTGCCAGATACGCCTACCCAGTGCCTCAGTCTATCTAAAAGAATGCCATGATCAATTGTATCAAAGTCAGCACTTAAATCCAACAGCACAAGAATTGAACACATGCCTGCGTCTGCATTCATTAAAAGGTCATTGGTGACTTTGAGAAGGGCTGTCTCAGTGATGTGGTGTTGACAAAAGCCAGATTGGAACTTTTCAAAGGTATTATTGTTTTCAAAGGTATTATTGTTTTCCACAGCAGCAAGCTGCTTAGATACAATTAGAAGTTTTCGAGAATCTTAAATAAAAGGCAATTTATCTGTTTTTCGTTTTAACCATAATTTTATGCAGTGTATAATCATCTGACTCACCTATAGATAGATAGAAACAATGTGACATAAAAATGTCTGTGAAGATGTTTTCCTGCCCTAAATTGTCCCCATTATGCCACTTGTCAACAACTCTCAACA
>JAPFEX010000097.1:0-13039 GCA_027580175.1 Siniperca scherzeri | reverse complement strand
CCTTGAGGCACACCGTACTTGATATGGGAAAAGGATAATATGAAGTTATTAATGCTGACACAGAATTTCCTATTGGACAGATAAGATGAGAACCAGTCTAGTGCAGTGCCAGATACGCCTACCCAGTGCCTCAGTCTATCTAAAAGAATGCCATGATCAATTGTATCAAAGTCAGCACTTAAATCCAACAGCACAAGAATTGAACACATGCCTGCGTCTGCATTCATTAAAAGGTCATTGGTGACTTTGAGAAGGGCTGTCTCAGTGATGTGGTGTTGACAAAAGCCAGATTGGAACTTTTCAAAGGTATTATTGTTTTCAAAGGTATTATTGTTTTCCACAGCAGCAAGCTGCTTAGATACAATTAGAAGTTTTCGAGAATCTTAAATAAAAGGCAATTTATCTGTTTTTCGTTTTAACCATAATTTTATGCAGTGTATAATCATCTGACTCACCTATAGATAGATAGAAACAATGTGACATAAAAATGTCTGTGAAGATGTTTTCCTGCCCTAAATTGTCCCCATTATGCCACTTGTCAACAACTCTCAACACTGGGAATATTCCCGTAGGGAAACTCTTTGTTACAGTAGCTCGTCTTTACGCCAGTGCACACAGGAGAAAGTACTAGAAAAATAAACACTCTAAAACAGGTCAGAAATAAATTAAGTATCCTGTCGGTATAAGTATAAGATAAACTAAGTGTCAAGTACCAAGTGGGTTTACTGGTTGATGATGAAAGTACAGTCTAAAATACAATGTAACTCCTTATGTAATAAATAATATTAATAAGCTGCATGTACTGTCGAAGAGTAATTGAGGTATATAGTTCAGTAGCAATAAATAAGAAAAAACTAACAAGGGGAAAACTAATATTGCACGGAAGTAGTACACGGAATATTGCATAATTATTATTAATTATGGCGGAGATGTAATGCTTAATGTCCAGTTTAGTGACCTAGGGTCAAACAGACTAACCCTTAGAGGAGGAGTTAAATAGTTTGATGGCCACAGGCAGGAATGACTTCCTGTGGCGCTCTGTACTTATGAGTCTTCCGCTGAAGGTGCTCCTTTGTTTGACCAGCGCGTCATGGAGCGGGTGGGAGACACTGTCCAAGATGGCATGTAGTTTACCCAGCATCCTCCTCTCTGACACCACCGCCAGAGAGTCCAGCTCCACCCCCACAATGTCACCGGCCTTACGGATCAGTTTGTTGAGCCTGTTGGCGTCCGCGACCTTTAGCCTGCTGCCCCAGCATGCAACAGCATACAGGACAGCACCGGCCACCACAGACTCATAGAACATCTTCAGCATCGTCCGGCAGATGTTGAAGGACCTCAGCCTCCTCAGAAAATAGAGGCGGCTCTGGCCCTACTGTAAACAGCCTGAGTGTTCTTGGTCCAGTCCAGTTTGTTGTCTAAGTGTACTCCCAGGTACTTGTAGTCCTCCACAATGTCCACACTGAGCCCCTGGATGGAAACCAGGGTCACTGGTGCCTTGGCCCTCCGTAGATCCACAATCAGCTCCTTAGACTTTGTCGCATTGAGCTGCAGATGGTTCTGCTGCACCATGAAACAAAGTTACCCACCACAGCCCTGTACTGCGTCATCACCAGCTGATACATCCCACCACAGCAGAGTCATCAGAAAACTTCTGAAGGTGGCAGGACTCTGTGTGGTGGCTGAAGTCTGTGGTGTAGATGGTGAAGAGGAAGGGAGAGAGGACGGTCCCTGAGGGGCCCCAGTGTTGCTGACCACGCTGTCCGACACACAGTGCTGCAGGCACGTGCTGTGGTCTGCCAGTCAGGTAGTCCACAATCCAGGACACAAGCATCCACTGCAGAGCTTCTCCCAGCAGGGCAGGCCGGATGGTGTTGAAAGCACTGGAGAAGTCAAAAACATGATCCTCACCATGCTTGCCGGCCTGTCCAGGTGGGTGGATGCTTACAGGTAGATGATGGCGTCCTCAACTCCCAGCCGGGGCTGGTAGGCGAACTGAAGGGGGTCCAGGAGGGTCTGACCATGGGCCGCAGCTGTTCCAGCACTAGTCTCTCTAGGTCTTCATTATGTGGGAGGTCAGTGCCACGGTCTGTAGTGAGCCACTGCGAAGGCTGGCACAGGAACGAGGCAAGATGTCTTCCACAGAATGGGGACCCTTTGAAGACTCAGGCTCAGGTTGAAGACATGTTGAAGGACTCCACAAAGCTGGGGGCACAGGCTTTAGCACCCGGGGCTAACGCCATCGGGGCCTGCAGCCTTGTTTGAGTGGGAGCCTCATCAGCTGTCCTCTCACCTGGTCAGCAGTCAGGCACACAGCAGAAGTTACAGGTTGAGTCATTAGTGTGAAGAGGGCTGTTAGCCTGATGGGTGGGGGAGCAGAGTACTCAGAGGAGATTGAGGCCGACAGCAGCTGAGTTAGAGGGGTGATGAGACTGGTGTCAATCTGTTAAAGAACAGATTCAGCTGGCCCTGTCCAAGCTGCCTTCAACTCCTCTGCTGCCAGTCGGTCTGAAGCCAGTGATGGTCTTCATGCTCCAGACCTCCCTCATATTGTTCTGCTGGAGTTTCCTCTCCAGCTTCCTCCTGTTTCTCCTTGGCTTCCTGATTTTCACCTTCAGGTCAGCCTGGATTGCCCTCACCTCCACCCTATTACCATAAGTAAAGGACCTCCTCTTGGCGTTCAGAATGTCCTTGATGTCCTTTGTTACCCACGGTTTGTTATTTGGATAACAATGGACCATCTTGGTTGGGACATTGCAGTCCACACAGAAGTTAATGTAGCCAGTGATGCACTCAGTTAGCCCGTCAATGTCCTCTCCATGAGGCTCACAGAGTGCATCCCAGTTTGTCACCTCAAAACATTCCTGCAGTGTCTCATAGGCCTCCTGACCATCTCCTCACTGTCCTTGTGGTCCAGGCTGCCTAACCAGAGGCACATAGCAGTTTAAGGTGAACCAGGTTGTGGTCTGACCTACCCAGAGGGGAGGGGAAGAGCTGTATCGTCAACGTTAGCATACATCAGGTCTAGTGTCCTCTCTCTCTAGTAGGACAGCTCACATACTGGGTGAAGTTAGTCAGTGTTGTTGAAACACTGACATGGTTGAAGTCACCCGAGATTAAAATGAGTGCACTCGGGTGTTGAGTCTAAGGCTGTTGCCTTAGCTCTGTCTCGTCGTCTTACTTTTTCCAACTTTTAGCTTTCCTTTTCTTCCAAAGAAACCGTTTTCTTCCAAACTTGAGTAACTTGTGTGTAAGTATAATTTAAACTACGCTCTTTACGAAGATGAGAGTAGAAAGTGTTTTAGGACTTTTTTTTGCTGTGGAACTTCTCCTCCTGCTACTCGGTCAGGGCACCGCTGCAGATCAGCTGTTTGGCCGCATTGTTTACACCAGGGAACAGCTGATCGCGCTGAAGCCGAGCGGCATGGCGCCCAGGACAACCGATGTCCCCACTGAGATCTGGAGGAGGACAGCAGTCCTGGTCAGCAGTCAGGCATTCCTGCCTGTGGCCATCAAACTCTTTAACTCCTCCCTCTAAGTGTCAGTCTATATGACACTAAGTCACTAAACTGGACATTGATCATTAACATCTCTGCAATACTTGAGATAATTGTGCAATATTCTATGTTAATACTCCTGTGCAATATACCCTTTTCAGTTTAAATTTCCTATTTATTGATATTGATTGCACTATTACTTTATACCGTATTATTATCATCAACCGGTAAACCCACTTTGTACTTCACACTTATTTTATTTTATACTTATACCCACTGGTACTTAATTTATTTTCTGACCTGTTTTTATAGTGTTTTATATTTTTTGCTTACTTCTATCCCTGTGTGCACTGACGTGACAGCGAGCTGCTGCAGCAAAAGAGTTTCCCCTCGGGGATCAATAAAGTATTTCTGATTTACATTAAGGTTTTGAATGCAGGACTTTTATTTGTAGAGGAGTATTTTCATTCTGTGGTTTTAGTACTTTTACTTAAGTAAAGGATCAGAATACTTCTTCCACCGCTGGTCTCCTCCCTCAAACCAAAGCCTCGTCTGTAGCTAAACTGATTGGATCAACACGTGTCTGTGCTGGTGACCAGAGAGAAAGCTCTGTTTTTAATAGTCTCTCACCATAAAAAATAGTTTTTTCTTATGTAGCAGTTCGGACTACAACTTGCAGTTCGTTGTGCAGCCCTGTGCTGTAGGATGACAAATAAATGAAGCTTGTCCCTTGTATCTGTCGGTACGTTTGAAGCTTCTAACTGAATCTCTGTGGGTTGGAGTTTCCTCTCACTCCTGTTCCTGTTTGGACGTTCAGATGTCAAACTTTCTTTACTGTTCACTGTTACTTTAGTCATATCAGAGCTTTGTTCATTTGCTGCTGATGTAAACTCAACATTTCCTGCTGCTGCTTCACATAAAAGTTTTCAAACCAGCGGGAGGCTTTTATTGTGAAGCAGCTACAGGAAATGGAGTGTATTTATCGCAGAGAGTCGCAGCGCTTTGTTAACGGTGCTGTTCAATAAAAACAGGTCTACATGACAAGACGTGAACATATTCTGTATTATTTGATCGGTGGATCAGTTGTAAATATCACAGGGAGGAGGGAACAGCCACAGTGAGCTGTTCACTGAAGAGCTGCAGACGAGCTGCTGAGGCTCAGCCTGTCGCCTCTGCTGTCAATCAAACACGTCCACCAACACACAGTCAGAGGCTGTTCTGATGTTCCCCCAAAACTGGACTTTATCACCTTTACTTCTCTAAATGTTCTTATATTGATCGTTTTTTATTGGTAATGAAAATAATCAGCAGATGGTCAAATCTTTGTTTTGTCTCACAGTGTTTTCTCTTTTTTAGTGAGTGGTGGTCTGCAGGAGGTTTTAGATGAACATAAGATCAGTCTGAGGAGGAGATGTGAACGTGTGACTGAAGGAAGTGATGAAACAGGAAGTGGAACCCTCCTCAACCGGATCTACACTGAGCTCTACATCACAGAGGGACAGAGCGAAGAGGTTAATACCCAACATGAGGTGAGGCAGCTTGAGACAGCTTCCAAGATGGAGACCCTCCATGACACTCCAATCAAGTGCCACGACATCTTTAAAGCCTTACCCGGCCAACAGGGACACATCAGAGTCGTTCTGACGAACGGCGTCGCTGGCATTGGAAAACCTTCTCAGTGCAGAAGTTCACTCTGGACTGGGCAGAGGGCTTGGAAAACCAAGGCGTCAGTCTGCTGATTCTGCTTTCGTCAGGAGCTGAACTTGATCAGAGATGAGCGGTGCAGTCTTCTCGAGCTGCTCCATGTTTTCCATCCAACATTACAGAAGGTCACAGCAGAGAAGCTCGCTGTCTGGAAACTTCTGTTCATCTTTGACGGCCTGGATGAAAGCAGACTTTCATTGGATTTCAAGAACAGAAGGTCCTATCTGATGTCACACAGAAGTCATCAGTCAACGTGCTGCTGACAAACCTCATCGAGGGAATCTGCTTCCTCGGCTCGCCTGGATCACTTCCCGACCTGCAGCAGCCAATCAGATCCCTCCTTCATGTGTTGGCAGGGTGACAGAAGTACGAGGCTTCACTGACGCCCAGAAGGAGGAGTACTTCAGGAGGAGAGTCAGTGATGAAGAGCTGTCCAGCAGAATCATCTCACATCAAGACATCCAGGAGCCTCCACATCATGTGTCTGATCCCAGTCTTCTGCTGGATCACTGCTACAGTTCTGGAGCACATGTTGACTACAGACCAGAGAGGAGAGCTGCCCAAGACCCTGACTGACATGTACTCACACTTCCTGCTGGTTCAGACAAAGAGGAAGAAGCAGAAGTACGATGAGGTCATGAGACGAGTCCACAGGAGCTGATGGAGGCTGACAGGAAGTTCTTCTGAAGCTGGGAGGCTGGCGTTTGAACAGCTGAAGAAAAGAAACATCATGTTCTACAAAGAAGACCTGGAGCAGTGTGGTCTGGATGTCTCAGAGGCCTCTGTACTCAGGAGTTTGTACAGAGATCTTCAAAAGAGAGAGTGTGATCTTCCAGAAAACAGTCTACTGCTTTGTTCATCTGAGCGTTCAGGAGTTTCTGGCTGCCGTCTACATGTTCCACTGTCACACCAACAGGAACACAGAGGCACTGAAGGCTTTTCTGGGAGAAAAACACGTTGATTCAACCCTGGATGTCTTCCTGTTGGGAGCAATGGAGAAATCCCTGAGGAGTAAAAATGGCCACCTGGACCTGTTTGTCCGCTTCCTTCATGGCCTCTCTCTGGAGTCCAACCAGAGACTCTTAGGAGGCCTGCTGGGTCGGACAGACAACAGTCCTGAAATCATCCAGAGAGCCGTCAACAACTTGAAGGAGAAGAGGACAAAAATCTCTCCTGACAGAAGCATCAACATCTTCCACTGTCTGACGGAGATGAACGACCACTCAGTACATCAGGAGATCCAAGAGTTCCTGAAGTCAGAGAACAGATCAGAGAAGAAACTCTCTGTGATCCACTGCTCAGCTCTGGCCTACATGCTGCAGATGTCAGAGGAGGTTCTGGATGAGTTGGACCTGAAGAAGTACAACACATCAGTGGAGGGACGACTGAGACTGATTCCAGCTGTGAGGAACTGCAGAAAGGCTGTGTAAGTCCAGATGTGATTATCAACACTGTAAAGCAACGTAAAGCAGAAGCATCAGGATTAGAGTAAAGATACACACTTTACACACATGCACAATATAAAACTTCCACACTATAAAAGTTATACCTGCTCATTAAAAACATCATACATGTGTTAAACTACAAATGTCTACAAAAATCTGTGTAGAGTTTTTAGCTCTGAAGTCAGTGAAGTATCTTCTGTCATCTTCTAACTTTCTTTCTTTGGGTGATGGAGTTTGATACAAATGCAGCAGGAAAACTTGAGGACTTGAGAGTTTGTGCAGAAAATGTTTTGACAATCATCATTTAATCCCAACAGCCTTTTTATTTCCACAGTGATACAGTGTCTGCACTTAAGGTTTTTCATTATAGCTTTCATGCAGTTATTGCTATTATCATATTTCTTCTCAGCAGTTTCTGAGCTATTTCATATGAAGGACTGTTCTGTCCATTTTCACAATTCATGCAATATCTGTAGTTATCGTTGATAGAGAGACAGGGGAGGCCATCCTCCTGTTGAAGAGCAACAGAACACTGTCCATCCTCATTAAATAAAAGAGCTTTTAGATTTACAAACAGGGAGGAAGCTCTCTCTCTGGTAGGATTTGAATGAACTGGTCTGTAAACTGGTTTATTCCAAAGCTACTTTAGTAATGTTCACTGATAGAGAGCGTTAAAGCTTGTCCATTTTCACCGTTCCATCTGGTCAAGAGATACATCAGTGAAATACAAACTGTCAGACAAGGGTTTGGCACCATTTCCATCAGTAACACTAATGGCAAGATATGCAGAGACAATAGACATCTCCACTGTCTGAGTTACAGCCACAGTCTTTGTGTATTTAGCAGCTGATTTCTCAGACAGCAGCTCATTATACAGTCTGGGACGGCCTCCAGGTTCATTCTGCCAGTGAAGGAGAGCTGTTCAGTTCAGTGGAAGGATTTTTAGACCAAGCTCAGAGAAGAGATGATGTTGTCAACAGCTGAAGTCCACTTGGGAAAACTATGCATAAAATTAGAATAATACAATCGTTAATTAATTATACTATTAATGCATAGGAGTCATTAAATGAATTTAATGGGAGATGAAAAGCAGACAGAGTGACATAATAAGATGCATCAACACGCACAAAATACACACAAGCACATGACTGAGGTAATACACGAGTCAGTGACTTTACAGCTCATTGAACATCACGTTAAAATAAAGTTTAACAAACAAATCACATGCCAATCAAATATGACACGTGTTTACATTACAGTCATCTGGCACACTTTTGTCTGAAGCTGCAGTTTGTGGTTCATTATGTTTTGATGTGGACAGGAGGAGCTCAAGTTCATGTTATTAAGGAAACTGTTGGCTTTATGTATTTAACATAACCTTCACACAGTATTTTACAGGAACATTTATACATAAAGTCTCACACACACACACACACACTCTAAAACTCACATACAGGAGCACAGAGAGCGTGAAGCTTATTTCAAATGCAGCTGTTTGAAGCATCGTCTGATCTGTCACCACCGACAGGTGACACTTCAACATGAAACGATGCTTCCTGTCAGAAAATGATGTCACTCTGTGTTCTGACTCAGTAAACAGGAGCATAAATAATGCACTATATTTGCGGGAAGGTACTAGGTTACATTTAAGATGAAGAACATGCCTCTCACTTTGCTCAGTGCACCTTTGATCCGTTATGATGATGAAAAGTTTCACAGTCAGTCAGCTTTTTTTGTATATATGTACAATATTATTTATTTCATATTGGTCATTTTGAATTCTATAGAAAACATCTGTCTTAGTATTTTCATAAATGACACACGATTGTTTTAAATGAGAAGAAACAGACGAGAGTGAAAGTAACAAAAGTAACAACACTTCTGATTTGATCATTATTCCAGACTTGACTGAGATCAGCAGCATGTTATTGATCTGTGTTGACATGAATAGGTGTATGAATGTTGTGCTGACATTTGGATGATGTCTGCAGAAGGCTGACATGATGATGATCCACAATAACACGATGACAAAGTCACTCTACTCATTTTAGGAAAAGCTCATTGATTAGGACAGAGTGATGTTGAGCTACATTTCAAACCTGAACACATCTGATTGGATCATAAATGGATTCTTATCTGCATCATTTATTCTTTATTCAGATTGTGGCTGCAGTTTGTCAGAGACCAGCTGTGCTTCTCTGGCCTCAGCTCTGAAGTCCAACCCCTCCCATCTGAGAGAGCTGGACCTGAGACAACAGCTGCAGGATTCAGGAGTGAAGCTGCTGTGTGCTGGACTGGAGAGTCCACACTGCAGACTGGAGACTCTGAGGTCAGTTCACTGACTCTCTGTTACTATTGTAGATCTGATATGTTTAATTAACAATTGAATATATGTTCATACATAACTTACATCCATAAAGTTGTAAATGTCCTTTTGTTCACATTTTCATGTTTCTTGTACTAAATTTAGTCTGCAGTCACTAAAGACGTGTGTTTCTTAAAGAAACTGTAGAAAATGTCGGCTGTTAGCTGTTAAAGTAAATTAATGTTTATCATTTTTGCTAAATGGTCACATCTGTATACAGAAGATCCTCTGAACTAATGTTTAGTTTCAGTTGATCAAGTTTACTTGCTGAAGTAGAAATATTTCTTTGGTTTCTGTTGATTTCAGTGTGTTTTCACAAATAATGTCTGATCATTGATATTGATCCTTCAGAGCACACACACACACACACACACACACACACAGATCACAGCATATTTCCAGTGCAGCTGTTTCCTATAGCTTTCATTCCATTACTATTAATTTATTAATCACAATTACAATTTATTTCTATTCTACGTGGTATTTGCATTGTGCCTCTTTCTCTCTCTGCCATTGAGTCTGGTTCTGTCAGGTTTCTCTTAAAGGAAGTTTTTCCTGCACTGTCGCCAAGTGCTTGCTCATGGTGGGATTTGTTGGGTCTCTGTAATTAATATTATAAAGAGTTCGGTCTAGACTCTGTAGGAAAAGGAAAACCAGGATTCAGTTAATAACATAAAATCTAAATCAGTAGAAGAGATAAAATCATTTAAAATAAAGTTTAGAGAGGATCACATTGAGAAGAGCCATCTCAAAAGTCTGTGCTGGTTCAGATCTGAGGTTGAGACTGGAGGTTCGGGTTCTGGCCGGATCTTTATTAAGTTCTTATTGTTGCTGTGTCGGCTGTGTCTGTTTAACAACCTATCCGAAATGACCACAGGAATGTTAAAAGTGGCACTAGAGGATCCGGCTCCAGATAGCAGCACTATGATCAGTCCACTGTAGTCACAACAGATCCTGTTTTGGTGGGCAGAAAGAGGAAGAGGAAGATGAAGACAGGTGATGTAAATAGTCACGTGAAGGACAGGTTAGCCGCCAGCATGCACCACCTGACTTGTTTGGGTGAAGACCGTCTGCAAACAAGGAAGAACAATCCCAGAATAAGTTAAAGTTGTGAATAAAACCAGCCACAGGTGCTGCAGACAGACCGGAGCCAGGTGTGAAGGCTGAGGGTCCTAAACCAGTTCCCGACCCAGTGTAGGAACTGGACCCGAATGAAAGCATGCTTTCCGTGCTGAGCAGGTCAGAGGCGGATGAAGTCTCCAGCTCAGACTGCTGACACTCATCGGTGCCGACGTGGACTGTGATTTTCGATACAGTGCCAGAAGTCCGGGAGCGTTTTGATGTCTCGAGTTGGACAGCAGCGATATTCCTCACTATGGAGTCTCCAACGATCAGCGCGGTTGGGGGATGAGAGGAGGCAGAGTCGGATCGTGGAGACCGCCGAGTCCCATCAGCCGTGATAGTCGTGTCAGACTGCAGCGAGCGGTCCTTAGCAGAGGATCCACACTCAGCCACCAGGCTGTCAGTCCGTGATGCTTAAAGTCCACAGTTAAGTTCATAAAAGTGAAGCTTAAAATTTAATAAAAGCGATTGGCTAGCCTAGTGGCTAAAAGCAGACCCAGCTAAGCTAGCAGCAGTGAGGCAGTCTAAACCACGCCGAGTTGCAGCCAGCTTAAAATCACTTTAGATCCACACGTCCGATGACTGAAAACTTTTTCCAAGTTAAAACATATAGGTAAAGCAGTGTAGTGTAGAAAACTTGGCTTAAAAACTCGATAAAATATGAAATTATGATGGTTTAAGACGAAGCTTCTAGCGACGCTTCTGCTTACACACGCTGACACATGCAGCATCTGATTGATCTGTGTTGACATGAATAGGTGTATGAATGTTGTGCTGACATTTGGATGATGTCTGCAGAAGGCTGACATGATGATGATCCACAATAACACAAAGACAAAGTCACTCTACTCATTTTAGGGAAAAGCTCATTGATTAGGACAGAGTGATGTTGAGCTACACATTTCAAACCTGAACACATCTGATTGGATCATAAATGGATTCTTATCTGCATCATTTATTCTTTATTCAGATTGTTGGGCTGCAGTTGTCAGAGACCAGCTGTGCTTCTCTGGCCTCAGCTCTGAAGTCCAACCCTCCCATCTGAGAGAGCTGGAGCTGAGTGACAACAGCTGCAGGATTCAGGAGTGAAGCTGCTGTGCTGGACTGGAGAGTCCACACTGCAGACTGGAGACTCTGAGGTCAGTTCACTGACTCTCTGTTACTATTGTAGATCTGATATGTTTAATTAACAATTGAATTGAATTATGTTCATACATAACTTACATCCATAAAGTTGTAAATGTCCTTTGTTCACATTTTCATGTTTCTTGTACTAAATTTAGTCTGCAGTCACTAAAGACTGTGTTTCTTAAAGAAACTGTAGAAAATGTCGGCTGTTAGCTGTTAAAGTAAATGAATGTTTATCATTTTGCTAAATGGTCACATCTGTATACAGAAGATCCTCTGAACTAATGTTTAGTTTCAGTTGATCAAGTTTACTTGCTGAAGTAGAAATATTTCTTTGGTTTCTGTTGATTTCAGTGTGTTTTCACAAATAATGTCTGATCATTGATATTGATCCTTCAGAACACACACACACACACACACACACAGAGATCACAGCATATTTCCAGTGCAGCTGTTAAAGGATCAATATAGTTTTTCCTGTAATTCCAGACTTGACTGAGATCAGCAGCATGTTATTGATCTGTGTTGACATGAATAGGTGTATGAATGTTGTGCTGACATTTGGATGATGTCTGCAGAAGGCTGACATGATGATGATCCACAATAACACAAAGACAAAGTCACTCTACTCATTTTAGGAAAAGCTCATTGATTAGGACAGAGTGATGTTGAGCTACACATTTCAAACCTGAACACATCTGATTGGATCATAAATGGATTCTTATCTGCATCATTTATTCTTTATTCAGATTGTTGGGCTGCAGTTTGTCAGAGATCAGCTGTGCTTCTCTGGCCTCAGCTCTGAAGTCCAACCCTCCCATCTGAGAGAGCTGGACCTGAGTGACAACAGCTGCAGGATTCAGGAGTGAAGTCTGCTGGACTGGAGAGTCCACACTGCAGACTGGAGACTCTGAGGTCAGTTCACTGACTCTCTGTTACTATTGTAGATCTGATATGTTTAATTAACAACTGAATTGAATATATGTTCATACATAACTTACATCCATAAAGTTGTAAATGTCCTTTGTTCACATTTTCATGTTTCTTGTACTAAATTTAGTCTGCAGTCACTAAAGACGTGTGTTTCTTAAAGAAACTGTATAAATGTCGGCTGTTAGCTGTTAAAGTAAATGAATGTTTATCATTTTGCTAAATGGTCACATCTGTATACAGAAGATCCTCTGAACTAATGTTTAGTTTCAGTTGATCAAGTTTACTTGCTGATTCTTATCTGCATCATTTATTCTTTATTCAGATTGAGGGCTGCAGTTTGTCAGAGACCAGCTGTGCTTCTTGGCCTCAGCTCTGAAGTCCAACCCTCCCATCTGAGAGAGCTGGAGCTGAGTCTCAACGAGCTGCAGGATTCAGGAGTGAAGCTGCTGTCTGATCTTGTGGAGAGTCCACACTGCAGACTGGAGACTCTGAGGTCAGTAGACTGAGTCAGTCCATGCTGGTTTCAGCAGTATTGTACTAAACACAGTTAGTATCAAAGCAAAGATCCAGTATTTCCTGTAAACCTCCGACCTTCTCAGTGGCTGCTTTCCTCAGTGAAGCTGTGAGAGGAGGATGGTGACGGGCTTCAGGATTGGACAGACAGAGAACAGTCAGCCAATCAGATGAGCCAGAAGCTTGTTGTGATCATGTGATGAGTCGATGTGAAGACGACTGTTGTTGCTGTGTTCATGTCTACAGGAAATAAAGCTGGATTCCAGCTGGCTGCATTACAACATGTACAGAGACAGTGTCCTCGTTCATCAGACTGTCGTAGCATCAAATCT
>JAPFEX010000096.1:0-13041 GCA_027580175.1 Siniperca scherzeri | reverse complement strand
AGGCACAGATGCTTCTGTCAGTGTCGTCACTCTGTTGCAGGTTTGACCACGGACACCTGAAAGATAAACAATTTATAACATTTTATTGTACATTTGTGTGAGTTTGTGGGCATCCATTTAAAGTATATATTTAAAAATACCAAACAGAAGGGTGCTTCTTGTATTTTAAATGCAAAGATGCAAATTAGAATATGAACTCTTGTCCGCCACCTGAGGGCTGCTGAGAGGTCTGTTGGTTTTTACTGAGCAGGAAATAAGAAGAAGAATGAAATAAGAAGCAGGAAAAGTTGTTCCGCCCCTCTTCCCCGCCTCATTTTAAATCCAGATCCAAAGCCGTGACGATGTTCAGAAACAGAAATAAAAGAACAAAAACAGGATTGACAAAGCACCGTATGAACAGAAACGTTTCAGATTCAGAACTGTGTGATTTTCTTGCTCGTTATTTTCTCTTGTTGTATTTTAGCAGCTTGTCTGTGTGTTTGCTGGAAGACAAAGATGGATCTATAATTTGGGCCTCCTCCTCTGGTCTGCGCTGCTGTTCACGAGCAGCTGCTGCATCCAGCAGGTTTTATATGTGTGGACAGAGAGACTTCTGCAGGGAAACATCTTCAGGGCGGAGGCGTCTGAGCGTCAACACTTCATTTCCTGCATTCTGGGAACTTTTCTGCACCAGTTTGTGGTGGAAATGTCTTCATTTATGTAAAAGGAAACAGAATTCAGGCGGCAGGTGACGATTCAGATCTAGAAACTATAGTGGAATATAATGCAGTGCGGCTCCCTGCTGAGTCAGCACACCTGTAGGCACGATGAAGTCTGCACTCCTCTTTTGTGTCTTTTGTTCGGGGAAGTAACCTCTTTAAATGTGCACGTGGCTCCTGTTCACGTCAGTGATACATTCATTCATTTGAGTTCATTTCTAAAGCCCTGGACTTTAACAGCTCCTGTGTTTCAGCAGGTTTTCTGCTCATGTTCAAAACTTTCTGCACAATCAAAGTCTTTCCCACATATCTGTGTTCTCTGAGATTTCGACAATAAAGTCGTGATTTCACGAGAATGAAGTCATAATGTGTTTAAACTCGACCTGCCCTGTACTCTGCTGTGCAGCAGCCGACATTGTTGCCTGCTGCTGTGGTAGTATCCCCTTCAGACCGTCTGGCAGGCACAGAGCCCCGTGTGGGACTGTACTGGATGAGACACAGTTTAGGGAAGCGGCTCTGCGCTGCTCTTCATCGGAGGTGGGAAACCGAAACTAGCTGCAAACACTTGTGATCAGGCAGAAATCTCACCACAAATCCACACAAATGTTTCCTTCAGCAGCTCCGATAAAGTGCAGCTCCCAGCCGCTTCAGTGGGAAGCTTCCTGGAGTAGTGAGACAGTCCCAAACAGAGCAAAGGCGTCTCTAAGCGAGGGGCCTTGAGAGACAGACACAGAGCTGCCGCTCAGAGGAGAGACGCCGCACTGCAGTCCAAACTTTTACAGGTGGAAATACCTGCAGACTGCCAGGAAACACTGCAGCATTTGAATCAGAGTTATTGCGAGGGATTCAGTAGTGGCTGGATGTTGGCAGGGACGTGTCCCTACCTTCCCTACCTAATTCTGAGCTCCTGTCTGCAGTTTACATGATGAAATCTGTGTTCCCGCTGTCTGAGTGGAGTTCAGAGGCTTGGTGTTGTTGTCTTTTTACTTACTAGACTTACAAATCATTAGGAACTGAATTCAGTTTCACTTCAGTTCTGCATTTTCCTCGTCGCTCTCTCGTGTTTCCTCTCTGTCTTCCTCTTCCTGCTTATTAGTGTTGAGTGGACAGACAGAGACAGTCTGATTAACTGAGTCAGAGCTGATGTTCGTCATCACCTGGAAAAGAGGAAGAGTTCAATGTTATTCATTATTAATGAGTGAGGCTGCTCTCAAGTTGGTGCCAAAAGACTTTTGTGTGAAAAATAAAGATTAGAAAAAAGAAATATAAAAGATAAAAACTCCAGATCTTAAACTATAAATATATGTAAGAAAGTAAAATGTAAACGAGTGCAGATATGCAGTCTGGAGGACAATGTGCTACAAGGCCAAAAACAAGAAAAGTTTCTTCTCATGAGTTGACAACAACAAACTTCCATATGTCTGTCTGAACTTAATGACTCTGCATGTAAACGTACTGATTAATACATGTTTTTATATTCCAGGGCCAAAGTTTATCAGAGTGGAAGAAGGAAGTGATGTTACTTTACCCTGTTCGCTCAGCACCAAGGAGGACATCGAGTATAATCGCTTTGTCTGGAAGAAAGATGGTCAGAAGGAGGTGTTCCTGTATGATGAAGGCTTTCATTCCAATAATGGCCGAGCAGGTCAAGATGAGCAGTTCAAAGGTCGAGTCTCACATTTTCCAGATGAACTGGAGCACGGCAACGCCTCCATAATCATCAGAAATACGAAGGTGAACGACAGCGGAAACTACACCTGTGCTTTTCCTCGTCTTCAGCCAAGTCAAATATTCCACATTCAGCTTGTTGTTGGTGAGTGCTTTCATTAAACAGGTAAAGATGGCCGCTCACTTACTGATGCGACTGCTTTAAGAGTCCCAGATGGACTTTTGTCAAGTGGTCAGAATCCACATCTGGCAGGGCCTCGTCCCCACAGCGCTGCAGCCACATCTGGAGTGATCACCTCTCTGTCAGACAGGCTTCATGTTTGCGAAACATTGCAGATTATTTCACTCTGCACAATGAAATTTCAGCCCACTCAGATTTTTTCCACAGTATTACCTGTCTGCCAAGTTGATGATATTTCACAAGCACTCTAACATCTGTTTTGTTTTCCCTTTTAGGTCCCATCTTAAAGGACAGATCAGGTGAAAACATCCCAGGTGAGTCCTGATTTTGCTGACGTCACTCTCTACCTGTCACATGTGCTGTGAGTTTGGCTCCACAGGCCTGATATCATTCAGAAACAGTTTAAATCTGTATTCCTCACTGCGGCTCAGATGGAGATCATTCTTCTGTGTTCAAGGCGTCATAAGGCTGAAACTGCACATCACTTCTTAAAAGTGGAGACATTTAGCAGCATTTATTAGGTCTGTAGGTGTGTGATTAACGTTTACACTGTACTTCTATATGAGGATGTACATGACTGTGAAAATAAACTTTAAGTACTAAAAGTAAATGTACTCATTATGCAGTATGGTCCATTTCAGAATAATGTATATTATATTATTGGATTATACTTATTGATGCATTCTGAAGACTTTAATGTTACAGGTAACAGTGGAGCTAAATATAGTGGATTAAAAAGTGATAATGTATTTTATATAATATCCTAGATAAAGGTTTATTTTAATGTATAATCAAATAAATCATCTAAAATATACTTTGTATTATTAATCTGAATCTCCAAACTAACTAGTAACTGAAGCTGTCAGATAAATATAGTGGAGTAAAAAGTGCAGTATTTCCCTCTGAACTGTGGTGGAGTAGAAGTATAAAGTAGCATAAATTGGAAATACTCAAGGAAAGTACAAGCACCTCGTAATTGTACTTACCGTAGGTGCAGTACCTGAGTAAATGTTGTCAGCCACTTTACCAATCACCTCTGCAGTTTGATACACTCCTATTGGCTAGGGCTGGGCGATATATCGATATAAAGAAATATATCGATATATTTTTAGACGCGATAGGGAATTAGACCATATCGCATATATCGATATAGTTCAAATTTGCTGCTCGCCACCGCCCCTCCTCTTGAGGGGGCGGTGGCACAGAGCCACTCTTCAACAAACATGGAGGAAGCAACTACGTCTGCATGGAGCGCTGAGGAATTGGTTAGTAAAAGAAAAGCAGTGGCTCAGTAATTTGGAGATGGTTCGGATTCAAAGTATCAGATGAGCAACAACATCACGTTATTTGTAGGGAGTGCAATAAACAAGTTACAGCCAGGGGTGGAAGCACTACAAATCTTTTTCACCACCTAAAACAGTGGCACAAACTGCAGTACGAAGAGTCTTTGAAACTGCGCGCTGCAGAAGCCACAGCCGCAAGCCATCGACAACCTGAAAAAGCTCCAGCCCCGAAACAAAGCTCACTGCAAACTTCATTTTCCCGCAGTGTGCCTTATGAAAAGAAAAGTGTCAAGTGGTGTACTATAACTAAAGCGGTGTCCTATCACATTGCTAAAGATACGGTCCCCGTTGCAACTGTGGAACAAGTCGGATTCCAAAAGCTACTGAAGACTATGGACCCGAGATATGAGCTTCCCAGTCGCAACTACTTTGCACGAGAAGCACTGCCACAAATGTACACTGAAATCAGACAGAGCCTTGCTGACCGGCTCGTTAACGTGACCCATTTTGCGTTGACCAGCGATATGTGGTCGAGCAGGACGTGTGAGCCTTACATGAGCGTGACAGTTCACTTCATTCAAGACTGGGAGATGAAAACAGCGTGTCTGCAAACAAGTTATTTCCCCCAGGATCACACCGGTGAGCACATAGCTGAGGCCCTGCAGGACGCAATTGCAAGCTGGAAACTCCAAGAAAAGTATCTGGTTGCTATAACAACCGACAACGGGAGCAACATCGTCAAAGCGGTTGAGCTGAACGAGGCTGAGGATGCAGTGCTTCGGTCACAGATTGCACTTGGCTATTGGTGAGTGCAGTGTTGTAAGGAGTATTCAGATATTTTACTTTAATCAAAAACATATTAAAATGTTAGTTTTTCCTTATTTTCCTTTGTGTGTCTGTCTGCAACTTTGTGTTTTATGCTGCTGTCTTGGCCAGGTGTGATGCATTGATGTATTTACCACTTTAATGTTACAGCTGGTAAAGGTGAGGTAATTATGACTTTAAAATGCTGGTTAGCCTGTTGTTATCATCAAGGTAACATATATTTAGCTATTATGATAGACTTTATAGGCTATTTTTAAGATTTTTTTTTATTTAAATGTGCACCTTATGGAGCTTTGATTTCAAAAAAGGTACTCCTGTCCTATTGTTATACAGTATTTTTTTACATTTTATTGTTATTTGAACAGCTGAGCATTTAATTATGAACCAGGTGAAAAACCTGTTTACTATTTATTCATTTGATTTTGCAACTGTTCACTGAAATGGCTGGTTTCAATAAAACTACTTGTGACATCATATTTGGCTTTGACTTTGACTGAACATTTGCTCTCACTTTGCGGAAAAAATATCGGGATATATATCGTATATCGATATTCAGCCTAAATATATCGGGATATGACTTTTTGTCCATATCGCCCAGCCCTACTATTGGCTCACATGAACACACACACCTGTCACATGTGAAGCCTGTTCACTCACACTGACGGAGAGAACGGATCAGATATCGAAAACAACAAAATACGTCCTGTTGTAACAACTATCAGAAATGTTGGGGTGTTATTAAGGCTTACATCGAGCTTCTGTTTCTCTCTCTTCCTGTTGTCTTTCTCTTTAACACGCTGCATTGTATTTACAGACATTATACAGCTGTTTAACAGGCTGAGTGGTTCTCCTCATGACCAGTGAACTGGTCTGCATGTAAAATCAGTGGAGTGCCCCTTTACAGACAAATGAAACAGGAAATGTAGGTTCACCCTTTGTCTCATCAGGGTTTGATTTGGTCCATATAGACCAATCCATTCAAGCAGCATGTTCAGATATTTCTCACTGACATAATTAAGCCCTGATAACAGAAGGGATATACATACTTTTGAAGACCTTAAGTTTTATATTTTATAACAGAATTACTTTTCATGTAATAGAAAATATTGTCTACATCTCAGACAACAAATTTCACATGATTTAATTTCAAGCAGGGCTGCACAATCAATCGCAATGTGACCAAGTGCAATATCCAAACCGCAGAAGTTTTTATTTCTTTCGGTTTGTTTTTCTTCAATCTTAAACACGCTCTAATCAACATTTACAAGCAGAGAATGGATCAACAAAAACATCCCAATGTTACATTTGTAAAGCTGGAATTCTCTTACGTAATCTGTTGTTTCTATAATGTTCACAGGTGAAGCTGCAAAGCCGTCTGTCACGACACTTGATGCAACAAACTACTGGTCGCTGCTGCAGTGTGAGGTTCGAGATGCTTTTCCAAAACCTAAAGTAGAGTGGCAGGACAGTGCTGGAAACATCCTTCCTGCTGAAGAACCACAGGCCTCAGAAAGAGGAGGCAGCTACAACATCACCCTCCAAACTAATGTGACCAAGACCGACCACTATCGCTGTGTAGCCACACAGGAGGACATCAACCATCAGATTTATACTGAGACCTACGTGTATATCAGTGGTGAGATTCTTCCAAGTGGTGGTTACCATTTAAATAATTGTTTGTGTTAGTAGTTTTCAAACATGTTTAAATATATAGTATAAAGTAACAGAACATGGAAATACTCAGTAAAGTACCTCAGTTGTACTTTCACTGCTCAGTGAAAGATAAACCTAGCTGAGCTGCACGTTTAGCTGGACGGGTAATATTTTCTTTTAACAAAGCTCATCAATACCGCTGTAACAGCAACTGTGATAAAATACAGACGTGCCGACGAGTCGTAATCCAGAGTCCATCGTGGCCTCGGCCCGGTGCAGAGACCCTCGGCTGTAGACAGATCGCCTCACACGTTGGCAGATCTCAGGCACAGCAGGAGTTTAGCAGCAGTCACATGTAAACAGCCTGAAGTAGAGGCGGCAGGACAGGGATTCAAACCTTCTTCCTACTGATGAGCAGCACGTCTCAGAAAGAGGACGACGCTACAACATCCCCCTCCTCACTACTGAGACCAGAACCAGAACCGGCCTCTTAGCTGTGTAGCCGAGCAGGAGGCGACTGGCCATAAGATCGATGCTAACGTCACTGTTCCTGCTGAGGTTCATCCCAGTGGTGTCTGAATCTGCTAATAGTTTTACATTTTAGATTTCAGGAGCATGCACACCTTCAGTTGTTCTTCGTGTCGGCTGTGATGTCCAATCTGCTGTTTATGATATGCAGCTACATTCTGAGTGTTACGTTAACGCTTTGTGATCTGTTTCAGGAATCTCCACTGGACTGATTGTTGCTGTGTCAGTTCTTGTTGTTGTTGTTGTTTTTCTTCTATATGTGCTTTACAAAAAGGGTTACATCAAACGCTGGTACATCAAACTCTGTCAGAAAGGTGAGTTTAAATATTGTATCAACATATTCATGATGAGCAGACAACACTACAAATTCTTTACATGTGTCTCATGTTTAGAGTCTCGACAGTAGTTTTATCTTCTCAGGCATTAAGCATTCTGTTGGTATTTACACCCAGGGTAGGATCAAGGCAGGTTTTCTTTAATATAACTTTGTTTTCCTTCCTGCAGGTTCACTACTACCAGACTACTTTCATGAAGATGCAAAATTACGACATGATGATGATGAATAATGTAACTACTTGAGGTGCGAATCAGAAAGGAAGACATTATAGGTGGGTGCATTAGAGGCTGTGGCAATCATGGCCAATCACATTCACTACTTGAATGCCTTTCTGTCTTATGTAAAGCACTCTGACTTGCCTTGTTGTTGAAATATACAGATAAACTTGTCTTGCCTTTAAACTCAGGGCTCTCCCCGTCATGATGCACTGACAGTTTGGGAATCCTGTGGAGAGGAAACTTATTGTTGTCTGTTACATGCAGAGCCTCAAATATGAACACAGCAGCTCGAATATACTGCCAAGAGCAGATGATGACTTATTTAGTTGAATTCACTTTTGTGGACGTGTTAAATGTTAATGATTTATTTGTCATCACAATGAGCCATACAATAACCATCTGCAGGGAAAGACCACCGCAGTGCCCTAAATAAAATGAGTGGGATTTAATATGTGCTCTACTTTCTGCACTTTTTTTTTTTCCAGAAGTGATTTTTAAAGCTTAATTCAGTTGATTTATTTTATTATAAATAATGTGCTAAGCCAGTCTGTCAGGTCCAGTTACACTGAACTGTGTGCTGCTGTTGACTGATGTTGGAAATGTGCACCTGAAAGTATATTAATGTTTAACTGCTGATGCTCTTGTATCATGTAACTTCAGCCAGTGCTTAATCCTTTCTATCCAAGCGTTTGAATAAAACATGAAAAATGTCCAACTGAATGTTTCAGATGTTTCTGTGTTCAGACGTTTGGAAAAGAAACAAACTGCATACAAACATACTTCTGATGCTGAAACATGTTCCTCGGCTGCTCGACCGTTCGATGAATCTAAAACATCGATCGTCAGGATATTAAAGTTCTGTCTTAACTCTTTGAGCCTCTGAGAAGTTGAACGACGTTTGGGACGATCACTCTGTCGTCAGAGGAGTTGTCAAGAGATGTTTAGGCTTTGAATATATATATTATCTAATATTCAGGCCAGGTCAGACATCCCTAGCTTTTAATTTTAGTGTAGAAACAGTTCAATATAACCAACTAATGAGGGAACTTAAAGTCCCCCTCCAGTCAGAGATGGGTTTTGCTTTTTGCTCCTTCAGTTGGATGTTTGAGCTTCACTGTGCAGAATGATTCATCTGCTGAAGGAGGAAAGTTTCTCTGTGCTCACCTGAAATCTCACTTTAACATGTGAAACATTGAACATTACAACTAGTTTGGAAGCCGATCGTGATCCAGTATGAAACGTCCACAGGTGTGATGTGGAGACCTGAAGCCTGCAGCTCACAAACACTGAGAGTGGACTTCTGAGGGAAGTAGGACGCAGCTGCTCCAGGAGTTCAGCTTTTTAATAAATAAATATTAGCATATTCACAGATTCTGGGTTTTTCACTGAGGGAGACGGAGTTTTTAACAAACTCATTGACCTTTTTATAGAAAAACCACACGAGACAAGTTATTTTTTATGAATATTTTTATGTCTTAAAACACGTCTGTACGGGATCTTTGACTGTTTGT
The DNA here is from genome assembly GCA_027580175.1 of Siniperca scherzeri. Classification (NCBI taxonomy): domain Eukaryota; kingdom Metazoa; phylum Chordata; class Actinopteri; order Centrarchiformes; family Sinipercidae; genus Siniperca; species Siniperca scherzeri. The sequence continues at coordinate 4,139 of JAPFEX010000096.1, read as the reverse complement.
TTCTTCATTGGAATAGTCAGCAAAGACATGTGCAACCTGCAGTTTAACACGTGACAATAACTCAGATTCAAACTCTTCAGAGCTTCTCAGCCGGGAGCCTCTGGGGATCGCATCATCATTTTGGGGCTCACAGAGTTTTTTCTATTACACTGATGTTTACTAAATGTTTGCTGTTTTCTGCTGAAATACTGAACACTACTTCAGCCAGCCGTGGTATTAAGTCAGTATCTTGCAGGGAGCCTCTCAGGCTCCATCAGGTTGGATGGGGAGTGTCGGTGGACAGCAGTTTTCAGATCTCTCCAGAGATGTTCACTCGGGTTCAGGTCTGGGCTCTGGCTGGGCCACTCAGGGACATTCATAGAGTTGTCCCGTAGCCACTCCTTTGTCATCTTGGCTGTGAGCTTAGGGTCGCTGTCCTGTTGGAAGATGAACCTTCACCCCAGTCTGAGGTCCAGAGCACTCTGGAGCAGGTTTTCATCAAGGATGTCTCTGTACATTGCTGCATTCATCTTTCCCTCGACCCTGACTGGTCTCCCACTTCCTGCCGCTGAAAAACATCCCACAGCACGATGCTGCCACCGCCATGCTTCACTGTAGGGATGTATTGGCCCGCTGATGAGCGGTCCCTGGTTTCCTCCAGACATGTCTGGCCCCTCTACCATTCAGGCCTGACTGGTGGAGTGCTGCAGAGATGGTGGTTCATCTGGAAGGTTCTCCTCTCTCCACAGAGAAACGCTGGAGCTCCGTCAGAGAGACCATCGGGTTCTTGGTCACCTCCCTGACTAAGGCCCTTCTCCCCCGATCGCTCAGTTTGGCCGGGCGGCCAGCTCGAGGAAGAGTCCTGGTGGTTCCAAACTTCTTCCATCTACAGATGATGGGGGCCACTGTGCTCACTGGGACCTTCAACGCTGCAGAAATGTTTCTGTACCCTTCCCCAGATCTGTGCCTCGATACAATCCTGTCTCGGAGGTCTGCAGACAAGTCCTTGGACTTCATGGCTTGGTTTGTGCTCTGACATGCACTGTTAACTGTGGGACCTTATATAGACCGGTGTGTGCCTTTCCAAATCATGTCCAATCTACTGAATTTACCACAGGTGGACTCCGATCAAGTTGTAGAAACATCTCAAGGATGATCAGTGGAAACACCTGAGCTCAGTTTTGAGTGTCAGGGCAAAGGCTGGGAATACTTATGCACATGGTTTGTTTTTTATAAATTTGCAATGATTTCAAACAAATTTCTTTTGTTTGTAGAATGTTGAGGAAAATAATGAATTTAATCCGTTTTGGAATAAGGCTGTAACATGACAAAATGTGGAAAAGTGAAGCGCTGTGAATGCTTTCCGGATGCTCTGTATTTGCTTTAATAAGATCAGAAATAAGAGAAAAATAGAGAGGAAAAGGAAATTGTGCAGATATAGTTGATGCAAGACTAAGAACAACTCATAAAACATTTATTCCAATATATACAGATGGATCAAAGGAACCTAAGAATGGAAATACTGGGTTTACTTTTGTTGTCCCAGATTTAAATAGAAACATTAAGGAAAGAACTTAACGGTATATACAGTCGAGATGTTTGCTGTTGTAAAGACATTGCAGTGGATTGAGCAAAATAAGCTAAAAAAGGTCACAACGTGCTCAGACTCATTATCAGCGCTGGCATCATTGCAGTTCATGTCGTCCCAAAACAGACCAGAGAGACTCTGTTAATATGTGAAACACTGTTCAGACTGCATCATATAGAGACAGCAGTCCGGTTTATGTGGATCCCAGCTCATAGGGGCAGCGAGGGGAATGAAAGCGGACTCTCGAGCTAAACAAGCTCTGAAACTGGATATAATTATGCAGGTAGCTTTCAGTAAAGCCAAAAGCATTCATACGGAGCAATGTCATGACTGCCTGGCAAAAGCATTGGGATGAAGGAAACAAAGGACGTCAGCTATACAAAATCATTAAAAAGTGGGAGGAATTAAGCACAACGGGGGAAACAAAACAAACAAAACAATGCACGTAATGGGGAAACATCCATCAGGACTGTGTGAATGTGGCTTAGAAGAAGAAACGGCTGAACATGTCATCTGTCACTGCCAGAAGTATAAAACACACAGAGAAAAGCTAAAGAATGGTGGGAGTGCTGAATCTTAATCATTTATTTAACATTGAGGAAGGAAGATACAAAGCCTTATCTGAGTTTTTATAAGAAACTCAGATACCCCCACCACCCACTCCAGCACAGCAGGTGGCGGTAATGCACCTCAAACGCTAGTTTCCAAGAAGAGGCGGAATTACGGCTCTGTGAAGGGAGCCGGATCTTCATTTAGTGCCACTTCTGCTGGTCGCTGCCTCAGTTACCTTTTTATTTGTTGCAAGAAATAAACATGCAAGATTCTTCATCTGCAATACATCGAAATATTCTGTCATACTGATGGTTAAAAAGTGGGATATGTCAGGAATAACTGTCCTGGTTGTATAACAAATATAACACCCTACTAATGAAATAGCATGGTTAATAAATAATTACACAGCTCTATACAGACACATACAGTACATTTCAATTTCATTTCTATGATATAATAGGAAACAAAACATATTTCTGCTCTAATCGGCTCTCAGGGAGCCGACTCCCATCGTTCACTATTTTAATTTTACACTTATATCCACTTGGTACTTAATTTATCTTACCTGTATTATAGTGTATTATTATATTCTGATTTTATTAGTACTTCTGTTCCTGTGTGCACTGACGTGACAGTGAGCAGCTGTGACAAGAGTTTCCCCTCGGGGATCAATAAAGTATTTCTGATTCTGATTTCTGACTTTATTGCTTGGCTCCTCGTGTTAGAAAACACTTTTATCACTTTGTATTATGTATAATATTCATGTATAACATGTATTGAAATATCTATGTTGTGCTTTTGTTTTTGTGATTTTGTATTGAACTTGTTGAAACTTAATACAGATTTATTAAAAAATAAATAAAAAAACAGGAAGTGGGATGGTTATCACTGACTGTGTATCAGAGAGATAAAACCCTGAAGATTCATGCATTTGGAGATTATAGCAGTGTGAACTGCTTCCCACTCGGAGCAGAAGTGAAGAAGAAGAGAGGAGTAAGCGGCCGAGTCATTTCGGGAGGTTGAAGATGTGTGTGAGGCAAGAAGGCTGACAAGATTCAGAAATGGGGAGAAGGAGGACAGTAACTCGGTGTGTTTGACGTTTGAGGGGGAATTACCAGAAAGAGTGTACCTAGATTATGTGTGTTACGGGGTGAGAGAGCGCCTCTCAGATGTTTCTGCTGTCAGGAATATGGACGTGTGGCTGCAGGATGAAGAGGAGGCAGGAGATGTGGGAAGGAAAACTGTAACGTGGAGAAGTGTAAAGTGAAGAAAGAGCAAGCAAAGTGCCTGCACTGCGAGGGAAACCACTATACGGGATCAGCACAGTGCCCAAAAAGAATTAAGGAAATGAAAATGAATAAGATCAGAGCAGAAAAGGGATTGTCATATGCGGAAGCTGCTAAGAGTATGGAGAGAAACGGTGAAAGGGTGGTAGTTCAAAAGGAAAAGGAGAAGAAGGGAAATGGAGATGATCAGAACATCAGTATGGACAAGAAGCGATTTCTGGCATTTATTGCCATGGTTATAAATTGTGCGGCTGAAATAAAGGAGAAGTCAGAAAGGATTAAGATGGTGCTGGATGCTGCAAGAAGGTTCCTGAATGTTGTGGACACATCTGGAGAGGATCTGGATGTTACACTGAGGGAAGGAGTTGCACCAACTCAGACAATGGGGTCTGGGTTATAGAAGTGACTATTGCATGGGATCACGTTGGGTGGACACTGTAAAAAGTTTAAACTGTGAAGCTGTTATAATCCAGTAGGTGGCGGTAATGCGCAATTAGGGACGCCAACCGCCATAAAACACAAAAGAAGAAGAAGAGGAGGAGGAGGAAGAAGAAGAAGAAGAAGAAGAAGAAGAAGAAGAAGAAGAAGAAGAAGAAGAAGAAGAAGAAGAAGAAGAAGAAGAAGAGTTGTTTGACTGAATTCCTACGCCATGTTATTGTTTTGATTGTTTGTGGTCCAGAGTTCCAGACATTAGTGTTTAATACTGACGTCTTAAAGCATATTGCTTTGTACAA
>JAPFEX010000095.1:0-13043 GCA_027580175.1 Siniperca scherzeri | reverse complement strand
CGCTGATAGTTGGAGATTCCATAGTAAGGAATATCCCTTTGTTAATGAGGTCACACACTGCTTTCCCGGAGCTACGACCCCGACATCCTCAAAAAGCTCCCCAGACTTCTGGCTGCACTCCCAACGACTATCACGAAAATCATAGTCCATGTCGGCACCAATGACATCGCCCATCAGCAATCTGAGCTGACGAAGCAGACTTCATCCGCCTCTTTGACCAGCAGTGAATGCTTGTATTTCAGGTCCATTTCCTACACTGGGTCGTGGAATTGGCCATTTTAGCAGGATCCTCAGCCTTCATACCTGGCTCCAGTCTGTCTGCAGTACCCATGACATTGTTATTTTTTTTTTTTTTTTTTACAATTTTAACTTATTCTGGGATCGTTCTTCCTTGTTTGCACGAGACGGTCTTCAACCAAACAAGTCAGGTAGTCGCATGCTAGCGGCTAACCTGCAGCACAATGTACTGTCCTCTTCACTTAATTGACTATTTACATCACCTGTTTCCCCTCGCTCTTCTTTTTTCTCTCTGCCCACCATAAACAGCCACGCACCTCTGCTGCCACTAACTCCCCTTGTGGACTGATCATAGTGCTGCTATTTGGAGCCTAGATCCTCTAGTGCTACTTTTAAAATTCCTGTGGTAATTTTGCATAGGTCCTTAATACAAAACAGATACAGCTGACACAGCAATAATAATAATTAAATAAAGATCCGCGCCCACTACAAGCTGTAGAGTGGAAGTGTTTTTGGGTGTTACCTGCATCTTGCTCCACTCTGTGGCATACAGTTTGTCTCCAATCCCACTAACCCACAATAAAAACAACAAGGATCAACAAGCTTCTGATTCACTAACCAACTTACTGCATAAACCGATTTAGGAATAATGAGATTTCCAGTCACCTGCTGTGTGAGCCACAAATGACCTTGTTCACATGGAGCGCTCTGGCCGTCTGTTTCCTCAATCACGAAATGATGGGAATTACCAACAAACCTGCAGGTATACACGTCTCAGGAACTGCAGACTGTGCTGCTTCACTATAACTGGGTTCACAACTGGACCTGGAGTGGTTCTCAGATTAGAGGTGCAACTCATTCAGTCTCACCCACACACGCAAGAGACCTGGGAGCTGGAGGCCGGCCAGTGAAGTCAGAGAGACATTAATGACTCAGAGCAATATATGCAAAATAACACACACAACAGTATTCACACGATTGACAGAAATTAACACACCCACAAGAGGGAACATTCAGGGTTCTTTGTGTGTGTGTCTATCTCTGTGTGTGTGTACTCACATGTTTACCTGGATAGCAGTGATTTATTACCTGCTATCGAACCTCACCCCTACAGAGAAAAATGCTTTCATGGGACACAAGGAGTCACAATATGGGGAGCAGTTACAATGCAGGAATCCACACACAGATACACAGCACAGTATATACACACAGATAGGTACTGCACACACCGAGATTGCTTCAAGGCTAAAAACTCAGCAGTAATTAGTTTTAAAAGGAAATGCACAAATTGCATGAGTAAAATTCAAGCACGGTTTCTGATTTAGGCTATGTATCAATTGATGAGACCAATATACTTAAAAAGATCTTAGTCAAAGCTAAGTCGAGACCACCATGAGAATGTTTGAACCTAAATCACCTGTCGGCTGTGGGGGTGCAACTTGCGATATTCTCCGCGTGTGCGTGCGTGCCTGCTATCGTGCCCAACTGTGTATAAAGTGCAAATCACCATCAAGAGTTACGATCGACCAGTGGCTCCTGTGTCAGCTGGGCTGGACACGAGACAAGGCCGCGGAGATGGAAGGAGAAAGGGTGATTAGTGGCTCTCCTTCCTGTGCCTGCAGCTCATAAAGATGAGGGGTTTGCAAGTTGGTTCAGCTGCACTCTACGTTCTTCAAACTGTTTCAATTGATGAAAAGCTTCCTGCAAGTACGGGAATGTTCAGACACCCGATTTAGTCAATTTGTGTGCTGATTGGAATTAAATAGTTCTTTATAAATCCTGAGCACATTTACATGTAGGTAGCTGTGAATGCAGCCTGAAATATGGCTACACACATCAACTTTGTTGTCTTGTGCGATTTAAAAGTTCCCTACTGCAAATTGATAGTGCTACAGTGTGACGAATGACTTCCATTCTTCTTCTACTGAGGCTTGCAGCTTTGCTTTTTTATTAAAAACACATAACAATAAGTCCTACAATCCATTATCCATCCAGCTGCTAAAAAAACAGACAAAAACACAGAGCAGTCAAGCAGCAAGACACAAACAGACACAGACATGTAAATGCCGTATTAAACCCGAGATGTTAGTGGCGGTGTACACACATTTCATCTGCAGCTCGGTGCTGTAGGGCAGACCCTCCCTGTCTAAGACTAGTCTTGCTCACTGATAAAAATACCCCTGCAAGGAGGACAGAAAAAGATCACACTGTGACTCTCTGCCTCTCCTAGCTGCAGGTGCTTGTCTGGCAGCAACAAGAGAGAGTTCATGGAGTTTATAGCACTGGTGTCTTTATAGGCACACATTGGTTGCCATTGTTGTGGGATAATTTTGAGATGTTAAAATAAGTACACAAAATATACATAAATGCACACTTTTGTATGGGGGTATTAACACGGAGACAGGGGAATTGAACAGAAGCAGACAGAAAGGTGAAGGGTCATAATAACTCTGCAGTCCAAGGAAAAAAGTCACTAGGTTAATTTCCGGCTCTCAATACTGTGTACCAGTGTGGTTGTACATAACTCAACCTGTTAAAGTATGCCAAAAAGGATTCTGGCTTTGTCAGTTTGTTTGAGAAAATCAATTAAAAAGAGTTATAGGGTCTACTTTTCTTAAAAGCTCAAAGGATTTCAATATAACATTTTGTGGACAACAACAAAACAGCAGCATGTAGCCACAAGTAGATTCATTCAAGCAACAAAACATCTACAATATTAATCAGTTAAATGAAGAAGATGATGAAAAAGGGGAAGAAATAGCCTCAAGATGACAAATGTCAGTTATTATTATATTACATTAATGGAAAACTACAAAATTGCCTGGATATGTTATACTGAGAAAAGACAGACATTCCATAACTGCTGATGCACACTTTGTTAAATTGAAAAGATGATTTTTTTATGCCATGAAAAAGGAAGGATTTACATGATCAGACCAGAGCTGGTACATCTCTGTGGCCTGATGCTGATTAGCACCTGGATTATCAACATACTGCTTTGTGATTGACAGTGAACCATCCATTCACTTCTCCTTACAGCTGAAAACATACAGCAACAACTCCTGTATCCACAGTCTCTGAGAAAGTGACAGGAGCTGCTATTGTAACATTAAATGGATGTGACATGCATGCAATATCTGTAAATGTGAGTGTGTGCATTTCTGTGGTTGCATGTTAAATAAACTATTACAGTACTAAACTGTTACTGTGACTATAGAGTGTTTAAACGTGCTTGTTAGCTCGTGTCCTGAGGCCCCCAAGCCAATCAGCTTCTTGGCCTTTAGAAGAAGGCAGCCCCATCACAAGGAACCAGCTTTTGTGTGTGTGTGTGTGTGTGTGTGTGTGTGTGTGTGTGTGTGTGTGTGTGTGTGTGTGCAGAATGAATGAATAGCTGTGGATGTGGGGAGGGGCCCATAGAAAATGCCTATGTACAGGGTCCAGAATTTTGTGCTACGCCTGTGTGTGTTTGTGTTTGTGTAGCTGTCTGTTAGCTGTGTGGTTACATCACCATGACAGCGCCCGAGCTCTCAGACTCACATTGTTAAATAAAACAGACTGCTAATGTCGCACTATAACTGCAGCAGTGTGTGTGCATGTATGTGTTTCTGTAGATAGAGAGGTGTGTGCATCTCTGTGTTTGTGTTTGCATGTGTGTTCACAGACTGTTTGCAGTGCACACCCTTATCCAGAGTATAATGGCGTGCTTCCATGAATGGAGAATTAAGTCACCCTGATTAAAATATTTTAAAAGGAATTTAATGCCAAAAAGGGTAATTCAATTGAATTAAAATGAGTGTGTGTGCTCATGTGTGCACTTGGGTATACGATGCGCACATTGTATACCCAATGTGCTTGTGTGTAAGCCTCTCCTGTTTGTGTGTGTGTTTGTGCATATGTACAGTACAGTATAGGTCTGCAGTAGATGCTATAATCTCCTCGCGTTCATGCTTTAGGATGAGATTATGAAAGTCATAAAGTGGTAAGAGCAGTTTGTCACTTTAGTGTATTACTATTTCTGTGTGTGCACGCACACACACACACACACACACACACACACACACACGCACACTGTATATATAGGTACATCATTCTATGGCCTGAGGACTGTATAGAGAGGCACAGAGTGGCCCATTTCTGCAGATTAAGCACAGAGTGGTGCTGTAGCTCAAATGTAAATCTGGCAAATGGAGACTTCATCAGGTAGAGAGAGGGGGGGCGTGACAGAGAGAGGCAGTGTTAGAATATAAAAGAGGACAGGACCAAAAATAAAAAAGTAGAAAGGAAAAGAAAGGGAGAAGCAGGGAAATAAAACGACAAGAGGAACAATTCAATGGGAGAGTCAAAACAAAAGGAGTATTTAATGGCATTTCCTCAAATAATTGGGACAAGTACTTTCCTACGCTGTCATTCCCTCTCAATCTTTTTCATCCTCCTGCCCTCCCCTCTTCCGTCGCTCTTGACCTTCATCTTCCCTTTAAAATTCTCCCCACTGCTTTGGGTGTGGAGCCAAAACAAGAATAAAATTACTTTTCAGTTTCCACTAAAAATGTTTTGACTTCTCTTATCGAACCATTGGTGTGTGTTAGGTATGTGTGTGCTGCTTGTGGACCATGGGCTGAGGATGCTGCTAATTCTACCAGACTGCAAATGGTCATGCTTGTCCCACTCACTCAGGAGGAAAGCTGTGTTTGGTGCATGTATGTGAGCATGTGTGTGTGTTTTACAAGACTAGGAAGGTGTTATGACAAAGCTGCTGATTCACTAAGTCTTTTCTTTTTATATACCATCTGTCATCAACAAACATCTCATATCAGCTGACAAAAACTGAAGCATTCAACCAATCAATGACTGTGTCCATCTAAACTACAGCTCCTCAAAATGTAATTAACCAACATATAATCAATGTATGTGCTCACATGTCTGTTTGCTTGTTGTGTCTGCCTGGATGTACATGCATATATTCTTATGTGCATCCATGTGTGAGTGGGTGACCATAGCCTTTGAGTGTGTCCATGTGTGCGATGATTACAAATCTGCTTTCCCTAGACAGATCGCATTTATGCGGCGTGGCCACGCCACTGTGAATGTTGATGGACAGCCGGTGCATGTGAGTGAGACCATTTGGCAGTCTGTTCCCTTTGCGATTTGATTTAGCGTTTAGATTCAGAATTCCCTGAGAAATGGTTAAAAAAAGAGCCAAAAACCCACTGACATTCAGGAGAAGATACTGATGAGCTGATTTATTGTGAATGAATAAAATACTTTATTTTTACTTGTGATTTTTGGCTTGACTGATGCTGTATTTCATTTTATGTGTTCTCTTAAAAATATTGGAAATGACTAAAGAAAAATGACTTAATTAGCCTTGTATTTACTGCACAATGACTTCCCTTTAAATAGATCCTCTTCTTATAGAAAGCATCATTTCTCACTACAGTTATTTCCCAACAGTTACAGTCTATTTAGCATCAAATCGATGCCTTTTCTTTGCAATCATCCACTCCTACAGTAGACTAATAGCTATTTCCAAACTAATGTTTAGGGCTCCTAGCCTCAAGCTCAACACTTGTGCAAGCTGTAAATCACTGTTCCAAATGACACGACTCCACCCGGAGAGAGTAATTCATGCTAAAACCAGATTTAAACCCTTTTAATGTGCTAATGAAAAGTGCTGTATTTATATGTAGCTGGTAGACGGCAATGTTGTGACATCAGGCCCATCTGTGACTCAGTCTAAACCCCTAATGAGAACATTACTGAGCCCCAGGCAGAGACACACGCTGAAAAAGATACAGGGAAAAGAACGGAGGAGAATGTGTGGGAAGAGATGATCAATGCAAACCTTGCCACCTCTTTTGACTGCCATCATCCCTTTCCCTCCTCCCCCTCTTCGCTGTCTCTCCTGCTCCCACTCCTCCACCCTCCTGTCTCATACACCAGGACTCGGGGCAGCGGGTCTAACTCAATACACCATCCAGCAAAAATCAATGAAAGACAAAAAGAGACGGAGCTGCGGGATTAAGGGGAAGAAATAAGGGCAAGCGGAGGGCAACACATTTTGGACAGCTTTGTCATGCTCTGCAGTCCTGTCCAACTCCACCTTAACACACACAAACAGGCAGAAAATCCACCACCGACACACCCGCATCTGTCTTTTCACTGTCTTCCTTGTGACATTACACTCTAAATATTACAACAAATGTACTAAATCACACCCAAGGACCTGTGGAGTATCATATTATATTTGTTTAGGAAGACATTAGTATCAAAAGCAGGAGCTCAGGTGGGAAAATGATAATCTGGCTAAAAGCAATGGCAATGCCACATATAAACCCTTAAGAAGACACATTACCGTCATATGTACATATCACGCATTCGTTTATCTAATATCCCAAGCTCACAAATGATTTTGCTATGAATTCATCACAGAGACTGACTCACCCACTTCAGCGTTATAGTATTTCCAACCCCCCACCCCTGCCCAGAGCTTAATATTCATCCAATGGTGAGCCGGGGCACTAGAACAACTCCCAAGGCTTTGGACAGACAGATATGCATGTATATACAGCGTTACCAGACACATGCACACACACAGTTTTGTAACAAATTCAAATACAACCAAGCTGTAGCGTGTTCCCCTGCCTCTTCTGCTCCTCAGATTTTTTGTTCTATAAATCATAAATGTACGTTCTCTTCCTCTTTCTAGAAAACCCTGATTTCTAGTTTGTAAGCAGGGATGTGATTTGGGGACTAAAAACAAGCAGAAGGAAATAAAAAACATCAAGAAAACAAAGATTTCCCCAAAGAAATTAGAGTTGTTTCAAATATTTGAAAAAAACTGATACATGAATGATTATTCATCTTCTCTGCCCTGCTGTGTCTATATCTTTCTCTGTCTATGCCTTGTTCCAGCAGTGTATATATTTTCTTTTCACCCCAAGACACACATTACTTAGACTATACACATTTCCTCAATTTCCTTCCCTCTTCTATCCCCTTTCCATTACTGTCTGCCTTAATGGCCCCATCTTCTCCATCCTATGCTGTACAACTACCAGGAATATTAAGAAGGCAGGAAAACTAAAGCTGAAAGCAATTATTTCCCATTAGAAATAATATAAGAGTCTAAAACATAAATCAAACAAAATCCTAAAACACCCGTCCTTGCAGCGCTGACTCCGTCAAAGTCCTCGTTCCTCTCATTCATTCACTTTTCCCCTCACGTCTCCTTCAGTGCCCATATTCCTTTAGTACTCTTCCTCTCTCAATCCCTTCTTTTTCTCCATAAATGCCCCTATTAATTTTTCTCCATCTCAATTTCCTCCCTACTTCAGTGTCCTCCAATTTACCAATGCACAGCTTCTCTCGTATCTCTCGTCCCCATTCATTCCTCTGTCATTACTCTAATCCTTCCCGTCTCCGCTGCCGGTATGTATGTGAATGTGTGTGAAAACACTAACCTGCCCTTCTGGCATGCAGAGCAGAGCCAGGCTTTGTCCCTCTTGTTGTAGGTGCAGCAGGTCTTGCAGACGTTGTACTGGCAGTCCAGGCACTGGCGCTTGGGGTTGAGCAGGAAGGTGAAGGGCGCGCAGCAGCGGATACAGCAATGCTCGTTGAAGCGGTGCTGCTTGGAGAGGATGGAGCATCTGCTGCCTTCCTCCGCCAGCTCCTGCTTCAGCTCACTGAAACCGAGAGGGGGAAGACAGGAGGGAGGGGAGAGAGAGGGTGGTGAGAGTCTGCTCGAGAGGTAGAATGTGAAAATGGAGAAAGATGGCGATGCAGAATAATTGGAGATGCTGTGTGTAAATAAAAATTAAAGGGGGTATTAAAACAAGAAGGGGAGGGCAGAAGGGATTGTGGGTTTGGTGAAAACACTTCCCGCTCCTCGTTTATCTCCTCTCTCTCTCTACACTGATTCCGTGGAATTAACGTGATGGCTCAATTTGGAAGGACCTGTCATGCCTTGTTTGCCCACATCAGTCAAAACACAGCTGAAGAGAGGCACGGCATGCACGTCTTCTACATCCTCAAATGAAAAAAAGCATTGTATCTTTGTTAATCAAGGCATGGGTGGCACTATGAGGATGAGGATGATGATAGGAAATTGGCATAAATAGAGCCAAGTTGATGGTCCTTTGCTGGACATCTCATGTTCAACACACACAAACTAGCCTGAGAGAAAACAGCATTAATGAAAAAGCTACTGGAGAGCCGTTTGGGCTTCAGTCCAAAAACTACAGTTTAAAACTACAGCAGTGAAGGAGTACTAAAGAGCAGCACAGTCTCACTAATCATAACGCCTCAGAGAATTGTTCAGACTAATGAACTATTAGGATTATAGACTGAAATACTTGACCAAAGCTTGTTTAAAAATCTAATAAAATCCAAAGCCACAGCTGCATACAACTGATTGTATGAATTCACTGATATTTTGCTCATTACAGAACATTTAAGTTATCAAGTAAATTTTGATGTTCAGTGACTGATAACAAGAAAAGAGAGACTGGATAATGTAGGTTGTTAATCAGCTTTTAACCAGCAAAGCAGCTCTGCTCTCCGAGGCCTGTACCAACTATTCACATAAATTATGTACATGGGTTTTTCCTCTGTAGGATTTGTGCTGACTGAGAAATGCACCATAGGCAGAAGCTACAAAAAATGATGTAATGTTTTGCATTTATATCATAAACCTATATATAGCCTATATCATCAGTACATATTGCACTTGTGTCAATTATATTTAAAATAATACACAACGAGGAGGAGAGTTTAAGTAACACATTTATCCATGTTTACACTATCACCCATCAAATGTCATCAGTATGTGAATGGGGGCTGAGATGCAGGGATCAAGCTGTTGCTGCTGGCAAGGTGTGAAAGTGGGTTCAGCTCGAATGGGCGATGAGTAAATTATTGAAGCTGCTTGTCTATACACTACACACAGCCAGGTTACAGCGTACACTGCTCTCACTGATCCTACACATACACAACTACAGAGCAGATGCCATGTACACTATATGCTAACAGATATGTGCAAAGCATAGACACCAAAATTATTCTGTATACCGAGAAAACAGGCCAACCCATATGTGCCTAATCACAGTGATACATGCAAAACACAGAAACATCCCCGTGTGTACAAAAGATGTGTGTACTGTAGGCATCCCAACCTTAACTAAACCACTAAGTCATACATGGAAAATGAAGTGTATAGCAAAACCGAGTGCTGAATGCAGCATATTGTGAATTAACTGTGTGTAATATGTGTACGTGTGTCTGTTGAGCCAGCGGGGGCATTGCAATCTCCTGCTTCCCTAAGTTATTAACGCTGCTCCTCAAGCAGAGCCTCTGCTGCCTCACTGATTGCTTTTCATATGCATCATTAGATGCAGCATATTAACAAGATGAACAAACCATTTCATATACAGTGTCACGTGAGAATCGGCAGGGGGGGTGGGATGGATGAGGGTTGAAGGGCAGTGGTTGGCATATGTATATTGCAGATACTGACAGTTATATACCAAGATGATCAAAAGGAGGTTTTGTATTCTGCATACACATGCAAGGTCACAGCTCCAGGGAACTGTTGGCCCCAATCAAATTAAAACAATTTAAACAAACCTCCAAGCAATGTAAAAGACTCTTCCTGTCTGAGCTGCAGCATCTGGTTCACAAAACATATACACACCCAAAACAGAGCAAGCCAAATATATGCAGCATACATTTATATCTCAATAACTCAAAGAAGCCGCTTCCTTCAGTTCTGATTAAGATCAGGTTCCATTTTGCCTCTCTGTGTCTGTGATACGGGTTTAATGAACAGCCCAGTTATGGCGCTCCGCCATTTAATTAAATGAGTGGGCGAATGTACACATATATCCAAGGAGCCAAGGAGGGAGGTTGGAGGTGGTCATGCCTGGTGTCCCTTCACATTAACGCCTATCTCTGCATTTCTGTTAATGAGACATGAAAACCTGTGCTCATCTTGCAGCCATGACTGTAGATACATGTGAGTCATACAGGTGCCAGTAAGGTACAATTAGCTCAAGAGCAATAACAGTAGTCAGTCCTTATTAGCAAAGTACCCTTCTGAGTTACATAAATTTGTAATGTTAACGGGCATTTATAGTTATACTAATTCTCTCTCTCTCTCTCTCTCTTTCTCTCTCTGTGTTGGCTTAGGGCACCTTTCCTATCAAGTGATTCATATTTCATTCAATACTGAAGTTAAACTCATTAACATTCACACTTTCATCTTCAAGTCAAAACCACACATTTTTATTTATTCAACAAGGTTGGTCATTCAATTAAATACAACTTGTTCAGCTAGTTTGGTAATGGTCAGCCTTAAGGCTGCAACGATTATTTACATCATTGATTAATCTGCTGATTATTTTGTGGATTAATCAATGAATCGTTTTGTAAATACAAAACGGCCATTATACAGTAGCTTCCCAGAGCCCAAGGTGACATTCAAATTGCATATTTTGTCTGACCAAAAAGTCCAGTTGAAAATCCAAAGAAATTAAATTTACAATGATATAAGAGCAAATCCACATTGGGAAAGCTGTAAACAGAGAATGAAACATTACTGAAACAATTAATTATCAAAATAGTTGCAGATTAATTTTCTGTTGATTGACTAGTGGATTAATCGACTAGTTGTTTCAGCTGTAGTCAACTTTTAATTAAAAAATTTAAACTTTAATTTCAATGGAAGAGTCCAGAATTGAGTATTGGGACTCCATTAATGTCTGCAGTTTGGACAAAGAGGAAAGTGAAGACGATGAAAAATTGTGACTGACCACAGATCAAAGCCAATTTGCTCTCTGCATCTGCTAAATGCTTTACAAGAATACAGTGCAAGGTTAACTCCATTCAACGGCATTTTGAAACATCAGGTATCAGATGTGCACACGCTCAGTACAATCTGTTTAGTGAGTTAACATCCCGGTATGCCGCCTCATGGAATTTAACATGTTTATTAGACAATTAATTACTCAAGCCTTGCATTAATGTCAACATGATCTATCGCTGGAGCTCTGGACAAATTAAGAACAACAACAAAGTTCTTTGGATGCTGAAAGTTTACAAGAAACCAAACTCTTGAATTAAAAACTATAGATTATGCAAATAATTCACTGCAGTGTATGTGTCGAGGGTACAGTGGGTTTAAGAGGGGAACAGAGAAGACTGAATACCAATTGACTTTGTAATTTAAAATCAGGGCAGCAGAATGGTATGTAGATTTAATGATATGGATTGTATTTATGACAGCCTGTCACTACTGGCAAATATTATTTGTGCTAAAGATCTATTAACTCGGTTCTCTCATCTCTCATTTTCCATCAAAGTCTGCCCTGCTTCTCCTTTCTCACTCACTCTCTCTAGCGATCAAAAATAGTTATTTTTTCCAGAGTCCCTCATTTCTCCTGCTCATTACTTTCCATTTCTCTTTCAGCTGGAAAAACAGACAGGCTTAAGTTTCCGGGTGAAGTTGAATTAATGTTATGGCCAAATTTGTTATCAACATAACAACACTTTGAGGTCCAGTGGCAGCCTGGCCACAAAACAAAAACAATGGCATTTTTTTAAAATGATGTAACGCCCTCTCAGCAGCTGTTCTCCTGCTCAGTGCAGTGCTTAAGAGTTACACCTCTCAAAACTGATGCACTGCTGACCAACACACAATGTGATGAATCAGCTTAGGGACAAAGTAAACACTATTGTGTTTAGAATATGTAATTATATGCTAATTTGTTGGGTATTTATAGAGACCAATTCAATCTCCTGGTCGCTTATGTACTTAATGTCATAAGAGGCGGTGGGGGTAATATCTGTGAGTGATTAAACAACTAAATTAATTTCTATACTAGACAATCAGAAAAAACAGCTCAAACTACAAGAATGCTAAAACAACACCAATATGATGTACGTGGTTGATGATTTGCTGATTTATTGTAAAGCTGAAAATAGCATGAAAATATTCATCAGCGAGTAGACAAGGTAGACAGAGAGAGTAGAGGAGACAGAAATCAGTAGCCATATTATGACTATGGTAAAAAAAAAAAAGATTTCTGTGGATGCAATTAGCTGAAATTGTAAGCAAAGAATGAGTAATGAGTATCAGAATAACAATCATAAAAGTAAAAATGTATTAGCATCTCAAAAACATTCTTAAGGCATAATACTGCATACCATTAGGTTTTGTGACGCACCAAATAACCCTAGAGAGACCTCCATGCATAAAGAATGGGAAGTAATTATTGAGCAAATAGTGAGGGGCTATTAAAATCTGAAATGACATAAATCGAACCCTGTTTAACACCACACGGGGTGTTTTTATAATGCACATGGATTTTTCAGCATGTAGGGATATGTATTAATGCACACAAGGGACAGGACAGCACACAAAACAGTGGACATACAATACCCAGGTTGATGTGCAGAGAATTTCTTTTAGCCATATATAGTATGACTTTCCTCCTGAATATAGAGCCACTACAATTAAGATGAAAAACAAAAAAAAATGGAGATACCATACTGTAGAAAAGAGAGGGCCATGTTAAAACAGGTGTTGGTATAGCTGAGGAGAGGATCCTGGAGAAAACAAGCGTACAATATACCAGAGAGTCTTTGATCAGTGCTTTGATCCGCCTGCTGCAGTGGAAACCCACAACACCAGCATATACTGTTCACCATTACACCAGTTAATCATACAGCCCTGGAGCAGAGAGATGTGGGAGCACACCTGGCAGATAGGTGTATGTGTGTGTGTGTGTGTGTGTGTGTGTGTGTAAGTGTGT
>JAPFEX010000094.1:0-13044 GCA_027580175.1 Siniperca scherzeri | reverse complement strand
CACTGCGCTAAGATGTATGCAAATGAGTAACTGGTCAGCTTCCCCAAGATCTTCCTCCATTGCAGGTTGGCGACCAACTTTTAGAGAGACACACAGAGACACGCAGTCGGAGGAAGAGCTTCACATGGCGTTTCAGAAACACTGACAAGCTGGAAACAGAGCTGTCAGTCCGAATGGACAGATTCTTGTGCAAAGCGCAGAGCATCTTTTGAGCAGGTTCAAAGGGGGATTTTGGTCATGTTGCTGACTATAAGATTATCTTTGTCTCACACTGAGTTAAAGTGGGACGGCATGAGAGCCAAAGTAGTTTTCTATTTTAACCGGCACAGCTTTTCTAACCTATACGGTACTGGATTAGCGGTTTAGGAAACTCACAGATCAATTGCATGCATTGATAATCACGTCACGTGGCATGACAGCCAAAGTAGGAAATGCAGCTTCACACACTGAAGCACCTCCACTACAGATGGAAGTCTGTCTCCTGATGTTGTTATGAGTCTGACTGTAGTTTCTGATGTGCTCTGTGTTACAGTGATACAGGGTCAGAATGGCTGGGGAGTGATTTACACCTCTACTCCGATCTGTGCCTTAAAAGGATCAACTGTGGAAATAGGCTGCAGCTACAGATACCCATCCACAATAAACAGCCTTGATACTACAGTTGAGAAAACATTCTGGGTTACTAAAAAACACAAAACAACACAAACAGCAAATCATACAGAAGTTTTAATTACAGAAGTAATAATTATGCTTCTTGGTAAATAATGCTTCTATCGTCCCAGATATTCCACGTTTGGTGTCAAACAGCATAAATTATGACGTTTTTGGGAAATTGCTCCTGAAATCCCATTAGATTTTGTGCAAAGACAAGACATCTGAACAGTCAGTGTCTGAGCAGCGTGGCTGCCTCCATTTCTTCGATGTTGCTCGTCCTGTTGCTTCATTAGCAGCTACATCCACCAGCTTTATCTGACGGAGGACCTCGCCTCCCTGAACACCAAAGATGGAGCTGTTGGCAGCGGATGGGAGCTTCGTGGGACCAGCGACCCCTGCCTGAGCTGAGAAGCCTGTCTACAGGCTGCACAGCCATCCTGCCGTCATCATGAAGTGTTAACGGGGACGTTCAAAGGTCTTATCATAAACAGCAGAAACAATGTTTCTTCCGCATTACAGTTTTTCTCAATTGATTAAACACTAAAACCCAAGAACAAGAATTAAAGTACCACAGAGACAGAGGACCAGTTTGTGAGACGCAGGGTACAGGACTGTAAAACAGGGGTACAAGGAGGAGGAAGAACAAAAACTTGGTCAGAAAATGGAGCAAGGTTTCAGAAATTGTGTTGAAATGGGGACAAAAATGTCCTTCAGCTGGGTAGATGGACTGCATGGTCTTGATTGGTGGATGGTAGAACAGGTGAGTCAGATTGGAGGTTCACCGGAGGCCACGCCCCACCAGCACACACATACACAGACAAACACAGGAGTGTTTGGTCCCAACAGGGGACAAACAGACAGAGACAAACAGCTGGACCAGGACACCCCCTGACTGTTCTTCTAGTGCCACCATAAACTTGACAGTCATGGTTTTGTATGAAATGTCTCAAAGCAGCGCTGTGCATCAGTACAGCCTCACAGGGGCGTTAGCATGGCTGCAGTCTTGTTACATGCGTGCAGGATACTTGGTCTTAATACTGTCTTGGTGCACATACTACAGTTGATCGCAGCCATTTTTCTGTGATCTGTTTCTGTTTCTGCAGCCCTGTTGTTTTAAAAGTGCTACACAAATAAACCTCTTTATTATTATTATTATTATTAAAATGAATCCAGGAGAGAGGTTTTAGCTGTCATTTACACTGACCGCCACATAAATGCTGTTAAATGTTGTGGTGAATCATTATGGCTGGTGACTTACCCATAACTGCAGTAAAGAAACACTCCCACTTCACATTTTCTTTAAACACTTTCATATTTGCTTGTTTAATACCCCTTTACATCTCACTTCACTGAGGCTTTGTTTTCTCAGGTTCCTGAAAACTGCATCGACACTCTTTTGGGTCAGTCAGTTGTAAGATTTATCTGCAACCGGTCTGCTCTGTCCAGCATGCTGTCTGGCCACCTGGTGGAGTTTATACTGGTCCAAGTGAAATCAAATAAAATCAGCTTCATAATACACTCAGGTCTTCTACATTCAGAAATCTCCCAGTGGACTGAGAACACTAACTGAGTGTCGTCACATCTGATTACCTTCTCATCATTCTCTGTCTTCTAAACTAAAATCTTATAAAATGGTGCACAAGACAGAAGATTTCCATTTGATGTAGCGCAGCCATAAAAACATGGCATCTTTTCAACATACAGTATTTCACTGCATCAGCAGCTTTAAAATGTTGGAACAAGCACATCAGTGTTTCAAAATGTATATAAACTATGAAGGAAATTTAAAGGGGACAGACAAGAATATAATGCTTTAAAAGTCATTTCAAATTACCTTAATAACCAGTGACAATTGTTCAAGATTCATACAAATAAAACATTTTATTTATTCCAATCCAAATATGACTCCAGAGATTCAATAAACTCTATGTGCAAAAGTAGAAACATTTAAAAAAGGCTCTTAGGAAGGCATGAAAACAGTTACAGTAATCAAGACAAGTGCAGAGAACATGTTAACCATAATAATGTGTCCTGTAAGTGCATGACATGTTGAGTAAGTTGTGTATATATATATATATATATATATATATATATATATATATATATATATATATATAGATATAGATATATATATATCTATATATATCATCTCGCCATCTCCGTCTTGTTCCAGTAGCCCATTTGTCATCTCAAGTCCTCACTTCACACAGGTACAAGAACAAATAACAATGTAGACGTTTAATTTTCTTTCTTCTTTTGTCATTTTATTGAAAAATGAAATTATGACAAATACTGAATATTTAATGTATAGTATATTGCACATGGAAACCAGCATTAAATGTCAAACCAAAGCATTTTAAACCCCAGTGTGAGACACAGAAAACACTCACAAACAAATGTTTTTCAGAAAAGTTTTACACTTCCCTTTCCCCAAGGGACCGAGGAAGCAGTCCTTCCTCCTGTAGACCTGAAGGACCAGACCGCGAGACGGGGACATCTGGTCTACGCGCTGTACCACAGTGAGCTCATATTTATACTGAATGATGCAGTAGAGATGCCCCGCCCTCTTTGTCCTGCGGGTCTTTCTCAGAAACTCCCCGATTCATATGACCTACCTCCCCCTCCTCACGTGTTCCCCAGTTTCATTAGAAGTCTTCGCACATAAAATATCTCTGAGTCTAAAATCATGAACTCTGCAGTTTTCAGAAGCAGCTTCTCTGCAGCGGCCGCAGGATGGAAATGCTCGGCTTTCCTCTAACAGAAAGTTTCTTTATGTTTCATTGTAAAGATGATTTTATGAGACTTACTGACAGACGATCATGCTGCTAAATGTCCTGTGGTTGGGGACATTTTTATGGCCCAGAGAAGCTGAAGAAATTCATCCAAATATTCCAGATACACATTTAGATTCTTGTGAGGAGACACAAAACTTCTGAACTCTGCAGTTTCAATCCTGGAGCAGGTTTTCCAGGTCCAGATCCAAGTAGCTCAATAAAGAACCGAACATAAAAACTTTGGGGCGGTTTGAATCGCGCCTCTTGGTCTAGGTCCAGATTTGGGGTGGAGCTGGACTAGGTCCCTCAGAAAGGCAAACTAAAACAATATCTGTAACCGAGCGAAAACTCTTCCTTCCACCGTCGTGTGCTGCTGCTTCGGTCCTTTCCTGTATGACAGCAGAGACAGCAGGTAATACAGAGTTGATATTATTGTTAGATTCATCCTGTCTTTGTTTTTTCTGTAGAAAATTGGTGCTTTTGCTCTGCAACGGCTGCAGACAATGTGTTATACTTTGGCCTGTTCGCATAGCTGTCGCTGCTTTGAAAGACGGAGAAAGAAACAGAGAGACATAAAATAAATAGAAGACGAGACAAATCAACACAACCAAACCACCAGAGTCTGAATATGAGGATGTTTCGTTGTGGCATGCATCCCTGCGCTTGTCTCCTTACAGAAACCTCGTCAGAGCTCGCTGTTCTCGGACCCCCCCCCCGATGAGGGAAACGTGTTTCTCGGTGTGTGTGAATCCCTTTGAGCGGTGGTCATCGGAAACAGTACAATCATGAGTTACTTACTTGGCTTTTGTCCTTCTGTCTGCAGGGACACTACATTTCAGAGGGAAATGTACTTTTCACTTACTTTTTCAGATTTGGGCTGTAGGAAACATCCGTTTAGAAAAGAGTTGTTTTGGTGAGATGAAACCCCCCAACAGCAATCAGAGCTGGTTTTAGCACCAAGTTCAAATCAAACAGAAAAGGTTGGGAGAAATCTGCGTCACAATGTGACCAGAGGGAAGTAAAGCTTGAAAGTGGAGTTGAAGCAGCAGCAGAGCTGCAGTGAAGTCGCTCAGCCTAAATGTTTCTTATTGTAGATAAAAACTGACTATGTGGAAGTCATTTGTTTAAACTTCACACACGAGAGAAACGTTTGACTTTAAGATGAAATGCATTTTGTGTTTCTCAACTGATGAGAGGTGACATTTTATCATTTCTATTCATTTTATATCAAGTTCCAACTTTGTGTTTTGAATTTAGTTGGATTTAGAAAATGCCTTAAGAAAGTAGAGTTTTTCTGCCTTCTCAGACTGTGTTCATGTCTCTTTATCGCCGGACTCCTGGGCTGGTTCTGGATCAGTTTCTGTCTTTACATCTGGAATCAGGTCTTTACTTTCTTCATGTTTCTGCCTCCACTGTCGCATCCCCTCACTCCTGTCTCCTCTCTGCTCGTCCCTTCATTCACTGGAAATATGAAAAGTGTCTGTTTTAATCAATCAGCGCATCAAGCACAACTCAGACTTGTTAATAATAATAAAACTTTATTTATAGAGCACTTATCAAAACAAAGTACAAAGTGCTTCACAACAAGAGAAATAAAATGATGAAATATGAAGAAATAAAATACACAAATGCAATCAAATAAACAGCTCAGGTAAAATCAGGATCTGCATCACTAAGATTTAAAATAGATCGTATTTTTGCAAAGTTTCTGAGGTGATAGAAACATGATTGGACGAGCTTAGTGATATGTTGCTCAAAACATAAATTGCTATCAAACAGGACACCAGGATTTCTTGCAGCAGGCTCGATATGTTGTGACAGGTTACCAGTAGATGGCAGTATTTGTTTAGTGATGTGTTGGGGCCCAAAACAAGGATTTCAGTTTTATTTGAGTTGAGCTGAAGAAAATGTATCGACATCCAGCGTTTTATGTCAGACAGGCAGTCCTGCAGAGAACTCAGCGTACTGAGGTCAGTGGGCTCGACAGGGAGGTACAACTGTGAGTCATCTGCATAACAATGAAAAGAAATCCCATCTAGGCGGAGGACATCACCCAAGGGAAGCATGTATAAGGAGAAAAGTATTGGTCCCAGACTTGTTGTGTTAATTGCAACCGAACAACCGGGTTCCTCTGGAGTTGCCTCTGTCTTTGCTCCTCAGATCAAATAGAAAGGTGGTTATGGGAAATCTTGAAACAGTGAAAGTGTACGTTGGCATGTCTGTGTATTTGTGTCATTGGGACAGTGGGGACAGAGTCCAGGGGCCTTATAATAAAATAATAATAAAACTTTATTTATAGAGCACTTATCAAAACAAAGTACAAAGTGCTTCACAACAAGAAAAATAAAATATCACAGTGAATGACGAAATATAAAGAAATAAAATACATAAAATACACAAAACAATAAAATAAACAGTTCAGGTAAAATCAGGATCTGCTTTCTGATAAAAATGCGTTTTGAGAAGAGACTTAAAAGAAGACACTGACTCAGACCACCTAATGTCTTGCAAGTTGTTCCAGAGCCTCGGGGCCCTGATGGCAAAAGCTCTGTCCCCCTTAGTTTCCATCCTGGACTCAGGAACAGACAGGAGACCCCTGCCCGAAGATCTCAAACTACGTGAAGGTTCATAAGGGATTACAAGGTCTAAGATATGAACTGGAGCCAGGCATGAAGAGTCTTAAAAGTAATCAACAAGATCTTAAAATCACTCCTGAAACAAACAGGGAGCCAGTGTAAAGAGGCTGAAACAGGTGTGATGTGGTCGAACCTCTCGGCCCTGGTTTACAGCCGAGCAGCTGAGTTCTGTACAGTCTGCTGTCAGGTCAAAGTTTTTTGGTTAAGACGAGTGAACAGGCTGTTACAGTAATCGAGGCGTGAGGAGATCAAAGCACGTACAACAGTTTCTGCAACAGTTCCTTGACACCATTCTGTGTTCGCACCGTTTACATTTTATTATACATGAAGCTGAATGCTGTTCTGTTCTTTCACTTTGATTTGTTGAACCACACACACACCCATTCATTCAGAACATCTGCGGATGTTTTTCTGTAGCCCGACTGATACTGGATCCTTGAGGCCGATAACGATATCAGTACTCAAATCTGATAGATACATCGACTGATAGATGTCTTTAACATAAAAACATAACAAACACAAACTATTTTATTACGGAGCCGTTGGATGTTTTTAAAATTGCGGCCAAGACACAAAGTGAGCGTCACATTTACAGCTGAATAATGAACTCGTCAGTTCTCTCTGGTGGACAAATGATGTAATGATGTCACTGTTTCTAAATGACCACATTTCTGTTCTGCAGGTTAGTTACTTATCAGCACACTCACACTGATATTGATATATCAGCTGATATCGGCAGATATATCGGTCCAGCTCAAATGTTTTCCAAACTCACTGAGTAACAATCAGTGAAGGGCTAGTGAGGTGAGGTTTAAGGAACATGACTTGAATATTTCTCTTTTCTTCCTCAGTTGAAACCGGCGCCACCTTGTGACAGAAATACATTTCTGCAAACGCTGAAGACTTTGAAATGATTTTCCCTCTTACACCTGTAACGACTGAACTGTGATCACATGACTCTTCACCTCTGTCTCCTCTCACAGGGAGAAGATGACCTGCAGCATCCTGCTGCTCATCACCCTGACCTCCTGCGTCTGTGGTTCGTTTCCACCTGCAGGTTATTATCCAGAAAGAGAAAAGACTAAATACTCTTTCAGCCTCACTAACAGAGTTTATGACTTTCATCGTCAAAAGTAGACACACTTTTTTAAAATCAGGAAGATCCTTTATCTTTAATTCCTGCTTAGCTTGTATTTACTATTGGTATCATGCACCTATTGTACATATTCTTTATTATTTTCTTGTTTTTTATATTCTTTAATATCTTATTGTCAATTTTATATTTATGATTCTTCTCCTGCAGTACTTGCTTTTCTATTTATTGTTTTGCATCAAAATACCAAAACAAATTCCTTGTACGTGTAAACCTTCTTGGCAATAAAGCTGATTGTGATTCTGAAGTTGTCCCTTTGTCTGGTCCTCACTTTCCCTCTCTGTCTCCTCAGCAGGAACATTTGTAGTGAATGTGACACAGAGCTCCTATCAGGCAGAGGAGAACGAGGACATCACACTGGAATGGACGTTCACAACCAAACCTGACAGTTCAAACTCCTTAATATCTGTGAACTGATTACTGATCACAAGGACTCAGTCCTGTATCATCTACATGAAGGTGTTGAGGTCCCAGAGTCTCAGGATGGACAGTTTGCAGGACGAGTCCAGTGTGACAGAGACGCCTCAGAGAAGGACGACTCAGACTTCATGTGTCCAGACTCAGGACTGAGGACTCGGGCCTGTACCTGTGTGAAGTGTTCACAACTTATGGTGGCATTGGTAAAAGCAGACTCAATGTCACTGGTAAGTTGATTCAGCAGAACTTTCTCTTCAGTTCAGCAGCTTTTTTGGATAAATAAGAACCTGAGAGGAAAAGTATTTTGGACTACCACAATCCACAATCTGTACACTTCCTTCTCGCAGTATCTGGGAAATATGTTACATCTTCATCTGTTGTAGATATTTTGTTTTCTTTTATATTGAAATGTTTTTTCTTCACATGAATGGCAGATGTGTTTGGTCTCTTTACAGCAGCGAGGGATCGGCCCGAACCTGAGAGACCAAACACAGAAAGTCGGGGACGGATAGTCCTCTACTGTGGACTGGGACTGACAGCAGCAGCAGCTGTGCTGGGTGTTTGTTACTGTTTATTCAGACGCTTTCATCCTGGTGAATAAAGTCCACTCAGCCAGTCTCAGCCTGGTGAAGAAAGTCCACTCAGCCAGTCTCAGCCTGGTGAAGAAAGTCCACTCAGTCAGTCAGTCTCCAGTGATTGATGTGAGCAAAGTTGCAGATCAGCAGATGGATCAGAGGAAACAGTTTGATCAACAATGTAAACGAGACAAGACTGTTAGAATTCAACTTTATACCACGGACACAGAAAATACCAGTTTCCCATTGGCTGGCAGGTAATAAAACTGTCCATCAGAGCACATCAAACATACCAGTAGGTAACCATAGCAACAACTTTGATGCTTCACACACATCACATGAGTAAAATGACAACAAAGTGTAAAAGCTGCTAATGATGAAAACACACGCTGCCTTTATATTCTTCAGGAAGTGGCCGTGGTATAAGAGTCATAGTACACAGCTGATATACAAAATAATGGACCTGATGGAGGAAACGCTGTTCTTCACCTTTACGCTGTCCAGTGTTTTAATTGGACGCCTCATCACACTCTGTCACGTATCAGACAGACCTGAAATCTGCACAGTATCTTCCTTGTATAATATGTAAATATGCTAATCTGGGATAATATTTATTTTAACGTTTTTTGTTTAAAGCTGTATGTGATGTGTAATGTTTCTTCCGCATTAGTGACTAGAATATGGAAAGACACAGCCAAGAGATGTATTTGTATATTTTTCATGCATGTTGACTCCAGTGCTTTCAACACCATCCTGCCAGCCCTGCTGGGTGAGAAGCTGGCAGCGATGCAGGTGGATGCCCCCCTTGTGTCCTGGATTGTGGACTACCTGACTGGCAGACGACAGCACGTGCGCCTGCAGCACTGTGTGTCGGACAGCGTGGTCAGCAACACTGGGGCCCCTCAGGGACTGTCCTCTCTCACTTCCTCTTCACCATCTACACCACATTCAGCCACCACACAGAGTCCTGCCACCTTCAGAAGTTTTCTGATGACTCTGCTGTGGTGGGAAGTATGGTGGTGATGAGACTGAGTACAGGGCTGTGGTGGGGAACTTTGTCTCATGGTGTGAGCAGAACCATCTGCAGCTCAATGCGATAAAGTCTAAGGAGCTGGTTGTAGACCTACGAAGGGCCAAGGCACCAGTGACCCCGGTTTCCATCCAGGGGGTCAGTGTGGACATTATAGAGGACTACAAGTATCTGGCAGTACACTTAAACAATAAACTGGGTCGTCAGGACGTCAAAGCGGCTGGGCCTGGAGCCAGCGACTGGGCCTTGGGACAGGGAGCCGGCAGCTGGACGGTTGGATCATTCTGTCGTAAGGGGTGCTGTATGCAGGTATGTGGACCCGAAAGCAGATGACGAGGAAGCGGTCTCAGGGTGAAGTAGCCGGATAACTACCGTGTTTATTGTGGGGTGGAATGCAGGCAAGAACAGGCAGAGGTGAGCAGACAGGTAATGAGCAGACAAATTCCAAAATCCAAAATCCCAAACAAGGTCCACCGGAGAACAAAGAATCCAAGATAAACTCACAATCAAGGGCTCGGCCAGGAACAACACCATGTGTACAACAATGATCCAACACAGACCAAAGAAAAGACCAAGACTAAATACCCAAGGGGAGGTGAGACAACGAGACACAGGTGCAAACAATCAAGGGAGGGCCAACAATCAAAACTGGAGGGAAAACACAGACAGGAAGTAAAAACACAAGACACACAAGGGAAGAAGAATACTACCAAAATAAAATAGGAAGTGATAACACCTAAACTACCACAGTGCCATCTTGGACAGTGTCTCCCACCCGCTCCATGACGTGCTGGTGAAGCAAAGGAGCACCTTCAGCGAAGACTCATCCCACCAAAAGCACCACAGGAAGTCATTCCTGCCTGTGGCCATCAAACTATTTAACTCCTCCTCTAAGGGTCAGTCTGTATGACCCTAGGTCACTAAACTGGACATTGATCATTACATCTCCGCCATAATTGAATAATTGTGCAATATTCTGTGTACTACTCGTGCAATACTAGTTTTACCATGTGAGTTTTTCTTATTTATTTCTGCTTATTACTTATTACTTATTTTGTTACATTGTATTATTATACTGTACTATCACCATCAACCGTAAACCCCTTTGTACTTGACACTTAGTTTATCTTATACTTATACTGACCTGATACTTAACTTATTTTCTGACCTGTTTTATAGTGTTTATAGTGTATCATATTGTTTGTAGTACTTTCTCCTGTGTGCACTGACGTAAAGGCGAGCTACTGTAACAAAGAGTTTTTCTTCGGGATCAATAAAGTATTTCTGATTCTGATCAGTTTCTTGAAAATATATAATGAAAAATAAAAAGGCTATTCTGGCAAAATGGAAACAGCAAAGTTTTTATTTATTTATTTTTATTCCTAAAAGATTCATTAGAAAATTAATAATTTACTTTTTAACTTCAGTAAATAAAATCTTAAACACTTGTCAATTCAAATAAGGCTCATAAGATGAAGTGAATAAAACTGGATAGATTAACATGTGATCCAGTGATGATAAAACACAGTATAAAAGTCTATATTTACAGATATATATGTATACATATGTAGATATGCTTCTCGGTCCTACTGTCTCCGCTTCAGGTGGAGTGCAGTGCAGTATATGATGAAGTACAGCGACAGACAGCCAGTGCAGCTGCTGCCGCTGCCAGTCCCAGTCCAACGTGAGGCCGATTCTTCCCGGCTCGCTGGTTTTGGTTTGGTATCACAGGTTTGGGCTCGTCAGCTTTTGTGTCTGTATGTGATTTATCTGAGGAGAAAACATTTCACAGAAAACTTAAAGTACACCACAAAGTATTTACTGTTAGGTGTGAAGGACAAAAAAGGTCCGCCAAGCACAAACATTGTTTAAAATAAAGTCAGTACAAGTGACAGGAAGGAATATCTTGTTTCTTCTAATCTACGATTCTAGTTCTGATAATCAATTCTGGTTCTTGTTCTACTCGATTTTCCTGCCTTTTCCGCTTCAGTCAACTACGTCACTTCCACTTTCCCACGCTGTGAAAATCCCTTTGATTCATTTCTGATGTCACCATATCTGGCCAATGATCTTTCTGCCTGCATTCTTCGAGCCAATCAGTCCTCAGAGGCTGTTCTTTAAGTATCACGGCGCTTCAGTCATTGTCTTTCAGATCTACGATTGTGCAACCCACCACCTCCACCTCCTCCACCTCCTCCACCTCCCCACCTCCTCCACCTCCCCACCTCCAACCTGAAAGGTTCCATCTCGCTGCTGGAAATATTCACTACAGCACCACATGTGTATTAATCATGCTGAAAATAGTGCCCCACAAATGCACTATTTCCTCCTGTTTGAGTAACTTTTGCTAAAACTACAGTGGCCAGCTGTTTTAGGAAACTACTGAGCTTTTTAAAAAATGAAAGTATATATTTATAACCCATTTTTAAAGATTTAGATCTTCAGTAGGAACAAATGGGCTGAGAGCTCCCGACAGGCAGGGGGATTCAGGAAGTGCTGAGAGACTGACTGATGTGATTTTTTGACAATGACAAAAATAAAGAATGTCACCAGACGTATCCTTGAACAGGTTTTCAAGACAGTCTGCCAACTAACAAACAGGACACATAATGTCTGCGTCTGAGGTAAATATGAAGACTGCTTCTTTTTGTAAACAACCCAACTGTTATCAAAGTTCAATCTCTTGTCAAGATTCAATTTAACTAAAAGAGAAATAATAATTTCTAGACAACAAACATTTTAAGGTACATTTTTGCTTTTGTATCGACAGCTGATGGAATGTGTCCATGTGTTTTCACGTTCGCAAACATTAGACAAACTGTTATAAGCAGATATATATTTGACAACCTTGAGTCGACTTAACAGTGATGTTGAGTGAGAACTCTTTAATCTTCTTGCCGAATTCAGTGGCCATTCTGCAGAGGTACGGGCCGAGTCGTCAGTCCTGACTCTGGACAGATGAAGTCTGACGCCCCTGCACTGAGAGCGTCTTTGTCACACTGCACCCGTCCTGCAAACTGCTCATGCTGAGACTCCTCAACACTGTTGTCCAGATGATAAAACACCTTCAGCTCAGGTAACACAAACAAACAGTGGATCTTAAGTGAGGGAGGAAATGTTGGCTTTGGACGAAGCGCCATTCCACTGTGATGTTGTTGCTCTCCTCTGCCTGATAGGAGCTCTGTGTCACATTCACTACAAATGTTCCTGCTGAGGAGACAGAGAGGGAAAGTGAGGACCAGACAAAGGGACAACTTTAACATGTGAGCCTTTAAACTCCATCTAGAGATGTTGATGTATTCATATCAAAGCTGGGAGGCTGGTAAACAAAAGTTCAGAGATACTACAGTAAAAAGCTGCATGATACCAACAATAAATACAACTCAAGCAATACTTGAAGATAAAGGATCTTCCTGATTTCAATAAGGACTGTCTACTTTCTATAAAGAGTCCTGCAGATGTTTTCACTGACAGATTTAAAGATGGAGGTCTGAAGGCTGAAAGAGTATTTAGTCTTTTCTCTTTCTGGATAATAACCTGCAGGTGGAAACGAACCACAGACGCAGGAGGTCAGGGTGATGAGCAGCAGGATGCTGCAGGTCATCTTCCCTGTGAGAGGAGACAGAGGTGAAGAGTCAGAAACACACGAGGTCAAAGTTCAGTCGTCACATGTCTGAGTGGAAACATCTACAGTCTGTCTGCAGTCATTACAACACTCCTTTGTATTTATTATCCTGCTCATTACACACAGCTGACCAGAGCACTTCCTGACTGGTAGCTGCTAATGCTAAGCTGCAGTCATGTG
>JAPFEX010000031.1:0-45918 GCA_027580175.1 Siniperca scherzeri | reverse complement strand
TTTTAGTTGTTATTTGCTGTGGCTGTACACAGCATTTGTGCATGTCTGTTTAATGCAGTTGTAGCCTAAAGGTGTTCTTCAGTTTAGCAGCTCATGTCACCAATAATTTCCAAACTGTACGCAGTACCTAAAGTTTACTCGAGTCCATTTTTGACTTTGGCCAGTAGCTCTCTAACTGCTCCTTCCTAGAATGTAAGGCATTGTGCTGAAATTTGCTGACCAGTATCAGTGATAATGGCTGTATCCATAAAACAGGTTCTGCACTGGGTTGCACCAGCTGTGTAAGTTCTCCTAAGTCAGGGTGGAAAGTTAACCGAGGCTTAGTAACGCTAGTTAGTCTGTGGTACTAAAACTGGTTGCACCACGACAGTACTATTAATAACACCTGCAATGAATGTAACCAGGTCTCTTTTATCCACGTAAACCTTGTCACTTGATCTTTTTCCTGCTCTTGATTCCTGATTGTCCCTTGACTGTTACTGTTATTGCTACTACCTTTGTTCTTTCCATTTACCATGCTTGCTGCTTCAGCGTAGGTCATTTTCCTTTCTACTTTTGTCTTCTGGATATCGTTCTCCCGTTTCATAATCTCACAACCTCCAACATTATGAGCTCCACCACAATTACAGCACTTTGGCTGTACTCCTGCTCCACACATCCCATATTCATGGTCCCCCCCACATCTTGCGCATCTTCTCTGCTCTTTACAGTTCCTAGCTATATGACCAAATCTTTGACAGTTAAAACATCTCAGTGGTTTTGGAACAAACTCTCACTGGGTAACTCAAGAAACCCAGGAACACCTTTTTTGGCACATTGTCTTCTTCAAATTCAATCAATACTGTTTCACTTTCCTTTTTTACTCCTTCTCTTGTTGTTTTCAGCCTTTGAGCTTTTATTACTTTTCCTCCTTTGATATTCTTCTTGATTTCCTCCATTCCTACACTCATTGGCACTCCTGTGATAACTCCTTTACTTCCAACATCATTTTCCCCAATTTTAATTTTCCCTATCTCTTTCATTTTAAGAGCTTTCTCAACTTGATTTTCATTTGCACATCTAATCAGTAGATTACCATCATTTAGCACCTTTGCGTATATTATTTCTCCACTTTATTCGCCAGGGATGTTGTCAAAGTAAATGGGTTGATTTTCTTCATGTCACTTTGATTTCTCATTAAATCTTACTATGATTGTGTATTTGTCAGGTCTTTCTCTTTGATTTCCCTCTATCTCGTCATCTCCATTCTCCGATTTCTCTTCATTATCACTTCTAGCTCTTTTACTCCCCTTATCTTGATTGATATGAATCAATCTCCCTACTTCCCCCTCATTCTCTTCATCCCTCTCATCATTATAATCCATATCACCCCAACTAGCATTACCTACCTCTGATCCATTCACAGAACAGTCGCTCTCAACCGCCTCACAAAAGATATTTCCACTTCCACTTGTTTTTCCCGTAAACTTTCGATTACTATTTTTTCGTTCTCGGCCTGCTGATGCTGCCGCCATCTTTTCCGCCGTCAGGTGTGATTGTGGATGGAGCGCAGGTGTGTCAGTTGTTGATTGGCAGTTCCTCAGAGGCCACGCCCCCACACACACACACACACACACACACACACACACACACACACACAGGAGGGACAAACAGACAGAAACACTAGGAACGGTACAGCCGACCATGACATCGACACTATAAATTATATTTTTATCTTGTTCCTTTCAGTATTTTACTACCTCCAGTTTTTTTGGATGTTTCCTTTTTTTCTGACCTTTTTATTATTTGATTGTTTTCTTCTGAATATTTTATGTAAAGTTAATTGAGTCTGTGTATGAAATGTGTTTTAAACGCAGCTGTTTTGTCTTAATGGTGGATCTGAGTGAAGGTTTATGAAGATCATCGATGAGGAAGCTTCTGAAGGTTCATCCTGACTCTGTTTCTTCCTCCAGGGTGGAACATGGTGGAGCAGAGGCTGAAACCTGGTCTGAGGAAGTGTAAGTGTGTGTTCACTTTGATTCATGAAAACAAGGCAGCACATGTTCAAGTAGTTTAAATCAAAAGCTTGTGTATCTGCATTCAATTCTCAGTTTGACAGAAGATCCAAAAAGATGAGTCTCTGAAGTTTTGATCTAATTAACAGTCAGTCTGTTAATAAAGCAACAAATAAACCCATCAGGTGTGTTAGATGATAAACTGCTGCTGTATTGTGTCTTGTTCTCTCCATCAGGGGCCTGTGAACTCACACTGGACACAAACACAGTCAACAGAAAGCTCAAACTGTCTGACGACAACAGGAAGGTGACAGTAGTGACAGAGAAGCAGCCATATCCTGATCATCCAGAGAGGTTTGACTACTGGCCTCAGCTGCTGTGCAGAAATGGTCTGACTGGTCGCTGTTACTGGGAGGTCATGGGAAGGTAGGGTTGATATATCAGTGAGTTACAGAGGAATCAGAAGGAGAGGACACAGTGTTGACTGCAGGTTTGGAGGAAATAATCAGTCCTGGAATCTGAGGTGCTCTTATGATGGTGGTTACTCTGTCTGGCACAATAACAGAAGAACAGTCCTCTCCTCCTCCTCCTCTCTCACAGAGTAGCAGTGTATGTGGACTGTCCTGCTGGCACTCTGTCCTTCTACAGAGTCTCCTCTGATACTGATCCACCTCCACACCTTCAACACCACATTCACTGAACCTCTTTATCCTGGGATTGGCTTCTGGTTTTGGTTTGATTCCTCAGTGTCTCTGTGTTCTCTGTAGGAGAGAGAGTCAATCCTGTGTAGAAACACTCACACTGCTGACAAACACGCCATCTTTTCTGTAAGTCATTATAACTCATAATCATAAGACATCTCCTCTTTTTCGTTAAATGCGCTGCATGTCTGTGATTTGAAATACCTCAAAACACCTTTTAAATGTTTTCATTCAGATTTGTGGGGTAACTGTATAAAGATGTTAGTTTTAGGTTCTCTTTACTTTTCTTTCACACAAATAAGTACAGTATCTATTATCAATAAAATCAGGTCCCGATCCACGCACACTTAAGAATGTAAAAATATGAATGTTTTTTCAGACAAATGTACCAATTATTTTACTTTGTAGAAATATGATTCCACAGTTTTTGTAAATAGGATGAGTTATTATTATTATTATTATTATTCATGTCGTTAAAGGTTGAAATGTTTCTTTATTTGAGTTATTTCCAGTACATTTTTAGTAAATGTCTGTATGTGAATGGATGGATGGGAGTGTCAGTGTTCAGGGATATAAGAACCATGTTGATGCGACATTCTGAGTCTTTATACTCTCAACAAACGGACTGATATTAGGGAACATAAAACTAATAACATAAAAGATGAATTATATGTATTTAGTCACTCCAGTTGTTTTAAATCTCCATTTGGGTTGAATAAGTTCAGAGTTGTTAGTACCACACTTCCCATCATGCTTTGGGTGATGCAAACAGGAGTCAGACCAGACTGAGTCCACATTAAAAGATCCCCTCCAGACATTTTTAAAACACATAAAAATAAATCTGCTGTGAATATTTTCTGTCTGGTAGAGTTTTTCCACATTGCTCTCCTTTATTGAAAAATCTGTGAATATGCAAATGTGTTGGACACAAGATGTCTCCTACGTCCATTCTCATGTGAGCTGGAGGTTTCAGGTTTCCACATCACCTGCTGAGCCCTGGGAGTGTAGGAGGGTCCTCACAGCTGATCTTTTCTGTTGTAGATGTTGGTGGAGTTCAGATTGTTATATTGGTCTGTGTGAGTGGGTTTCTTGTACACTGTGGTCTTTATGCTTCTGTCAGCCTTCAAATGAACATGAAGTATCTAGAAACAGCAGCTCATCATCCTCTTCCTGAGCTCTCGTGAACCTGATCAAGATTAAAGCGTCAGTACTGGAGCAGTGTCGTTTGCTGCCTTCACCGATTAAAGTCCTGCAAACTCTGACACAAAAGCACCGATTGCAACAAACAAGCTTCATTCAGGCAAACAGAAGAACTGTTTGAAAAGAAATTAAAAAGACAAAAGTCACCACAAAAACAAAACAAAATATAAATAATTAAATAGCACATAGAATAAAATAAAGAAGAATAGTCATGAAATATTTGTGGTAGTTTTAGGTGTTATCACTTCCTGTTTTATTTTGGTAGTATTCTTCTTCCCTTGTGTGTCTTGTGTTTTACTTCCTGTCTGTTTTCCTCAAGTTTTGATTGTTGGCCCTCCCTTGATTGTTTGCACCTGTGTCTCGTTGTCTCACCTCCTAGGGTATTTAGTCTTGGTCTTTTCTTTGTTCTGTGTTGGATCATTGTTGTACACATGGTGTTGGTCCTTGCCAAGCCCTTGACTGTGACTGTGACTGTGACTGTGATTGTGTTATCTTGGATTCTTTGTTCTCCTGATTCTTGGATTCTTGGATTTTGATTTTGTCTGCTCATTACCTGTCTGCTCACCTCTGCCTGTTCTTGCCTGCATTCCACCCCACAATTAACACGGTAGTCATCTGGCTACTTCACCCTGAGACCGCTTCCTCGTCATCTGCTTTGGGTCCACATACCTCCATACAGCACCCCGCCACGACAGAATGATCCAAACCTAACATGGACCCAGCAGGTAAAGACCCGGAGGTAGCACATTAACATAGCACTGGCTAACAGAGATTCTGCTAAGCCAGCACAAACAATTACTCCAGACTCTGACAGACATCAAAAGGCCATGGTTTCCCAAAATACACAGCTAACCCAGCAGGTCTCGACTCACCACCCAGCTCTCAACAGCCGGCACTACCTCGCCTACAGATTCTGGTCACTCTCCACCACTCCTTGTCTCTGCTGGATGGCGGCAGCCATCGCTCCCGATCGCCGCTGGATGGCAGCAGGCATCGCTCCCAGTCGCCGCTGGATCGCAGCCGCACCCTGTCCTCTCCTCCGCCGCTGGATCGCGGCGCGGCCTCGCTCACCACCTTTGCCGGACTGCTGCAGCCTCAGGCGCCACCATCACGCCCTACTGGAACACAGCAGACAGCAACCCCGGCCTGGTGGCAACTGCTCTCCGCTCCCGTATTCCCTGCTGCATCGCAGTCTAATCTCTTGACGGCTGGACCTCAGCAGCTCCTTGGACTCTCCGCCGGACCTCAACAGCCCCCTGGACCCCGGCTGGATCGCAGCAGCTCCTTACTCCCAGCCCTGAGGTTCGAAGCGCCATTGGTCCGCCATTGGTCCCGTGGATGGGTCACACCCGATTCCGCCTCCAGAGACTCTCGGTCCTCTAGAAGGATTCCAGCCTCCAGAAGGTTTCAGCCTTCGCCGCCCCCAGAATGGTTGTGTCTCGTCGCGGCCTCCAGTGACTCTCAGCGTTCAGTGACTCTGTGTTCGCTTCTAGTCTTCTGTCTGGTCTTCGGATGGTGTCAGTCTCCATAACGGACCTCAGGAGATCTTTGGATTTTGGATTTTGTCTGCTCATTACCTGTCTGCTCACCTCTGCCTGTTCTTGCCTGCATTCCACCCCACAATTAACACGGTAGTCATCTGGCTACTTCATGAATTTTCCTGATCTGCTTTTCATATATACAGCATATGACAATATTAGAAGAAAGAATATATGTAATAATTAGAATCTAAAGCTACACTTTTCAGTTCTATTTTGTTTTCTCACATACTTGTTAGTTGTTATGTTTCTTTAATTTTTTCTTGCATGTGTTGTCAGTTTGTATTGTATCAGGTGTCTAAATTAATTTCTCTTTCAAACATTAAGCTTTAATATTTAAAACCCTGCAGGTCAGGGACTGTGGTCTGAAGACGACTCATTGCAAGTTATAGCAAATGCTTGATTGCAGTTGTTGCTGTTAAATTGGCCCAACCAGTTATTAGGTTTAGGGGCAATCACTTTTCACACAGCCATGGTTTGGATTTTGTTTTCTTAATAATAATAACCTTCATTTAAAAAGCATTTTGTTTGCTTGTGTTATCTTTGACTAATATTTAAATTTGTTTGATCTGAAACATGTGACAAGTGTGACAAACATGCTAAAATAAATCAGGAACAAGAACTTTTTCACACCACTGTATTTGTTGACCAACAATGCTGACTGAACACAGCATCTCTAAAGTCTGAATCATAGTGGTTTTGTTTGAGCTCAGTCAGCTACACCAGCTGACTGCAGGCTGGACTGCTGACTAGCTGGTTGCTAACAAGATGTGTAAACCAGACAGCTGTGGAGTTGGAAAGGTTTTGTTAAATGTTGACCGTCAAAAATCTGCAAAGATGTAAACACAAAGGGATTAATGATGCTCATCTGAAGCTCTGTTCAGGTTCAGATTAAAGAGATTCCATCAGTTTAAATAGTCAGAGACGATAAGACTAAAAGATATTGAGCTCCATATTTCTGCTGGATGTTGAATGTCATACTGAACAGTGAATGAGTTTAGGCTTCACTGGACCAGCTGACAAGGTCACAAAAATATTTTGATTCTTCATCAAACTGGTTTTACTGCTCAGCTTTTTCTGAGGGTTTCTATTATTTTGTCCACACTCACATGTTGTAGCTTCCTGGTCTGAAGGAAATGTGCACACTCTTTTTATCTCTGCCTCCTCTGAGCATCTATCTGGGGTACCTTTGTTATGTTTTTCCTGTAATAAAATAGTTGAGTTAAGTATTCTTGTTTTACTCTCAGCTGATTAAAGAAATCTGCTTTTATATTTTGGTTTCTAAACAAGAAAATTAAATTAAATGTGGATCAGAACAGGAAATTGAACCATGTAAATTGTGATTTTTTTTTTAAATGTAAGCCTTTATAACAAAATTTTAGTACATTTTAAGACTGCAGAAATCATTGATTAATACTGTTTTGAAACACATTTATGGTCAGTGTGAACTTCTCTTAACCTAAGTGACCACTTGACCATTCATTTAGACCATCAGGACATATTTTCTACACATATTCTAACAGGCAGGTTATCAAAAAATGTCCTGGTTTTTCCTGCTCTTCAGAGGATAAACCTTTGTCCTGACACACTGGGCCAGCGGTGTAGTCGGGCCGTCAGTGGGTCTGTAGCCCTATTTTTCTGTGTGTTCTGCAGTCGGCTCGTTGGCACTCTTCTTACCTCTTGCACAGGCACAGAAGTTTGAGTTTAATAAAAAATAAAATAGTTCAGACACCTAGCATAATCGTTTACTTTCTTAAAAAGCTGAAAAAAAACATTTTTTGTTTGTTTTCCCCTTTAATTCCCTTGAAGATTATCTGAAGGCAGAGTGCTGTATCTGCCTCTGTCCAACACTGTACCCTGACACTCCAGGTGTGTTGCACTCTGGTCTGTTTCAAACATTCAAATGATTCTAGACAGACTGAACATTTGAATCTACACAGAAATCACTGAACAACAGATGTATTTGGTAAATGTAGCATTACTTTGCTATGTTACAGATGTCCCTAGAGGCAGATGTCAGTCAGTGTGTCAGGTGGGCAGGGCATGGTCCATGTTCAGCAGGTATCTGAGTTATTTCCAGTTGAGAGTTTGAGTCCGCTTTGTCTGTAGGTTGAAATGCCTTCATTACACACTCAGGAACAACTGGGATGTTGGGGTTCAAGATTTATTTTTGTGCCACAGCTCCTGGAGGTTCTCCTGCTGCTCACACCTGAAAGCCTTTGTTTCTAGAGTTCAGTCAGATTGAACTTTGACACATGAGATCTCAATGTCCAGGCAGTCTGGAGAGGAGACTGATGTTAAAAGCTCTGGCCGGACCCATAATGCACTGTCACTTCAGGTAATTCAAGTGTCAGTTTTTTGTATAGCACATTTCATACAGGTAAACTCAAAACATTATCCAAATGAAATAGCATAAATACTCCTATAACTACCAAAATGGAAAAGCAAAGTTTGCTTTTAAAAGAAGGCAGTTGCAGCAGATCTCAGGTCATCAGGCAGTTTGTTCAGAGACAGCACCTATTAACTAAATGCACCTTCACCTGATTAGTTTTAATTCTAGGTACATTTATCAGATACTTGATGATCTGAGGGATCTGATTGGGCTATAGCCAGTGAGCAGGTCGGAAATATATTTAGGAGCCATACCATTTAGGGCCTTGTAAACAAGCAGTAATACCTTAAAGTCAATTCTGTTCTGTACCGCAGCCAGTGAAGTGTTTTCAGTACAGGTGTAATGGGTTGTATTTTGCTAGTCCCAGTTAGCATTCTGAATGAGCTGGAGCCTACCTGTTGTCTTTTGGGAAGTCCTGCAAAAGGGCATTACAGTGATCTAATCTGCTGGAGATGAATGCATGGACCCATTTTTCAGAGTCAGACTGGGACAGGAAGCTCCTAAGTTTGGAAATGTTTTTAAATGGTAGAAAGCTGATGCTGGAAGTTAAGTTTGGCATCTGTAATAACGCCCAGGTTTCTGACATGCTCACTGTGCTTTAGAAAATGATGATAAGATGGATACAGTCTCCTGCCTTTGTACTTTTGGGCCTACTATCCAATTTCTATTTTTCTTTGTTAAGTTGTAGAAGGTTTTGAGACATCCAGTGGTTGATGTCATCAATACATCTGACAAGCTCATTTACAGCACTGAGGTTGTCTAAGGAAAGTGAGACATACAACTGTGTATCATCAGCATAGGAATAGTAGGATCCGTTGTGATTCTGTATGATGGTACAAAGAGGGAGCTATGGATTGAATAGCAGTCGAACTGACCCATGTGGAACCCCACTGAAAATGTTGACTTCTTCAGATGTGAAGTTGCCAAGAGATACTGAGAACGTCTTTTAAATTTGTTGAGAGCCAGTGGAGAACAGGTCCAGATAAGCCAATAAAGTTTTCAAGTCTATTTGATAGAATATCATGATCAACAGTGTCGGCAACTCAGGTCTAATAATAAAAGAATGGAAAGTTTGTTTGCATTCATTTATCATTGGTTACTTTGACAAGAGCTTAACAGACTTCATCATACAGGTTGTGGAGGGTTAGGTATCTGTGCAGTTGTTTGTAGACAATCTTTTCAAGGGTTTTCTGATTTTACTTTAACAGGAAGGTTGGAGCTTTGTCTATAGTTGCTAGTTGTGAATGGGTCTAGATTACTCTTTTCAGTAATGGAGTGATAACAGTACACTTGAGAGAAGTGGGGAAAACACCAGACTGTAGGGAAGCATTAATGATATGCAGAAGATCATCTGACAGGCAGTAAAAGAGACATTTAAACAGTTTTGTGGGAATAAGGTCGAGAGAACAGGTGGAAGATTTAAGCTGCTGGACCACCTCGTCAAGATCACTAGAGATGACGGGTGAAAAATTACACATAGTAACCTGGATGGTTCGCTGATGTGAGGGGACAGACAGGATGGATTCACTTTTGCGCGACATTAAAGTATTTTGTTCTTGGAAGTAAGTGGCAAAGTCATTACATTTATCTGAAGAGAGGAGTTCAGCAGGAGTTGATCTGGTGGGATTTATCAGTTTATCAGTTGTGGATAGCAAAAAGTGAGGATTATTTTTATTGTTCATTTATCATTTGTGAAATGTAATGCTGTCTTGAGATTTTAATTTCTTTGTTATAGCAGTTAAGTGTATTTTTTTAGATTTCATAATCTACCTGCAGCTCGGTCTTTCGCCATTTACATTGAGCCCTTTGGCAGGATCTTCATAGGCTCCTCATATTTTCCCTGATTCTCCAAGGAGCTTTGGGTTTTCCAGTGGTCTCTTTAGTTCTGATGGGCAATGCTGTCCATGATCTGATTTACAACAGAGTGAAGTTGTCCATCATCTCATCACATGGTGGGAGTGTATGCTCAGTGTATTCATAAATAAACATATCTGAAATGTTGTTATGGATAAAGCATTTATGAATCTGACTACATTGTCATGTTTGGGATACATATTAAAGATGTAATAATAGCAGTTACTGTTATATCGAGGCCTTCAGAGATAACCAATTGTGTCCTTTTATGTGTGGGCCCCATAACATGCTGTGAAAATTCAAAGGTTTCTAGCACATTATCTGTCTGAGTTAGTGGGATTGTCACAGAATACTGAAGTCACCAGACAATGCTTTCATAATCAATGGCAATGTTATGACAGCAACTTCATCTAGAAACTCTTTTTCTGATACACTGTGAGCAGCAAGGTAGGAAATACAGATTTAACAACCACAGCTAGACATTCAAAAGCTGAAGTGGTCAGCATAGAGCAACACTCCGCCTTTCTAACATAGTTTGAGGTTTGTCATTTCCTGTTTTATTGTAGTGTGCTCCTCGCCTTGTGTATCTTGTGGTTTTACTTCCTGTCTTTGTTTGCACACTTTGGATTGTTGGCCCTCCTTGATTGTTTGCACCTGTGTCTCGTTGTCTCACCTCCCTAGGGTATTTAGTCTGGGTCTCTTTCTTTGTTCATTGTTGGATCATTGTTGTTCCTGTCTTTCGTGTCTGGATTTTGGACTTTACACTTTGCATGCTCCCTGTCAGATTTGTTTAGCCTTGTTGGACATAAAAATGGATGTCGATAAATTTTCTTCAGCTCAACTCAAATAAAACTTAAATCTTTGTTTCTAAACATCACTAAACAAATACTGCCATCTACTGGTAACCTGTCACAACATATCAAGCCTGTTGCAAGAAATCTTGGTTTCCTGTTTGATAACAATTTATGTTTGCATTTACATTTTAAAATCAATCTTATTTAAATCTTAGTGATGCAGAAACTGTTGTACATGCTTTTATCTCCTCGATTATTGTAACAGCCTGTTCACTTGTCTTAAACAAAAACTTTGACATGACTGCAGACTGTACAAAACTCAGCTGCTAGGCTATTAACCAGGACCAAGAACTACGACCACATCACACCTGAAAGCCTCTTTACATTGGCTGGCTCCCTGTTGGTTTTAGGATTGATTTTAAGATCTTGTTGATTACTTTTAAGGCTCTTTATGGCCTGGCTCCAGACTATATTTTAGACCTTGTAATCCCTTATGAACCTTCACGTAGTTTGAGATCTTGACAAGGTCTTCTGTCTGTTCCTGAGTCCAGGATGGGAAGGAGGACAGAGCTTTTGCTATCAGATGGCTCTGGAGAAACTTGCCTGAAGAAATTCGGTTGACTGAGTCAGTGTTTTCATTTAAGTCTCTTCTCAAAACACATTTTTATCTGAAAGCATATCCTGATTTTACCTGAACTGGCTGTTTATTTTATTGCTATTTATTTAATTTACATGTTGATAACGTCTCGGACAGCAAGGCTATGGATTTTATGCACCGTTTACATTCTTTTGAATTAATATATCAGATCACTACTGTTTTTAAAATGAATATCACTGGTACAGCAACAAACCATTAAGCCTCATTAAAAGGCATTTTTTAGTCAGTCTTCAGCCATTAATTTTTCAAATCACA
This sequence comes from Siniperca scherzeri, assembly GCA_027580175.1. Taxonomy (NCBI): domain Eukaryota; kingdom Metazoa; phylum Chordata; class Actinopteri; order Centrarchiformes; family Sinipercidae; genus Siniperca; species Siniperca scherzeri. The sequence continues at coordinate 34,532 of JAPFEX010000031.1, read as the reverse complement.
TGCTTAGCTAATCTCTCTAATGAAATCACATTGATTCGTGAAAAGTAAATCATTTTGATTATAAATTAAGATCAGCTCTTGACATAGTGGCACCTGAGAAAAATAAAAGGAAATCTGGGTTATGCCTTGGAAAAATGAACGAATATGTCTTTGTTTTAGAGCAAGTCTGAAGTAAAAACCTGGGTGTTATTCTAGACTCTGAGCTGAATTTTAAATCCCATATCAACAATGTTACAAAGGTTTATTATTGAAGAAATATTGCTAGAGTTGGACCCTTCCTCTCTTTGGAAGATCAAAAAGCTGACCCATGCCTTTGTTTTCTCTCTAGATTACTGTAATGCTCTCATACTGGATTACCAAAAAACTGACATGCTGCAACTTGTTCAAAATCCAGCAGCAAGAATTTGAACAAAACCAGGAAAAGAAGCATATTAGAGCAGCACTAGCGTCATTACACTGGCTACCTGTAACGTTGAGGATTGATTTTAAATGATTGTAATTGTTTTAAGGCCCTAAATGGTTTAGCACCTTCATACATCTCTGATTGTTTATCTGAGTTTGTTCCAAACCGTCCCCTCAGGTCTTTCAGCGCTGGTTTACTAAACATATGGTGAAGCAGCTTTTGTTGTTATGCTTCAAAGGTTTGGAACAAACTCCCATCACAAACGACCAGCACTTCTGTTGATAGTTTTAGAACCAGCTCAAAAGGTACTTTTATGAACTTGCTTTTAACTAATTGCACCTTTTACTTATTGATTGATTTATTTTACATCAGTGTTGTTAGTTGATATTTTAGTTTTGCATACTGGTTATATGGTTTTATATCTTAAGATTGTTTTTATCTGTCAGAGAGCCAACACAGACACTAACAGCTCCACCCACTGCAATCAGCAGATCGCACTCACCTGAGTATTGATTACACACCTGCCACTAATCATCTACTCCACACTATATAGTCTTACTCCCCGGTTCACTCACTGTCTGGTCTCAAACCTCTTAGACCTCAAAGACCACAGCTTCTTGACAATGGACTGGACTTTGGACTTCTCTGTTGTGTTTGTCAGCTCCGGTTTCCTGTCTCCGTCTCCTCCAGTGGATCTTACTACCAGCGCTACAGATAAGATCCATAGACTTTCACTAGCTCCGTCATTGCTTTTCTCTGTCTGGCTGTTTCAATAAACTCCAGTCTCAGTACTAACCTCTGTGTCCGTGTCTACCTGCTGATATTATCATTATTAATTAGTTTTATTATTAATTTGATCCTTGTGTTTCCTATTTTAATACATTGATTGTTTTGTTTCCCTTGTGAAGCACTTTGAGCTCCATTCTGTTATGAGAAGTGCTGTATAAATAAAGTTTGTTTATTGGCACATATGATGTCATCAACGAGGAAGGTTTTTTTTAACTAAAGATCTCACACTGAGCAGTGCCATTTTTAAGGCGCATGTAGAGGCTTTGGTGACAGACTTAGATGCAGCAGGTTTAATATGTACACAAGTACCATGATGGTTCACAGATTCATAGATTTTACAATCTCCATGCTCCTGATCCTGACTGGGATCAACCCAGCCAGAGGACAATGTGATTGACTGGCAGTACCTGATTTTGAGGCAGGGTAACGTAACGCTGGACCTCCAGGACGTCATGCTGTGAAAGCCTTGCAGGAGTGCACGGTGAATTCAATGTTTGTGATAAAATACGTGATCCCAAGTGGTTTGGGTCGAGGCGATCCTGTTTAAAACGTTGCGGTTGGTTAAGGAAGGAAGTGAAGTTAAAGCACCTGTTGATGAGATGTGAGCTCTTTTGTTTGTTCTGTCATCTCCGCTGCAGATCGTAGCACTCAATGTCATAAATGGTGTTACCTGAGTTTGGTAGAGGAAGTATTCAGTTTTATTATTTGTATAGTGCCAATTCATAACAGAAGTTATCTCATTGCACTTTTCCTATAGAGCAGGTCTAGACCATACTCTTTATATTATTTACAGAGACCCAACAATTCCCACGATGAGCACACTTTTCCTTGCCACTTGGCGACAGTGGCAAGGAAAAACTTCCTTTAAGAGGCAGAAACCTCGACTCAATGGTGGGCGCCATCTGCCACTGCCATGTTAGGTTTTGAGAGAGAGAGAGGTGGGGAGAGGAAGCACAATGCAGATTCCACCTAGAATTTTAAAATAGTAATAATGGTAGTGGTAATTTTAATATTAATAAAGTAATAAGAATAGGAATGACAGTCATAGGAATAATAATGACAGTATTAGTAACAGAGCCAATAACAACAACTGTAGTAGCAGCTGTCAAGCAGGAACACTGGGGCAGCAGGTGGCCCACAATCACAGATCCAGACTCTGCAGCTCTGGAGGCAGAAATACCTGCTGAAAGCGACAGGAGGAGAAGCGATAAAGCACAGAACTACGGAGAGAGAAGATGTCGTTAGTAACAAGCAGTAAGGAGCCAGTGCAGACAAGCTAATATTGGAGAAATATGATCTCTTTTCCTAGTTCTTGTCAGTACACATTCAGACCCTTTACTTCAGTAAAAGTACAAATACTCCACTACAAGTAAAAGTCCTGCATTCATAACATTATTTAAGTAAAAGTATGTATGTTTTATCAGCAAAAAGTACTTAAAGTAAGTAAAGTTAAAGGACTCATTGTGCAGTAAAACGTTCCCTGTCAGTTTTACTATTAAATGTGATGTTTCGGGATTAATATTACTTGGTAAATATGATGTTATTATTACTGACAGAAATTATGAACAAAAGTACTAAAATAAAACCCAAACTACCAAAATAAAAGCAATGCCATTATGTCACGTCATTTGGAGCTGTAAAAAGAGTACAGCTCTGTTGGCTTTAGTACTTTGGGCCAGGTATCTGATGGTTGTACATACTTAATATCTAAGTATTCAGTTTGGGGTATTTTTAAACTGAGGCCCAACCAGCATCACTAAGCTCAGATCAACAACAAGAACATGAAACCGGGTTTAATGGAGTACGGCAGGGAGTAAATACAGAGGCAGGCTGCCACAGTCACTCACTGTAAGACTGATCGGGCAGTATGGTGGGTCAGTGAACTGCAGCTGTGATGTATTATTGATGAGGGAAGGCAGCAGGTGACAATAGTGGAGCATCTCCATGAAACTGAAGAAGATAGAAGCTGTGAGGCTGCGGCTCATCAGAACGACGGCAACGTTTACCTCAATCACAGACAAATACTCACTTTACAAACAAAAACACTTCAGTTTCCTTTTGGTCTGAACCTGTTTTTCCTGTTTTGGGCCTCTTAGTTCTAATGAAGGGAAATCCAAACTTCAGTAGAACTTAAAATGAAGTTGGACAAACACAAGTTTGCACAGATGGAGCCACATGTGGGTCTCCAGCGCCTCCATGTGCCCACGGACTTTCCCTCCTTTCCCCATCACCTGACTGCCCCGCCCATCTACACACCTGTTCCGACGTCATCATTAGTCACTCTACATATACCGGTCCACTTCTATTGTTCCCTCACCACTTTGTTAAAGTTGGACTATGTCTCATGCCTTTTGCTTTCTAGCCTCTGGATTCTGTTAGTTGGTATCTGAGACCTAAACCTGTTACCTGCCTGTTTTGAACCTCTGCATGATCTTTTTTGATCTTTCCTACCCTCTGGATGTGTTCGCCTGTTTAGACTGCCTTCCTGGTTTCGACCCTTGCCAGTCTCATTACTCTGTAAGCCTACGTACCTCCATTTCTCAATGAAATCACTCAACTGCACTGTCTGCCTCAACTGTCTGCATTTGGGTCCTATTCCTCGCCGGCCGAATTCATCCCAGTGTCAACGTCAAACATTGTTTTCAGTTGTCCAAACAAGTCTTCACTCTTTAATGGAGTTGTTCTATAAAAACCGACATATACTGACTGGTTTCATGTTTCTAGACTTAAAAACACAGTGCCTTCACAAAGTTTCAGCCCCTGATTTTTCCACATTTTCTTCCTGTTACACCTTCAAATCTGAACTTATGGAGTAAGTTTTCTCTCCCTTACTAACACAGTAAATTCAACACAGTCATGACCTAAAACATGTTTGAATTGAAATGAAATTTCCTTGTTGAGCTGCAGTGGAGGTACAGAAACACAAAGAGGAACTTTGTTCTAAAACAGACTGTAACTTTGTAGATCAACACTTGATTTGTGTAACTCAGACTGCTGCAGCCACCAACCACTCTGTCAACGTACAGACTTTTGTATTAAGACTTGAAAAATGTGAACTGATCCTTTAAATTCAGCCACCAAACATTGATGGTGTTGTTATTGAATTAATACAGAGCAAATATTTGAAAGAGACAGTTTGACTGTAAATGTGTGTCAGATGTGTGCAGGTTAGTTTCAGTCGACCTCTCTGTCTCTTTGTTGATGCAGTTTGTGTTTGTCACATGTTGTCATGAGTTTACAGACTGTTCTCCTCCACATTCAATCATAAACCTGTTTTCTTTTCCTTCTTGTTTTGGGGCTTCAGTGTTCCTGCAGTTTGGACTTTGTGGAGCTCTGTCGGCGTCTCCAGCTGCTGTGAAAACTCTCCCATCAGAGCGCTGACTGCCAGAGCTTCTGCAACACTGCCGCCTGCTGCTGACTGGCAGCTCTGCAGCTCACACTGGGTTTCTGCTCTCACGTCACACTGACGTTTCTGGATTTGGATTTGAAAGTATGAGGATGTGACGGCTGTCGGTCAGATGAACTCAGACACCAGCAGCGTCTGTCAGCGTCTGCAGACGAAGATAGAAAGTCTCTTTGACCTCATCTGGACGTGACTTTAACAGGTGAGAGCCTGACAGGTAACATGACACACCTCTGATGAAGAAACTCTGCTGTCAGTCGTTATATTTTGGGGCTACATAATATATATATTATATTATCTATCTATACTAGATGAGAGCAGTGAGTCACTCTTTCAACACTGTTATTGACTGTTTCTAGATCTGAATATTCATGAATTCATTCACTAATTATTCTATAGTCTGTGACTTTTTGGCCAAAATGAGCCTTTTCATGTTGAGTTTAGTCAGATTTAGTCAGCAGCAGGTAACAAGTTAAATTTTAATTTCAGCTGACTTTACTGCTGAGATGTGAGGGAGAGGCAGAACTGGTCTGACAGCCTGAATCCTTTTAGTGCAAGTGAGGGTTCAAAGCTCCGTCTTCAGAGTGTGGGTGCGGACACAAAACTGATCCGTCTTCTTTATTAATGGCTTGGGTTTTACAGTTGGTGACGAGGATAGGCGTGTGTGTGTGTGTGTGTGTGTGTGTGTGTGTGTGTGCGCCCTTAAAGTGACATTTACCTAAATAATATGAACAACTTCACTTCATATAAATACTTAAATTATCAACACTCGATTAACAACAGCGTCAGACTGAACATGAGTCATTTGACACGTTTAGCCACCTAAAACCAGACAATCGTATAACTCAAATTACAATGTAATATATTAAGTTAAATAGCATGATAATTAGCATATAAGCAGGCGTGGTACTCCAGTGTCTTCGGAGCGTGGGTTAGGGAATAAATGGACGTAAAACCAAAGAAGAACAAACAAGAAACTACTTACAGCATGTCGAGAACACACATCAACTCAGCCTCAGTTTTTTCTCTGTTACGTATTTGAGGTTTTAATTCAGACAGCCAATAAGTGGCGCTCTGGACTTGAGCTAAATATCCATATAACTGTGGGAATCAGGAAATACAGTTATTATACAACTAATATAAGAACTACTACTGAACAAGATGTGTTCACCTCAAAGTGTGGTTTCATGATGATTTTATCTTTCTTGTAGTGTTGTTTGGTTTCATGAGCCGTGCTGCTAGCATGGCTAAAAACAACATAATATATATATAATATATATTTCAAGATCTAGAAGCTAATGCAAATGTGACTTCAAAATATATAATATATAATATATATATATATTTATAAAATATTTCATGGGAACCTCAAGCTCCCAGGCCTCTGGTAGAGGACCCGAGCTCGAAGGATGAGACCACCTGCGGAGGGTGAAGGACAAAGTTTTGTATTTCAAGATGTAGAAGTTGGTGGAACAAAAGCTAACAGAAAATGTGACTTCAACTCTTTATAAGTGTGTTTTTTTGAATGAAGGAATTCATTAGCATCCTGCTTTTACATTTACAGTTTCCATTTAGTGGTGCTTTAACTCAAAGATGGCTCTCTTTAATTGAAAGAAGTGTAAGCGGTGTGCCACTTCAAAATTACATTAAGTCCACCCCACAGAGCAGCAGCAGCAGGAGCTCTAACTGGCCAGACTCTGCACACAAATACTACAAACTACAAACACAGCTCCTCTGTCGGCCAATCAGAACTCTTGTTGCTGCTCTGATACATTTGTGTTACAGTTTTCCTTCAGGTTGAAAATACTGCCTGATTTTTGCAGGAAGCCACGATGACGCCAGAGGACCTTTTGAACACTCTGGAGAATTTAAAGAAGGAGGAATTCACAAAGTTCAAATGGTATCTGCAGCAGCCGGACATCCTGGAAGGCTACCAACCCATCAAAGTGTCCGAGCTGGAGGAGGCAGACAGGTTGAAAACAGTGAATCTGATGGTGAACACCTATAAACTTCATGGAGCTCTGAAGGTGACCAAGAAGGTTTTAGAGAAGATACCCAGGAACGATCTGGTGCAGAGTCTGTCAGACACCAGCTCAGGACCAGAAGGTCAGTCACAGTTTTTTTTTGTGCAACTTTTTTATTTGTATTTTCAGGCAAAAAGATTGGGTTGACATGGGTGACACAATACTTGTAAAGGAACAGGGTCTCTCAGTACAGAAGCTCATTGCATTCACCAAAGAAAGAGGCATGATGGCGCTACCTGATTTCATTCTCCTTTATTTACTCCTTGGTTTGAGACACTGGGAGATATTAATGTCACTGAGTAATGTGGATGGTTTTATTATTAGTGTGGTATTTTATGCCTTGAGTAAATAAACAATGAGATGAGTGAGGTTGATATGTTGATGGATGTGAAATAAAGCAGTAGTTTCCTGCAGGTCATTGTTGGAGAGTTTATGTATTAGACACTAAGAGTATATACTGTATACACAGTATATAATAATGTTGGGATTCACAAGGGTTAAAGGGGCATCAAATTGTGTAGGTGCAATCAATTAATTATGGCTATCAGAATAATCAAAGATAATCACAAAAAATAACTTTAGTTAATCACCACTCTCCTTAAAGAGAAATGATAGCCAATCAATTGATTGAATCTCACATAATACACTAAAAGGTAATAAAAGCAAAAACACACAATATGAAGTCCAACTCTAAATGCACTAAACTACAGAACAAAGTGTGTGTGAGTGAGTGAGTGAATGAGAGAGAGATCCAAAATGGCTGCTTGGATCCAAAATGGCGGTGAGGCAATGGCATGATTAGACAAAATGGCGGCTAACACCATATGACATTAAACAAAAGGAACTACCTCAAAATGGCGGCTGAACCATGCTGAAAGACCTCTGTCCTGCTCGATGTTCCTCTGTTCCTTCAGGAGAAGCTAAACCAGTACGAGATGCTTCATGGATACAAAGTCATTTATCAGAAATGCATCACTGCTATCAAAATGTATGATCCTGTCTAAATAGTATGGTGCCATTTGCTATCAAAGTAAAGAATGCAATAAAGTGTGTTAAAATTGCTACGAGATGTTTATTACTAGGATGCACAACATATTTTTCAGCCAATACCGATAATTACTTGCTTCTCATGGCGTTACCGATAAGATAACCAACCATTTCACATTTTGTGACAAAAACAAAGAACAGTTCTGACTCTTCAAAAGCTGGCTGTATTCCCTCAATACATCATCGTTGCAGTGACAAACTTTCAGGTGACTTATAAGATTTGTTGTAATAAAGCTCGTAGATTTTTTCCTCCTCTGAACATGTATTGCAAATTGAAATTGTGTTGTCTTCCTCTGAAACGTCCACACGAGGACATGATTGGCTCTCTAGCCTACACTGTGCAACAGTTTGACTTCACTTGAGCTCTTGTTAAGTCAATGAAAGCAATGTTGGCTTCATATTATCTGTATTTATCGGTCATAATTTCATTATGAATACATACTAATATAAATTTCCGTTATCAACCAATTTATCAATATATATATTCATCCCTATTTATAACGAGATATTGGGGAATGCAATGAGCTCCTGCATCACAACGACATAATGGGTTACATTTATAGGAACATATATGCAATCATTTTTCTGTATTTTGCATATTGATCATATCGTAGTCTTAAGGTGAAGGTACATTTTTCATACAGTTTATTTCATTGACAGTTGTAGTCCAGTCATCCCTTGTTAAAGGTTTGCTTGCAGCCATTTCCATGTGATGGTTTTCTTGTTAGCAGCCAAAAGTTCATTAAAGAGATTCATCCTGTTCCAGCTTCAGGTGCAGGAACCTCGTTTAGAATCACATTTCTTCCACATCTATATGTATACAGGCTGACGGTGAGGAGTATTTTGCGTCTGTAAATTTAATCATAACTGTTCATCCTTTTTGTTTAATGTTGTTGCTGTTTATGAAAATGATGTTTCAGTAATTTATCAATGAGAACTGAAATGTTATTATGCTACAGATATATTAACTTGTCATTATAGTTTATCACATCCTTGTTTAGTAGTTTGAATTATTTAATTTATTTCCTGTCTGTAGAACCACAGTGCAGAATAATTGTACCTACGAATAAAGATTCATTAGTGGAGTTAAACAGCTATACAAGATGAAATTATATAACCTACATGTGAAAGTGAAAAACTACTTAATTAACAAGCACTGATTTAACTTAATGATATGAATGATATGAATGATTTGAATAATAATTCAAATTGAAATATAACACATAATCTATCTCTCTCAGTGTCAGTGGATGTCAGTGATGTTGGAGAGACTTCAGAGAACAGAGGACCGTCCTCCTCTCAGAGTGAAGGTAAAGCTGCTGTATTCTCTGGTAAGTATGGAAGCCCTGAAAGACAAAGTGTAGTTTTTAAGTTTGAAAAAATAAAGTTTGACTTTCTCTGTGTGACGTTATGACTCCATTATAACTGAGTTAAAGCAAAGGCCGGAGAACTTGATGAGATTTAGTCAAAGCAGCATCAGAGTGAATGCAGGCCTTAAAGTCTTCTTTGTATTTGCAAGCACGGCGTCATTTTCCTCCACTGAGTTTTGCTCACAATTGTTTGATTCGGTGATTGATTTGAGCTCTCACACATATTTTCCCGTTTCCACTCTTCCACTCGTTCCTTGAATGTATCGCTGTAGTCCATAATTGCGAAAAACCACTCGTTTTGTTCTGCAATTTCATTTTCTGGAAGTAGAGGAAGCAGTTCTTTGTGCAGCTCAGTGGCCTTTTTACAGAGTGAATCCACGTTGTCCAGAAGTGAGGGAATTTCAGATGCATTTTCTTTTGATTTCATTTGCGCTTTTATTTGCGGAATAAGCGCCTTTATTTTATTCACGGCACCTTTACGCCCACGCTGAAACTACTCAATCTTGTTTTCCAAAGCCTTTAATGTCAGTTTAATTTCCCTTTATCCAGTTTGCGTTTCCATTTTTGAACATTCATCAAAATGCCGTTTTCCTCCAGTGTGCTCTATCCAAAACATTGCATTTAAAACTCATTGACAGTGGTGATTCAATTCAACAATCTTTAGTCTTTTCAGACAACACCAACGCCACGTATTTATGCCACAAAGTCCCGACATCCGCACCCAATAATTCACAGAGATACTGCGCCACCGTTCATTACGCACCATGAAGCGTAAGCAAACCAGATTCCTCGATTCACAAACTAACAGGTTCAGGCCTACCTGTCTCCAGGTGAATGAGTAGCGTGGCACTTAGCTGCAGCTCCTTTGTTCTCCGGCTAATTTGGGCGAGATGACTTGGCTCTTTGGCGCTTGAGCGCGGCGTGGTGATTTTCACTCAAAATGCCCAGTTTTTTGTTGACAAAATGTAGCGGCTTCCTAAACGAACCTTGAAGCCGCGGTGAGGGTCAGAGTTGGATCCTGGGTTTGAAGATTTGTGACGCGCTTGGAGTCTATAGTTTACAAATATTGCACACTAGCTATCAAAGCGCAGCAGACAGAGGATGGACATGAAAACCAGATGCATAAAACAGGTAACGTATATGGACATAAATCAGCCGTTCAACAAAAATTACGGCTACCCTTCCCTGACTCTCAACAACCTGGCCTCAGCTAAGTGCACACCTTTACAGACATACTTGCACGCGCACCTGCTCCCGTGAGTTCCGCCTCCTCAGCACCAGACCAACACACAAACATGCAGCAAACACACAGTGCACTCATGTTCTGTCTCCTACAGTAGCTTATTAAGATTATTATGAGACGGTGGATATTGCACAGCAGTAATAGAAGTATGAATAAATATCAATAAATTAAACTGAAAACGGAGTATATTGCACAATTATTTCAAGTATTACAGTGATGTTAATGATCAATGTCCAGTTTAATGACTTAGGGTCATACAGACTGACACTTAGAGGGAGGAGTTAAAGAATTTGATGGCCACAGGCAGGAATGACTTCCTGTGGCGCTCTGTGGTGCATTGTGGGGGGATGAGTCTTCCGCTGAAGGTGCTCCTTTGTTTGACCAGCATGTCATGGAGCGGGTGGGAGACGCTGTCCAAGATGGCGTGTAGTTTACCCAGCATCCTCCTCTCTGACACCACCGCCAGAGAGTCCAGCTCCACCCCCACAATGTCACTGGCCTTATGGATCAGTTTGTTGAGTCTGTTAGCGTCCGCTACCCTCAGCCTGCTGCCCCAGCATGCAACAGCATACAGGATAGCACCGGCCACCACAGACTCATAAAACATCCTCAGCATTGTCATTGCAGATGTTGAAGGACCTCAGCCTCCTCAGAAAATAGAGGCGGCTTTGGCCCTTCCTGTCAAGAGCTTGAGTGTTCTTAGCTCAGTCCAGTTTATTGTCCATGTGGACTCCCAGGTACTTGTAATCCTCTACAATGTCCACACTGATCCCCTGGATGGAAACCGGGGTCACTGGTGCCTTGGCCCTTCATAGGTCTCCAACCAGCTCCTTAGACTTTGTCACATTGAGCTGCAGATGGTTCTGCTCACACCATGAGACAATGTTCCCCACCACAGCCCTGTACTCAGTTTGATCACCACTGCTGATACATCCCACCACAGCAATCAAGGTAACTGTGATTTCTGAGTGAAGTCCAACAGTCTACAGTGAGCACTTTTCCTTTCTGGTCTTCATACAAGTTGTGTATCTTCGATATGGTAGTGTCTCTAGAAGGCAATTCATACTGTATGTGCAGTTGTTGGATGCGATTCGAATTATTTCACACAGACCCTTGTCATCCACAATGTTAATTGGCCTGCAAGCTGTAGCCAGCCATTGACCTATTGCTGTTGAAAACTTGCCGTTTGTAGGTTTGTCCAGGGGTTTCCCGCACACACTATCAAGTGTGGTCTGCCGCAAGAGAGATGTTTCAAGGGATAACAGGGCTATCTGCAGTAGCTGTGTGCTTGTCTATTTAAGACTAGATGTATTCAATTCACATCGACAGTAACTGTAAATAACTTTGGTCTCATAGACGGACCCATCTGGCAGGGCTTTGTAGCTGAACTTGCGGTTCAAAATAACTTTTTCTTTATCCATTGCTTGCTAGTTACCATCCGACTTCAGGACAAAGGATCATCATAACAGAACCTGCATTGATGCGTGAAAAAAAGGTGTGCCGTTAAAGGTGCAATGTGTAAGAAGTGATGTTCTGACGTTATGTTAAAGATGTATATGTATTGTGTTGCAGAGAAATCTACTCAAGTTAGCATGCTAACCAGTTAGCCCCAGCTGACAGTGAGTCACCTTGTTTACACATTGCACCTTTTAAAACAAATTTGCTTTAATGCATTATTATTGCATGACCTTTGTCAAAACTAGTAATAACATAATATTTCACAAACAAATTTGAAATAAAAATATATTTCATAAATTTCAACAGACACAGAATGAACAGAATCCAACACAGGATGAGGATGTAACCTTACATCAGAACTGTCAGAGTAAGAAAAAAGACTAAACCACTCCAGAACCAGACAGCAGGAGGAAAGAGAACATACAGTAGAACAATGCAAATTCCAAGTTGAGATTTAAAAAAAAAAATAATAATGGTAATGGTTGGGGTAGTAATATTAATACAATAGTAATTATGACAGGATTAATAATGATATAGTATAATGAGACTAATAATAATACTTGTAGTAGCAGGTGTTAAGCAGGAACAGAAAGTGCCTTGCAATCATAGATCCAGACTCTTCAGCTCTGCTGAAAGCGACAGAAGGAGAGAGGACAGAGACAAGAAAGCACAAAATTACGGGAGAAAGAAGATGTTGAGTTAGTAACATGCATTAATAGGATAAGAATGCATACAGAGGGAGAGGAGGAGAGAGGTGCATCATGGGAAGTCTCCCAGCAGTCTAGGCCTATAGCAGCATAACTAAGGGATGGTTCAGGACTCACCCAAGCCAGCCCTAACTATAAGCTTTATCAATGATGAAAGTCTTAAGCCTACTCTTAAATGTGGAGATGGTGTCTGCCTCCCGAACCCAAACTGGGACCTGGTTCCACAGGAGAGGAGCTTGATAACTGAAGGCTCTGGCTCCCAGTCTACTTCTGGAGACTCTAGGAACCAGAAGTAACCCGGCATCCTGGGAGCGCAGTGTTCTAGTCGGGTAATAAGGTATTATGAGATTTTTAAGATATGATGGTGCCTGACCATTAAGAGCTTTGTAGGTGAGGAGAAGGATTTTAAATTCTATTTTCTGGATATTACAGGGAGCCAGTGCAGAAAAAATAATATTGAAGAAATATGATCTCTTTTCCTAGTTCTTGTCAGTACACGTGCCGCAGCATTCTGGATCAACTGGAGGGTCTTTAGAGATTTATTCGGGACACTGGATGAAAAGGAATTGCAAAAATCCAGCCTAGAAGTAACAAATGCATGGACACTGTTACGGAACAGACCAACCCGGAGACACAGGTAAGGTGACTTCGAAGGATTATTTATTACAGGGATAATAAGAGAACTGATGAGAGCATAGAAGATACCGTCCCTTGGATCACTGGTAGGAGTGAAGTGCAGGTGCTGGATAGCTGCCCACGAGGCGACGGGAACTGGATTCACCACACTGGTGACGGGAGACACTCCGGAGCCAGGTAAACACTGTTGTCCACAGGAGTCTGGAGTCGAGTGAAGGTTTTGCGAATCTTGGGAGACTGGAAACGTTGACTAGCGTCGTAGTAGAGTCCGTGGTACACTGAAGGTAGCAGGCGTAGCTCTGTTCTTCTAGCGAACGAGACCGGACACTGACTGAGGTGAGGAGCTGGGTTATGTAGGGAGTAGAGTGGTTGATTATGTGCAGGTGTGTGATGGATGACAGGTGCTGGTGATTAGTATTCTGGTGAGGAGGACCGGTGTGGCTGAGATGAGGTGGAGCCTGGCGTGTCTGTGACAGTACCCCCCCCTTCACGGTCCGCTCCTGAGGACCGAGGACCCTGACGTCGCGGTGGTCTTCCCCTTCCTCCGGGGGCTGGTCGGTCTGGATGGTCAGCGTGGAATTCAGTCAACAAGGAGGGATCGAGGATGTCATGTCGGGGAATCCATGATCTTTCCTCCGGACCGTAGCCTTCCCAGTCCACCAGATATTCTAGAAGACCACCACGGCGTCGGGAGTCCAAGATCTCCCTGACCCGGTAAGCGGCTCCATCCTCTACGATTAGCGGTAAGGGGGGATCTGCCGAATCGCCAGGCTCTGTAGAGACGGAGACAGAGGGATAGAAAGGTTTAAGCAGAGATACATGGAAGGCTGGGTGAATCTTGTATTGTGGTGGTAACTGAAGCTTAAATGTCACCGGATTGATTTGTTCTGTTATAGTAAAGGGACCAATGAATCTGGGACTGAGCTTCTTGCAGGGCAGACGCATCCTGATATCGCGGGTGGATAGCCAGACCTTCTGGCCAGGTTGGTACATTGGAGCGGTGGACCTCCTACGGTCGGCCGTCAGCCTGCGCCTGCAGAGTGCTCTTCTGAGTTGCCGATGAGCTGCGTCCCAGACCCTCTCGCTCTCTCGGAACCAGTAGTCCACGGAAGGAACCTCCGACGGCTCCCCAGACCATGGGAAGAGAGGAGGCTGGTAACCGAGCACGCACTGGAAGGGAGTGAGTCCAGTGGAAGGTTGACGTAGCGAGTTTTGTGCGTACTCGGCCCAGCCCAGGAACTGGTTCCAAGAGTTCTGATGGCCATGGCAGAAGGTACGTAGAAAACGCCCAATATCCTGAATCTTCCTCTCCGTCTGGCCATTGCTTTGGGGATGATAACCAGAGGAGAGGCTGATGGTCACACCCAGGAGCGAGAAGAAGGCCTTCCAAATCCGGGAGATGAATTGTGGACCTCTATCTGAAACGATGTCTTCCGGTATCCCAAAGTATCTGAAGACCTGGTTGAAGAGACATTCTGCCGTCTCCATGGCTGTAGGTAGGCCTCGAAGAGGGATGAGGCGGCAAGACTTTGAGAACCGGTCCACGATTACCAGGACACAGGTATTGTTGTTTGATGGAGGGAGGTCGGTGATGAAGTCTACTCCCAGGTGTGACCAGGGTCTATTGGGCGTCGGTAGAGGGCATAGTTTTCCTGCAGGAAGATGACGCGGAGATTTAGCCATAGCACAGTCAGTACACCCCTGCACGTACCTTCTCACGTCCCTTGCCATGTTTGGCCACCAGAAGCGTTCTCGTAGCAGCGAGAGGGTTTCATTGGCCCCTGGGTGGCCAGTGCCAAGTGAGGTGTGAGAAGTATGAATGAGTCGAGTTCTCTGGGTTCTCGGAACATACTGAAGATTGGGAGGATAACCCGGCGGAGTGTTAGTGGAGACATTGGTTGAGGGAACAGAATCTTCTGACCATTGTATGGGATTAAGGAATACTTGCTGGGGTATGATGGGTACAGGTTCTTCCGTGTTGTTTTCTGGAGCGTGTAGGCAGGAAAGTGCATCCGCTCGCAGGTTCTTGGATCCAGGGCGATATGTGATGTGGAAATAGAATCTAGTGAAGAACAAGGCCCAGCGTGCCTGGCGCGGGTTGAGACGTTTGGCTCTCTTGAGATACTCTAGGTTCTTGTGATCTGTTAACACGGTGAATGGATGTTGAGCACCCTCCAACCAATGTCTCCACTCTTCTAGTGCCAACTTCACGGCTAGTAGTTCACGGTCACCGATGTCGTAGTTTCTTTCTGCCGGGTTGAGTTTCCGAGAGAAGAATGCACATGGGTGGAGTTTGGCTGGATTTCCCTGTAGTTGCGAGAGTACCGCTCCTACCCTGTAGTTGAGGCGTCCACCTCGACTGTGAAGGGCTTCTCTGGGTCTGGATGGGTGAGGAGCGGTGCACAGGTGAATGCTCTCTTGAGCAGGTCGAAAGCTTCTTGTGCTGCTTGTGGCCAGGACAGAGACTTGGGCTTGTTGTGAAGGAGACTGGTCAAAGGGTGGACTATCTTGCTGTAGTCCAAAATGAAACGGCGGTAGAAGTTAGCGAACCCCAGGAATCGTTGTAGTTCCTTTATAGTTGTTGGAGTGGGCCAATTCCTGATGGCCTCCACTTTCCCTTCGTCCATCTGGATGCCTTTGCTCCGGATGACGTAACCAAGGAACTGTACGGAGGATCGATGGAACTCGCACTTCTCAGCTTTAAGGAAGAGATGATGGCTTCGTAGGCACTCGAGGACCTCCTCAACGTGATGGCGATGGTCCTCCTCGTCACGGGAGTAGATCAGGATGTCGTCGATGTATACGATGACAAATTTGTGAAGGAAATCCCGGAGCACCTCATGGATGAAGTCCTGGAGGACGGAAGGGGCGTTAGCCAGACCGTAGGGCATGACGAGATACTCATAATGGCCAGTGGGTGTTACGAAGGCTGTCTTCCATTCATCTCCCTCCCGTATCCGTATCAGGTTATAGGCGCTGCGGAGGTCTAACTTGGTGTAGATGGTAGCTCCACGAAGTTGTTCCAGTGCTGCAGGGACGAGCGGAAGTGGAACGGAACTTGACTGTAATCCGATTGAGGGTTCTGTAATCTATGCAGGGCCGCAAGCCTCCGTCCTTCTTGGCCACAAAGAAGAAACTTGAGGCTGCTGGAGAAGTGGATGGTCTGATATACCCCTGGGCTAGAGCCTCCTCAATATACTCACCCATGGCTTGTTGTTCAGGTATGGACAATGGATAGATTCTACCCTTGGGCACTGGTTCACAGGAGATCAATTGCACAGTCCCATGGCCGATGCGGGGGTAACTGGGAGGCTCTCTTTGGACAGAAAACATCTTGATATGCGCCATAGCAGGCCGGAATGTCCACTGACTGTTTCTCCTTAGGACTTTCGATGGATGTAGCACATGGGAAGACTCTGGGAGCGATACGAGGATGGTCGTGTAGCCATGGAAAACAGCCAGGATAACAGGACTTGCCCCATTTCAGCACTTCTCCTGTAGTCCAGGAAATGATGGGGTCATGTTGCTCCAACCAGGGCCACCCCAAGATAACCTCAGCAGTCGATCCTCCAGAACCATTAAATGCAGTTGTTCTTCATGTAGTACCCTACCTGAAGGGTGATTGGAACCGTGGCCTTCTGAACCCCACGACGGCTGATTGATTTCCTGTTATGGCAGTGATTCTGTAACTGGTAGACGTGAAGGAGGTCTTGATCCTTAGTTGCCGGCAGAGGGCGCCAGAGATGAAATTGCCGCTGACCCGGAGTCGATGAGGGCTTGTACTGGAAGGGATAGAGTAGGTGTAACCAGGGTGATTCTAGTAGACAAGGGTTTACTACATGGGAGACTGAATAATGGCACTCACCATAGGTTTGGTGGTCTCACGGGACAGTTGACCCTGTTATGTCCCGAGGCTCCACAGTACAGACACAGCCTGTGGGACAGCCTTCTCTGCCGCTCTGCCTGGGTTAAATGGTTGGAGTCTAACTGCATGGGTTCAGGTTCAGGTTCGAAGCGATGTTTCTCTAGCTGACGGGATGGTGAATGTGTGGTGGATGATCCTGGTGTTCCACCAAACATGTCCATATCTGAGTAGCCACCCTAATGGCTAACTGGATGAATCTTCGAGGCCGATGGTGTCTTCGTATGCTACCAGATGCAATCGCGAGGCTCCAGTCCCTGACGGAAGGTTGTGATGAGGATTGCTCGCTCCAACCGCTGGCTGCCGCGAGGGTTCGGAATTCCAAGGCGTAGTCCTAGATAGACCGCTGACCTTGCTTCAGCTGATATAACTTCTCACCAGCAGAGGAGTCACCAGCGGTCGACCGAATACCTCGCGGAAGTGATCTAGAAAGCTCGTCAGCGACTGGTGACGGGTCCATCTTGTGACCAGATGGATTCTGCCCACTGCAACGCCTCCTTGCAGCTGAGATATAACGAAGGCAATCTTGGAGCGTTCAGTGGGATATAGGGCGATTGCATTTCTAGGACCAGGGTACACTGCAAAATGAATCCATTGCAGTCCTCCGCCACGCCAGAGAAGGGCGCTGGTTTAGCCATGGGGCTGGAACAATGCGGAACTGCTGGAGTGACGGGAGCAAGCGCAGGAGAGACGATCAGAGTGAAGATGTAGGAAGATGAGGAGTGAATACAGTGTAGCTCCTGGAAGGGGTCCGTGGCACTCATGTTGCAATCCTGTTCTTTCTTGGGTCCGGTCTTCTGTTACGGAACAGACCAACCCGGAGACACAGGTAAGGTGACTTCGAAGGATTATTTATTACAGGGATAATAAGAGAACTGATGAGAGCATAGAAGATACCGTCCCTTGGATCACTGGTAGGAGTGAAGTGCAGGTGCTGGATAGCTGCCCACGAGGCGACGGGAACTGGATTCACCACACTGGTGACGGGAGACCCGGAGCCGGGTAAACACTGTTGTCCACAGGAGTCTGGAGTCGAGTGAAGGTTTTGCGAATCTTGGGAGACTGGAAACGTTGACTAGCGTCGTAGTAGAGTCCGTGGTACACTGAAGGTAGCAGGCGTAGCTCTGTTCTTCTAGCGAACGAGACCGGACACTGACTGAGGTGAGGAGCTGGGTTATGTAGGGAGTAGAGTGGTTGATTATGTGCAGGTGTGTGATGGATGACAGGTGCTGGTGATTAGTATTCTGGTGAGGAGGACCAGTGTGGCTGAGATGAGGTGGAGCCTGGCGTGTCTGTGACAGACACAGCGGTATGATGCACTCTAAATCCTGACTGAAAATCCTCAAATAAACTATTGTTATTTAGAAAGTCACACAACTGATTGGTGACTGCTTTCTCAAGGATATTAGAGAGAAACGGAAGGTTAGATATAGGTCTAAAGTTGACTAAAACCCCTGGATCAAGAGTGGGCTTTTTAAGAAGAAGTTTAATTACAGCTACTTTAAAGTACTGTGGTACATGGCCTGTTAATAAAGACAGATTGATCATATCTAGTAAAGAAGTGCTAACTAAGGGTAAAACTTATTTAAGCAGACCAGTTGGAATGGAGTCTAAAAGACAGGTTGATGGCTTAAATGAAGAAATTGTTGAAGTTAGTTGACGGAGAAAAGCAGTTTAAATTTATTTCAGGTTTTACAGCTGATTTTAAGGTCTTTGATATTGACATTTAAACATATTTTAACAGATTCCCCAAAACGAGAGAGAGTAAAAAAATTTAAGTGCGCACTTAAGTGCATGAGAGAGAGAGTGTGTACCTGGACAGAAGGAGAATAGTGAAACTGATGCTACAGGACTATCATTTGTGACAGTTCAACCAGTAGGTGGCAGCAACACCAGGGCTGTGGTTGTACTGGGCAGCTCCCTGGCTTAAATGCATAAATGTTTAAATACTGTAAAGCTGGGGTGTATAAATGAGAATGATGTGTTCAAACCTAAATGTTAGATGGTTAGGTTGCTGTAACACAAATACCAAAATAAATGTTTACTGATGCTCTTGAGAAAAGAGGCATCTGTAGACATACAGGCTAATTCTATGGGGTTTTTCTATTTGTCACACAGATATGATTGTTCCAGTACCAGAACCACAACCCATCTCACATTACCAACAAATGCTTCAAACAAACCTCGAGAATAGGTTTATGTGTGCACAAGAGGGGTGGGCACAGAAGAAGGATAAGCACCGTTTGGTTGACATCTACACAGAGCTGTACATCACAGCTGGGGGTGACGTACACATCAACACACAGCATGAGGTCAGGCAGATTGAGGCGAAGGTGAAGCCAATGGAAACAGAGAAACCAATTAAACCCAGTGACATGTTCAAACACCCCTCTGGAGAATACAGACCCATTAGAACAGTGCTGACCAATGGGATTGCAGGAATTGGAAAAACATTTCTTATGCACAAGTTTGTATTGGACTGGGCTGAAGAAAGAATCAACGATGATGTGCATCTTGTATTCCCCTTCACCTTCCGCCAGCTGAATTTAAGGAAGGGAGAAAAGTTTTGTTTGGCAGAGCTCATTCATAAATGTATCAGGGAGACCAGAGACATCAAGGAAGAAGCTCTTAATCACATCTTTACAACTCTGCAGTCCTCAGGAAACACAAACTATGACAAGAGCAAATTCAAACTTCTGTTTGTTTTGGATGGACTGGATGAGAGCAGACTTCAACTGGACTGCTCTACCAATAAAAACCAGGATGCAGACTTTGATGTGACAGAGTCCACCTCAGTGGATGTGCTGCTGACAAACCTCATCAAGAGAAATCTGCTTCCCTCTGCTCGCCTCTGGATAACCACACGACCTGCAGCAGCCAATCAGATCCATTCTGATTTTGTCGACATGGTGACAGAGGTCAGAGGGTTCACTGACCCACAGAAGGAGGAGTACTTCAGGAAGAGATTAAAAGATGAGGAGCAGGCCAGCAGAATCATGTCCCACATCAAGACCTCACGAAGCCTCCACATCATGTGCCACATCCCAGTCTTCTGCTGGATCACTGCTACAGTTCTGCAGGATGTGTTGAAGACCAGAGAGGGAGGAGAGCTGCCCAAGACCCTGACTGAGATGTATGCAGAATTCTTGAGGTTTCAGATAGATCAGACAAAAGAGAAGTATGACCAAAGAAAGTGCATTCAGTACATTAAGTCATTAGCAAAACTAGCTTTCCACCAGTTGGAAAAGGGCAACCTGATCTTCTATGAGGAAGACCTAAAAGTGAGCGGCATTGATGTCAGTGGAGCCTCGGTGTACTCAGGAGTGTTCACAGAAGTCTTTAAAGAGGAGCGTGGGAGGAAGAATGATGAAGACAAGATGTTTAGCTTTGTCCATCTGAGTGTTCAGGAGTTTCTTGCTGCTTTGCATGTAGAGAGGGCACTCGTTAAGAAAAACAAGAATGTGATGTCTGAGCCAGGGCAAACTTGTGGTGAACATGTGCGAATGGTTATCAGAAAAACATCTATGACAGATGTCCACAGGTTTGCTATTGACAAGGCTTTACAGAGTCCAAATGGGCACCTGGACTTGTTCCTCCGCTTCCTCCTGGGTCTTTCTCTGCAGACCAATCAGACTCTCCTACGAGGCCTGCTGAAAAACAAAAGAAGCTCAGAGACCAATCAGAAAACAGTTAAGTACATCAACAAGAAGAAGATCAGTGAGAGTATATCTCCAGAGAGAAACATCAATCTGTTCCACTGTCTGAATGAACTGAATGATTGTTCTCTAGTGGAGGAGATCCAACAGTCCCTGAGTTCAGGAAGTCTCTCCACAGATAAACTGTCTCCTGCTCAGTGGTCAGCTCTGGTCTTCATCTTACTGTCATCAGAAAAAGATCTGGACGTGTTTGACCTGAAGAAATACTCTGCTTCAGAAGAGGCTCTTCTGAGGCTGCTGCCAGTGGTCAAAGCCTCCAACAAAGCTCTGTAAGTGCACAGACAACTGAAGATACTGTGTCAGATGTGTAGGATTGTTCTGAACTAATTAAAGTCTCAGTAAAGTGAGATGATCTAGTCATCTGAATCTTTAGTTGATGAAATGAAAATTCTTTCAAATTGTTTCTTCAGTATGACTGTACCTCTACAGGTGAAAGTAGGAAGATGTAGGAGTGTAGGTGAGGAAATACAGTGTAGTGCATATAAGGCTGAAATTAATTTCTGTAAAAATTATTGTGATCCCAGAAATAAGATTGTATTTTATATATTTTGATAAATTGCTGTTTGGTTCCAGTGATATTCACAATAAAAAATAGTTCTCGTCTCCTGAGACCCTAATGCTTGATTGATCGACTCATCAAGTCAGAGAGGGCAACCATATAAAATGTGTTTCTAACATTGTAGACAATAGAAACCGTGTCAATGTTCGTCTTTATCACTAACTCTCCTTCAGGCTGGGTGGCTGTAATCTGTCATTGAGAAGCTGTGAAGCTCTGTCCTCAGTTCTCAGCTCCCAGTCCTCTGGTCTGAGAGAGCTGGACCTGAGTAATAACGACCTGCAGGATTCAGGACTGAAACTACTCTCTGCTGGACTGGAGAGTCCACACTGTACACTGGAGACTCTCAGGTCAGATCACACTGTGATGCTTTTGTGTAACACTATGTTGTACAAACATTAAATGCCTTATGGGTAGGGGTTCTCTACATTTTGGAGTGGGAACGGCAAACTAGCAAAGAGTGGAGAAACGCTTCATGGATGTATGTGGTCAGAGGGTCATTAATGTTTTACTGCAGTGCTGATACAGCGTTGATACTGAGGTTAGATGCTCAGTAAAAAATATGAGAAGGTGCTAAACTGAATGCTCATTTATATGCACCATCATTCCTAATCACCTGACCTTCAGTGCTCGCGCTGAGAGGATGTGTCGGCGGTTGTAGTGGAGGTGGATAGATGATTGGTTTTTGTCAGATCACATCTTTAGAAGCTGCTCTCTGCTGGCCTGGAGAGTCCACACTATAAACTGGAGACTCTCAGGTCAGGCTTCAGCTTTGGTTTAACAGATGACCATTTAAATGTTGCTTGACATACATATACATTGTTAATGTCTATAAAAAAAAAGATACCTAACATCTAAAGGATTAACTTGTGTAGATTACACAGTTTCAGTAACACTGCAGTACCAGTTTTG
Source organism: Siniperca scherzeri (assembly GCA_027580175.1). NCBI lineage: Eukaryota > Metazoa > Chordata > Actinopteri > Centrarchiformes > Sinipercidae > Siniperca > Siniperca scherzeri. Next base: position 12,346 of record JAPFEX010000031.1, on the reverse strand, counting down.
TCCATGAACTTCTGATTATGAAGATTCATAATTAATTTAAAATCTGCAGCAAAGGTAAGAAAAAACATTATTAAACTGTTCTAATTAATGTTCTTATATCAGCAATGGATCAAATTACTATCTGCAATATGACAGGTTTTGTTCATAGCTACACACCTACAGAGAATTATCACATGAGTTTGCACTCCCTCTTAGGACCATTGAAGCGTTCAGCTCATTGTTTTGTTTACAACCCACAACTTTACAATTTAGATTCAGTCTCAACGCTCTCATCAGCACCTTTTTCAGCAGCAGCAGGCAGCAGTTTTCATCAAACAAGCTCTTATTAACCGAATATATTCTACCTGCCCAGCAGCAAACAGCACACAGACACAGTCAGAGACTAGATGGTGAAGAAAGTGGAACATCTAACAGCTAAAGAGCCAGATATTTTTCTCAAGAGTACACTTCCACACTGTACACTGGAGACTCTCAGGTCAGATCACACTGTGATGCTTTTGTGTAACACTATGTTGTACAAACATTAAATGCCTTATGGGTAGGGGTTCTCTAACTTTTTGGATGTGGGACCGGCAAGCTAGCAAAGACTGGTCTCATGGGGTTTGTGGGGGTGAGGTTTAGACTGCACAGTCTCCTTCAAAAGATCTCCTCCTTAGAATAACATTTTCTGTCTGATGTGGGATTTCCACATTGTTGTTCCTCATTCAGAAATCCAGTTAAATTTTTTGTGGCTGACACAGTGGAGAAACGCTTCATGGATGTATGTGGTCGGGAGGGTCATTAAGGTTTTACTGCAGTGCTGATACACACAGGGTAGATGCTGAGGTTTGATGCTCAGTAAAAAATATGAGAAGATGCTAAACTGAATGCTCATTTATGTGCACCATCATTCCTAATCACCTGACCTTCAGGTCAGAGACTAGATGGTGAAGAAAGTGAAACATCTAACAGCTAAAGAGCCAGATATTTTTCTCAAGAGTTGGTGGAGTCTTAGCCCCTTTTTTTACCTCAGCACTCTGTACCATACAGTGTGATTCAGTCACGTTCCCAGTGCAGCTGGCTCCACCTAAAAGTTGTTTTTTTAAATCTGCCGTCAGCCCTCAATGATGAAGAAATGTTTTCCTTTTAAATCTGGCTTTTTTTTTTTTCTTCTCCTCTGTGCTAGCTTTGGCAGGTCTCTGCAGAAGATGGCAACTGTTTGCTAAGATATTCGCAATATCAACTTCACGAGGTGTTAATATGTCAGTGTTGTGTTTTACAGCTTGTTGTGCCCCTGATCGGCCAACAATAAATTTAAGGCAGATTTAAGTCTAAATACTTTGCTGATGGACTTTTTAGTAACAATGAATTTAAAAGCAGTGGACTGATTAGAAAATTTAACATTTAGCTAATTTTAATTATTAAAATAGGTTAAATAAATTACATGCCGTACTGTGTGTGTTTGTGTGTTTGTGTGTTTGTGTGTTTGTGTGTGTGTGTGTGTGTGTGTGTGTGTGTGTGTGTGTGTGTCTCCAGGCTCTCAGGCTGTCTGATCACAGAGGAAGGCTGTACTTCTCTGGCCTCAGCGTTGAGATCCAACCCCTCCCATCTGAGAGAGCTGGACCTGAGTTACAATCATCCAGGAGACTCAGGAGTGAAGCTGCTGTCTGCTGGACTGGAGGATCCACGCTGGACACTGGACACTCTCAGGTATGAACAGACAACAAGAGAGCAAAGAGAGACAACAAGCTGAGGACTGTTGTCACAATCTGAACCAACAGCACTGCTGATAACAGTGAAGACAGTAAGCGTCGAGCAAAGTGCTCAAGGCCAGCGGTGAGCGCAGCACAAATCGCGTTGTTTGAAAGGTCCTTAAAGCTAATCAGTGATCTTCTGCTCCAGTATGAACCCTGAAATGTTTGCAGCTCTACAGGTTAAATCAACATAACAAACGTTAAGTTAACTGCTCCTACAACCTCTACCACAGCTTCTTTGTCCACTGCAAATGACATCACCGGGAAAGTTAAGTCAGTCACTGCTGACTGGTCAGAGCAAAATAACCTCCCTCCCAAACAGAAAACAGCTGACATGAACACGACGGCACACTGAACAATGAAGAGAAGTAAACTGAACATTCATGTTCTGATTATCAGGCTGAGAAGATCTGAGACTTTAATCAACACTTAATACTTATGTTTGTCTATTCTGTCCACACGACATCTATTTCCTGTCTGTCCGTCCTGAAGAGGGATCCCTCCCATGTTATGGCATTATATTTGTGCCTCATTCCTGAGTGAGCAATGGGACATTTGGAGCACAGAAAAATATATTTTGCAAGACTACACCGTCTTATTTCAACCACATAAATTATATTTTGAAGACAACATTCTCTCTCTCAACCTCTGTGCTTGACACAGCCTTACAATGTGCAACAAAATCAACCAACTGGAGAAGGTAAATTCTCGTCGGCTGTTTCATCTCAAATTTGCAAATTCCACTATGGCGAAGGCAAGACCCGCCCTACTGTTCCTCTGATTGGTCGTTCCAGGCCTGTGCTAAACGCTAACCTGCTAGCCTAGCTATGATGCTAACCGGCACTACGAAGTAGACAGGCCCAGGAGGAGAGCAACTCACATCTTTGTTTCCGTAGCACCAAAGCAGCAGAGAGAAGCTCCATGAACTGGCGTAGAGGCTGAGAGAGAGACGATGTGAGCGAGTGAGCAGCAGTCTTCCAGTGCACCGAGCAAGAATTTGAGGCCATATGAGTAAAACTGAGTGAGAGGGCTTATTATTGCACCTTAATATGGATAACAGCAAACATGCAAATACATTTATTGAGCACAGAAAAGATTTTTGTTTGCTCTAATGAAATTATTTTTTTTGCTTGTGAATAGTTTCTCTTCAAAATATAATTTATGTGCTTGCAAAATATATTTTTCTGTTCTCCAAATCTCCCATTGCTCGGTGAAGACTGGTGAGAAGAGCCGGGCAGATATGCTGTCAGGTGTGATTGTGGATGGAGAGCAGGTGTGTCAGTTGTTGATTGGCAGTTCCTCAGAGGCCACGCCCCACACACACACACACACACACACACACACACAACAGGGACAAACAGACAGACATTAGTACCATGACATCGACACTATAAATTATATTTTTTATCTTTTTTCCTTTCAGTATTTTACTACCTCCAGTTTTTTTGGATGTTTCCTTTTTGTCTGACCTTTTTATTATTTGATTGTTTTCTTCTGAATATTTTATGTAAAGTTAATTGAGTCTGTGTATGAAATGTGTTTTATAAACACAGCTGTTTAGTCTTAATGGTGGATCTGAGTGAAGGTTTATGAAGATCATTGATGAGGAAGCTTCTGAAGGTTCATCCTGACTCTGTTTCTTCCTCCAGGGTGGAACATGGTGGAGAGCAGAGGCTGAAACCTGGTCTGAAGAAGTGTAAGTGTGTGTTCACTTTGATTCATGAAAACAAGGCAGCACATGTTCAAGTAGTTTAAATCAAAAGCTTGTGTATCTGCATTCGATTCTCAGGTTGAAAGAAGATCCAAAAAGATGAGTCACTCTGAAGTTTTGATCTAATTAACAGTCAGTCTGTTAATAAAGCAACAAATAAACCCATCAGGTGTGTTAGATGATAAACTGCTGCTGTATTGTGTCTTGTTCTCTCCATCAGATGCCTGTGAACTCACACTGGACACAAACACAGTACACAAAAACCTCAAACTGTCTTACGACAACAGGAAGGTGACATTAGTGACAGAGAATCTGCCATATCCTGATCATCCAGAGAGGTTTGACTACTGGTCTCAGCTTCTGTGCAGAAATGGTCTGACTGGTCGCTGTTACTGGGAGGTCGAGTGGAGAGGAAGGGTTGATATATCAGTGAGTTACAGAGGAATCAGAAGGACAGGAGACAGTGATGACTGCAGGTTTGGACGAAATAATCAGTCCTGGAATCTGAGGTGCTCTTATGATGGTGGTTACTCTGTCTGGCACAATAACAGAACAACAGTCCTCTCCTCCTCCGCCTCCTCCTCCTCTGTCTCTAACAGAGTAGCAGTGTATGTGGACTGTCCTGCTGGCACTCTGTCCTTCTACAGAGTCTCCTCTGACACACTGATCCACCTCCACACCTTCAACACCACATTCACTGAACCTCTTTATCCTGGCTTTGGTTTCTGGTTTGGGTTTGATTCCTCAGTGTCTCTGTGTTCTCTGTAGGAGAGAGAGTCTCCTCCTGTGTACAGAAACACTCACACTGCTGACAAACACACCATCTTTCTGTAAGTCATACTGACTCATAATCATAAGAGAACATCTTCTGTTTTTCGTTAAATGCGCTGCATGTCTGTGATTTGAAATACCTCGAAACACCTTTTAAATGTTTTCATTCAGATTTGTGGGGTAAAGGTATAAAGATGTTAGTTTTAGGTTTTCTTTACTTTTCTTTCACACAAATAAGTACAGTATCTATTATCAATAAAATCAGGTCCCGATCCACGCACACTTAAGAATGTAAAAATATGAATGTTTTTTTCAGACAAATGTACAAGTCATTTTACTTTGTAGAAATATGATTCCACAGTTTTTGTAAATAGGATGAGTTATTATTATTATTCATGTTGTTGATCATTAAAGGTTGAAATGTTTCTTTATTTGAGTTATTTCCAGTACATTTCTAGTAAATGTCTGTATGTGAATGGATGGATGGGAGTGTCAGTGTTCAGGGATATAAGAACCATGTTGATGCGACATTCTGAGTCTTTATACTCTCAACAAATGGACTGATAGTAGGGAAGATAAAACTAATAACATAAAAGATAGAATTATATGTATTTAATCACTCTAGTTGTTTTAAATCTCCATTTGGGTTGAATAAGTTCAGAGTTGTTAGTACCACACTTCCCATCATGCTTTGGGTGATGCAAACAGGAGTCAGACCAGACTGAGTCCACATTAAAAGATCCCCTCCAGACATTTTCTACAACACTTAAAAATTAATCTGCTTTAAATATTTTCTGTCTGATAGAGTTTCCACATTGTTCTCCTTTATTGAAAAATCTGTGAATATGCAAATGTGTTGGACACAAGATGTCTCCTACGTCCATTCTCATGTGAGCTGGAGGCTTCAGGTTTCCACATCACCTGCTGAGCCCCGGGAGTGTAGGAGGGTCAGCTGATCTTTTCTGTTGTAGATGTTGGTGGAGTTCAGATTGCTATATTGGTCTGTGTGAGTGGGTTTCTTGTACACTGTGGTCTTTATGCTTCTGTCAGCCTTCAAATGAACATGAAGTATCTAGAAACAGCAGCTCATCATCCTCTTCCTGAGCTCTCGTGAACCTGATGAAGATTAAAGCGGTCAGTACTGGAGCAGTGTCGTTTGGTGACGTCACTGCAGCCTGTATCTGAGCAGTTCATTTTATTGCTGTCCTCCCTCTGCTTCCGCTCTCCTGTGAGTCACATGACGCCTCGTGCTGCCTTCACCGTCTCTGATTAAAGTCCGAAAAACAAACTCTGACACAAAAACGAACCGATTGCAACAAACAAGCTTCATTCAGACAAACAGGGGAAACTGTTTGAAAAGAAATTAAAAAAGACAAAAAGTCTCCACAAAAAACAAAACAAAATATGAATAATTAAATAGCACATAGAATAAAATAAAGAAGAAGTGATGAAATATTAGAAGAAAGAATATATGTAATAATTCCCAAAATCTACAAGCTCTACTTTTTTCAGTTTCTATACTTTATTTTCTCACATACCTGTTAGTTATGTTTCTTAAATTTTTCTTGCATGTGTTGTCAGTTTGTATTGTATCAGGTGTCTAAATTAATTTCTCTTTTTCAAACATTAAGCTTTAATATTTTAAAACCCTGTGTGCGCGTCAGGGACCCCTAAGTGGTCACGAGAGATGACTCATTACAAACGCTTGATTGCAGTTGTTGCTGCTAAGGGTGGCCCAACCAGTTATTAGGTTTAGGGGGAAATCACTATTTCACACAGGGCCATGTAGGTTTGGATTTTGTTTTCCCTTAATAATAGCAACCTTCATTTAAAAACTGCATTTTGTGTTAACTTGTGTTATCTTTGACTAATATTTAAATTTGTTTGATGATCTGAAACATGTGACAAGTGTGACAAACATGCAAAAAAAGAAAATCAGGAAGGGGGCAAGCACTTTTTCACACCACTGTATTTGTTGACCAACAATCGCTGACTGAAAACAGCATCTCTAAAGTCCTGAACTCATAGTGGGGTTGTTGGTTTGAGCTCTGTCCTAACTCTGTCAGCTACACCAGCTGACTGCAGGCTGGGCTGCTGACTAGCTGGTTTTCAAAAGTTTGTCGTGAAGAGGTTTTGTTCTCATCCGGAAGTCATTCACAATTGAGAATGACTTCGGATGGGAGCCAAACGCTTGATTCAAAAACAGTGTCCAGATGACTCTGAAACCTTTCACGATAGAACACTCTGGAAATGAGGGACTACACCGCCTTATTTTGAAGATACAACATGTAAACCAGACAGCTGTGGAGTTGGAAAGGTTTTGTTAAATGTCGACCGTCTAAAAATCTGCAAAGATGTAAACACAAAGGGATTAATGATGCTCATCTGAAGCTCTGCAGTAGTTCAGGTTCAGATTAAAAGAGAATCCACATCAGTTTAAATAGAGTCAGACCGAGACGATAAAACTAAAAGATACTGAGCTCCACATTTCTACTGGATGTTGTTGCTGAATGTCATACTGAACAGTGAATGAGTTTAGGCTTCACTGCTGACCAGCCGTCACAAAAAATATTTAGATTCTTCATCAAACTGGTTTTTACTGCTCAGCTGTTTCTGAGGGTTTCTATTATTTTGTCCACACTCACATGTTGTAGCTTCCTGGTTTGGAGGAAATGTGCGCACTCTTCTTATCTCTGCCTCCTCTGAGCATCTATACTGGGGTACCTTTGTTATGTTTGTCCTGTAATAAAATAGTTGAGTTAAGTATTCTTGTTTTACTCTCAGCTGATTAAAGATAGGGTGGCTGCTTTTATATTTTTATAAGTTTCTAAACAAGAAAGATCAGATTAGGAAATTGAACCAGGATGTAAAATGTGATTTGTTTTGTAATGTAAGACTTTATAACTCACTTAATTTTAGAACATTTTTGAGACTGCAGAAATAATTGAAAATTAATAAGTGTTTGTTTTGAGACTGTATTTATGCTCCCCGCAGTGTGAACTTCTCTTAACCTAAGTTACCACTTAACCTTTCATTTAGCGCCACCATCAGGACATATTTTCTACACATAACAGGCAGGTTGTCTGTAAATGTCCTGGTCTCCTTTTTGCTCTTCAGAGGATGAACCCTCAAAGGCCCTGACACACTGGGCCAACAGTCGGGCCAGTGAGGGTCTGTAGCCCTACTTTTGAGGTGTGTTCACATTCTGTACCTCTCTCTGAGGCTCAGACGTGTAGTTGGCCGCTGGTGCGTGTGTTCTAGTGTCACTTTTGGCGCCACCCTCTGGACAAACTTTGCATGTTTAGATTCACTGATTGTGAAACTGTAAGAACAGATAAATCATGGGGATGTGTGTTCATGTTGCGGCTGTAATGAACACAGCAGCCTGTAGGGGGCACTGGCAGCACTTTACTCTGTTAGGTTAACACACATTCAGCAGATGCCATCTCAGCTTTTCAATGGAATTTATGTGATTTGGTGTGTTCAAACTAAATCACATATTTAAAGATATTCAATTGTAAATAAATGATTATATTGATTTTAATAAAAAATATTAATAGTTCAGACACCTAGCATTACTTTCTTAAAAAGCTGAAAGAACACATTTTGTTTGTTTTCCCCCTTTAATTCCCTTGAAGATTATCTGAAAGCAGAGTGCTGTATCTGCCTCTGTCGGGCAGCACTGTATCCTGACTACTCCAGGTGTGTGTTGCACTTTGGTCTGTTTCAAACATTCAAATTATTCTAGACAGACTGAACATTTGAATCTACACAGCGATCACTGAACAACAGATGTATTCAGAGTAAATGCTTAGCATTACACGTTTCTTACTCCTACCCTAACTACCAAAATCATATCTCCTGCTGGAGATAAGTGCATGGACCCATTTTTCAGAGTCAGACTGGGACAGGAAGCTCCTAAGTTTGGAAATGTTTTTTAAATGGTAGAAAGCTGTCTTCGTAATAGTGGTGATGTGATGCTGGAAGTTAAGTTTGGCATCTGTAATAAAGCCCAGGTTTCTGACATGCTCACTGTGCTTTAGAGAAAATGATGATAAGATGGATACAGACTCCTGCCTTTGTAATTTTGAGCCTTCTATCTGAATTTAAATTTTTTCTTTGCTAAGTTGTAGAAGGTTTTCAGACATCCAGTGGCTGATGTCATCAATACATCTGACAAGCTCATTTACAGCACTGAGGTTGTCTAAGGACAGTGAGACATACAGCTGTGTATCATCAGCATAGGAATAGTAGGATACGTTGTGATTCTGTATAATGGTACCAAGAGGGAGCATGTACAGATTGAATAGCAGTGGACCCAGAACTGACCATTGTGGAACCCCACCGAAAATGTTGACTTCTTCAGATGTGAAGTTACCAAGAGATACTGAGAACGTCTTTTAAATATGTTGAGAGCCACTGGAGAACAGGTCCAGATAAGCCAATAAAGTCTATTTGGTAGCCTGTCGTGATCAACAGTGTCGAAAGCAGCACTCAGGTCTAATAATAAAAGAATGGAAAGTTTGTTTGCATTGCTGCTGATTTTAAGATCTTTGGTTATTTTGACAAGAGCCTAACACCTGACTGGTACGAATCATACAGGTTGTGGAGGGTTAGGTATCTTTGCAGTTGTTTGTAGACAACCTTTTCAAGGATTTTACTAATAACAGGAAGGTTGGAGCTTGGTCTATAGGACGGTGTAGTCCCTCATTCGTCCAGGAGTGTTCTATCATGAAAAGGTTTCAGTCGTAGTCATCTGGACACTATTTTCAGAATCAAGACGTTCGCTCCCATCCGAAGTCATTCTCAATTGTGAAAAATGGGACAGGAATTAGAAATTTAAGCTATTCTGTGTTACATAAGCCCTCAGTTCTGTTTTCGCTCATTCGGTCTCTGTCCCTCTTCTCCAGCCACAGTCCTCAGTCCTAAGGCCACTTTATGTCATTTTCCATCCATCCACCATGTGCCTCGGACTTTCCCTCCTTTCCCCATCACCTGACTGCCCCATCTACACACCTGTTTCTGGCCATCATTAGTCACTCTACATTTACCGGTCCACTTCTATTGTTCCTGCCACTTCATTAAAGTTGGACTGTGTCTCATGCCTTTGCTTTCTAGCCTCTGGATTCTGTTAGTTGGTATCTGAGACCTAAACCTGTTACCTGCGTGTTTTGTACCTCTGCATGATCTTTTTTGATCTTTCCTACCCTCTGGATGTGTTCGCCTGATTAGACTGCCTTCCTGGTTTCGACCCTTGCCAGTCTCATTACTCTGTAAGCCTATGTACCTCCATTTCTCAATGAAACCACTGAACTGACGCTGTCTGCCTCAACTGTCTGCATTTGGGTCCTATTCCTCGCCGGCTGATTTCACCCCAGTGTCAACGTCAAACATTGTTTTCAGTTGTCCAAACAAGTCTTCACTCTTTAATGGAGTTGTTCTATAAAAACAGACATATACTTACTGGTTTCATGTTTCTAGACTTAAAAACACAGCGCCTTCACAAAGTTTCAGCCCCCTGATTTTTCCACATTCTTTTCCTGTGACACCTTCAAATATAATATTATGGAATAACTTTTCTCTCCCTTTACTAACACAGTAAATTCAACACATTCATGACCAAAAACATGTTTGAATTAAAATGAAATTTCCTTGTTGAGCTGCAGTGGAGGTACAGAAACACAAAGAGGGAACTTTGTTCTAAAACAGACTGTAACTTTGTAGATCAACACTTGATTTGTGTAACTCAGACTGCTGAAGCCTCATATCACCTTCATCAAGTCATTTTTACACAGAATGAGGACTGTGGATTTTGCCCTCCATTTCTTACAGTGTAGTCGTGTTAGGAAGGCATCACTTCACAGTCAGCGTGGACAGGAGGAGTGATTACAGCCACCAACCACTCTGTCAACGTACAGACTTTTGTATTAAAATATTAAGACTTGAAAATGTGAACTGAACCTTTAAATTCAGCCACCAACCACTCTGTCAGAATCAGAAATCAGAAATACTTTATTGATCCCCAAGGGAAACTCTTTGTTACAGAAGCTCATCTTTACGCCAGTGCACACAGGAGAAGTACTAGCAAAAATATTTAATACAATACACTATAAAACTATAAAACAGGTCAGAAAATAAATTAAGTACCAAATGGGTATAAGTATAAAATAAAATAAGTTTGAGGTACCAAGTGGGTTTACCGGTTGATGATGATAATACAGTATAAATGCAATGTAATAATATAAGTAATAAGTAGTATTGCAACAGCAGTAATGGAGGTATGAATAATAAATAGGAAATAGGAAAAAAAAACAAAAACTAAGTATTGCACATGAGTATTACGATGATGATGTTAATGATCAATGTCCAGTTTAGTGACTTAGGGTCATACAGACTGACACTTAGAGGGAGGAGTTAAAGAGTCTGATGGCCTCAGAAAATAGAGGCGGCTCTGGCCCTTCCTGTAAACAGCTTGAGTGTTCTTAGCCCAGTCCAGTTTATTAAGTGTACTCCCAGGTACTTGTAGTCCTCTACAATGTCCACACTGCCTGGATGGAAACTGGGGTCACTGGTGCCTTGGCCCTTCGTAGGTCTACAACCAGCTCCTTAGACTTTGTCGCATTGAGCTGCAGATGGTTCTGCTCGCACCATGAGACAAAGTTCCCCACCACAGCCCTGTACTCCGTCTCATCACCACCGCTGACACATCCCACCACAGCAGAGTCATCAGAAAACTTCTGAAGGCGGCAGGACTCTGTGTGGTAGCTGAAGTCTGTGGTGTAGATGGTGAAGAGGAAGGAGAGAGGACAGTCTGAGGGGCCCAAGAGACTTTTCAGGGGCCCCAGTGTTGCTGACCACGCTGTCCGACACACAGTGCTGCAGGGACATGTGCTGTGGTCTGCCAGTCAGGTAGTCCACAATCCAGGACACAGGGGCCTGCACATCACAGAGCCACCAGCAGGGCAGGCCGGATGGTGTTGAAAGCACTGGAGAAGTCAAAAACATGACTCACCGTGCTCGCCGGCCTGTCCAGGTGGGTGTGGATGCGGTTAAGCAGGAAGATGATGGCGTCCTCAACTCCCAGCCGGGCTGGTAGGCGAACTGAAGTCCAGGAGGGGTCTGACCATGGGCCGCAGCTGTTCCAGCACTTGTCTCTCAAGGGTCTTCATTATGTGAGGTCAGTGCCACTTCAGAAGTCCTTGAGCCACTGGGACGTGGCGCCTTGGCACAGGAACGAGGCAAGATGTCTTCCACAGAACAGGGACCTCTGAAGACTCAGGCTCAGGTCGAAGACATGTTGAAGAACTCCACATAGCTGGGGCACAGGCTTTTAGCAACCCGGGCCAGCCATGGGGCCTGCAGCCTTGTTTGAGTGGAGTTTCATCGGCTGTCCTCCCACCTGGTCAGCAGTCAGGCATACAGCAGCGGTTACAGGTGAAGTCATTAGTCTGAAGACTGTTAGCCTGATGGGCAAGCAGTGGACTCAGAGGAGCTTGAGGGCCGACAGCAGCTGAGTTAGAATGAGCAGGTTTGTTGGCCCTGTCCACGCTGCCTTCAACTCCTCTGCTGCCAGTCGGTCTGAAGCCAGTGATGGTCTTCATGCCGCCCAGACCTCCTCATGTTGTTCTGCTGAGTTTCCGCCCAGCCTCCTGTAGCCTCCCTCCTGATTTTCACCTTCAGGTCGGCCTGGGTAGCCCAGGATGTCCTAGATGTCCTTTGTTACCCACGGTTTGTTATTTGGATAACAATGAACCACCTTAGTTGGGACATTGCAGTCCACACAGAAGTTAATGTAACCAGTGATGCACTCAGTGAGCCCATCAATGTCCTGTCCATGAGAGGGGATGTAAACAGTCACAACAATGGCATGTGAGAATCCACGTGGCAGATAATATGGCCAGAGTCCCACAGTTAACAGTTCAATGTCCGGGCTACAGATACTCTGCTTGATGGTAACATGACCAGGGTTACACCATCTGTTGTTGACCAGAACAGCAAGCCGCCGCCTTTCCGCCACCGCTCCCGGTGTGATCCCTGTCGGCCCAACAGTCTGAAAGCCGTCGATGGAAACGTTATGGTCCGGGATATCCTGGTGTAGCCATGTCTCTGAGAAGCACATCAAACTACACTC
>JAPFEX010000093.1:0-13047 GCA_027580175.1 Siniperca scherzeri | reverse complement strand
ATGTATAATTTCTGTGAAAACAGCATGTAAAGTTTGCTGTCTAGCCTAAAAGCTCAGGCTACAGCTAAGCTGTAATCACATGTCGCGTTCATGTCATATTGTTTAGATCAGAATGCGTCAATAAAAGTTGGAAAAATTGTTCACGCCAGCTTCCAAGTTGTAAGTCCTGGTCAGAGATATTGGGAATTTCTGACAGTGACAATATTTTCCACTAGCTGAAAAGAACTACAGAAATGTCAACAAACCGCAAAACGACTGCAAAAAGCCACCATCGCTGGCAGTTACATCCTAATAAAATCCACTATTAGCACTAATACTGTCGATTCAGATAGTGGAAAAGGTTTGTTTGTATCAGGTTCAACCTGTCGAATATGTAACACTGCAAAAGTCATTAATTTAGGCTATTTTAATGTGACTACAAGGCTAGCAGGGGGAATAACCATGTGTGAACCCTCCCGAGTCGGAATAGCGGGACGTTTACCTGTTCTTCCCATTCTGCCGACATTGCGTGAATGCACTGTCACAGAGAAACAGCTAACTAGACCGCTAAGGCAAGAGCGCTATATCACGTGAAAGCTAGCGGGTAATACAGCCACATCTAGCATTAGCTAAATCTAAAACTAAATTTAATTATTTCCCCTAGCGGTTATCTGGAATTGGGGTGAAAGCACAGTGTAAATTCCACCTAGAATTTTAAAATATTAATAATGTAATGGTAGTGGTAATATTAATGTTAATAAAGTAATAATAATAGGAATGATAGTGATAGGAATAATAATGATAATAATAGTAATAAGACTAATAACAACAACTGTAACAGTGGAAATGTGATTTCCAAAATCAATATACTACCTTCCCAATCTAATATGCTACATATGCCCATGTACCTTAGGGGTTAAGATGCTGACCATCAATAGACATCAATTCCTTCTTAAAGAAATTTCCTGTTGTTTCCCTTGTCCATTCATGCAGCAGATGATTTTGAATGTCTGAGTCGCTGTTTCTTCCTAAATGATAACCAAGTCCTGTCCAGTCCAAATGCATTTCACTTCTGTAGCTGTGCCTGGCTGTGCCTTTGATATATAAGATTCTAGAATGTTGTTGCATTGTGAATGCATGAAAGGTCCTGCAAAATTCTGTGACACACACACACACACACACACACACACACACACAGTTGTGTTTCCATCACTTCAGAGGACATTACATTGACTTATATTAATTTGCTGGAGACTTACCTAACCCCAACCATTGTTTCCCCTATCTTCCCTATTCCTTCTCACTCTTCCACATCAGAGTGTGACTTCCAAAATCAAACTTCAAAATTTCTAAAGTCAAATGCCAACTTCCAAAACCAATGGGGTACTGCCACTTAGGCACAAATACAGTAGGTTTCCTGTCAAATAAATGACACTGATAGATAATAACTTCCAAAAACTTCCCCTGTACCTTAGGGGTTAAGAAAGCGACCATCAACTGCAACACACTTGGTTCGAATTTGGCCAAGACCTTTGTTGCATTTCTTTCGTCCTCATTTCCTGTCTTTTCAAATGCTTCAATATGCTAACCTTCAATACCCACTAAAAATCATCTATAGATGCACATAAAGCTAATTATTATGTTACACTAACATACAATGTCTTCCACAATCAATATCTTAAGCCACACATTGAATGTGAAACTTCCACACTGATTTAGGAATTGTATTGTTTTTTGAAGTTAGCATACTAGATGGGGAAGGCGAAAGACCTGGAAATGTGATGTCCAAAATCAATATACTTCCCAATCTAATATGCTACATATGCCCATGTACCTTAGGGGTTAAGATGCTGACCATCAATAGACATAGATTCCTTCTTAAAGAAATTTCCTGTTGTTTCCCCTTGTCCATTCATGCAGCAGATGATTTTGAATGTCTGAGTCGCTGTTTCTTCCTAAATGATAACCAAGTCCTGTCCAGTCCAACTGCATTTCACTTCTGTAGCTGTGTCTGGCTGTGCCTTTGATATATAAAATTCTAGAATGTTGTTGCATCATGAATGCATGAAAGGTCCTGCAAAATTCTGTGACACACACACACACACACACACACACAGTTGTGTTTCCATCACTTCAGAGGACATTACATTGACTTATATTAATTTGCTGGAGACTTACCTAACCCCAACCATTGATTCCCCTATCTTCCCTATTCCTTCTCACTCTTCCACATCAGAGTGTGACTTCCAAAATCAAACATCAAAATTTCCAAAGTCAAATGCCAACTTCCAAAACCAATGGGGTACTGCCACTTAGGCACAAATACAGTAGGTTTCCTGTCAAATAAATGACACTGATAGATAATAACTTCCAAAAACTTCCCCTGTACCTTAGGGGTTAAGACAGCGACCATCAACTGCAACGTATCTGGTTCGAATTTGGCCAAGACCTTTGTTGCATTTCTTTCGTCCTCATTTCCTTTCTTTTCAAATGCTTCAATATGCTAACCTTCAATACCCACTAAAAATCATCTACAGATGCACATAAAGCTAATTATTATGTTACACTAACATACAATGTCTTCCACAATCAATATCTTAAGCCACACATTGAATGTGAAACTTCCACACTGATTTAGGAATTGTATTGTTTTTTGAAGTTAGCATACTAGATGGGGAAGGCGAAAGACCTGGAAATGTGATGTCCAAAATCAATATACTACCTTCCCAATCTAATATGCTACATATGCCCATGTACCTTAGGGGTTAAGATGCTGACCATCAATAGACATAGATTCCTTCTTAAAGAAATTTCCTGTTGTTTCCCCTTGTCCATTCATGCAGCAGATGATTTTGAATGTCTGAGTCGCTGTTTCTTCCTAAATGATAACCAAGTCCTGTCCAGTCCAACTGCATTTCACTTCTGTAGCTGTGTCTGGCTGTGCCTTTGATATATAAGATTCTAGAATGTTGTTGCATCATGAATGCATGAAAGGTCCTGCAAAATTCTGTGACACACAAACACACACATACACATACACACAGTTGTGTTTCCATCACTTCAGAGGACATTACATTGACTTATATTAATTTGCTGGAGACTTACCTAACCCCAACCATTGTTTCCCTATCTTCCCTATTCCTTCTCAGTCTTCCACATCAGAGTGTGACTTCCAAAATCAAACTTCAAAATTTCCAAAGTCAAATGCCAACTTCCAAAACCAATAGGGTACTGCCACTTAGGCACAAATACAGTAGGTTTCCTGTCTAATAAATGACACTGATAGATAATAACTTCCAAAAACTTCCCCTGTACCTTAGGGGTTAAGAAAGCGACCATCAACTGCAACACACCTGGTTCGAATTTGGCCAAGACCTTTGTTGCATTTCTTTCGTCCTCATTTCCTTTCTTTTCAAATGCTTCAATATGCTAACCTACAATACCCACTAAAAATCATCTACAGATGCACATAAAGCTAATTATTATGTTACACTAACATACAATGTCTTCCACAATCAATATCTTAAGCCACACATTGAATGTGAAACTTCCACACTGATTTAGGAATTGTATTGTTTTTTGAAGTTAGCATACTAGATGGGGAAGACGAAAGACCTGGAAATGTGATGTCCAAAATCAATATACTACCTTCCCAATCTAATATGCTACATATGCCCATGTACCTTAGGGGTTAGGATGCTGACCATCAATAGACATAGATTCCTTCTTAAAGAAATTTCCTGTTATTTCCCCTTGTCTATTCATGCAGCAGATGATTTTGAATGTCTGAGTCGCTGTTTCTTCCTAAATGATAACCAAGTCCTGTCCAGTCCAACTGCATTTCACTTCTGTAGCTGTGTCTAGCTGTGCCTAGCTGTGCCTTTGATATTTAAGATTCTAGAATGTTGTTGCATCATGAATGCATGAAAGGTCCTGCAAAATTCTGTGACACACACACACACACACACACACACACACACACACACACACACACACACACACACACACACACACACAGTTGTGTTTCCATTACTTCAGAGGACATTACATTGACTTATATTAATTTGCTGGAGACTTACCTAACCCCAACCATTGATTCCCCTATCTTCCCTATTCCTTCTCACTCTTCCACATCAGAGTGTGACTTCCAAAATCAAACTTCAAAATTTCCAAAGTCAAATGCCAACTTCCAAAACCAATAGGGTACTGCCACTTAGGCACAAATACAGTAGGTTTCCTGTCAAATAAATGACACTGATAGATAATAACTTCCAAAAACTTCCCCTGTACCTTAGGGGTTAAGAAAGCGACCATCAACTGCAACACACCTGGTTCGAATTTGGCCAAGACCTTTGTTGCATTTCTTTCGTCCTCATTTCCTTTCTTTTCAAATGCTTCAATATGCTAACCTTCAATACCCACTAAAAATCATCTACAGATGCACATAAGCTAATTATTATGTTACACTAACATACAATGTCTTCCACAATCAATATCTTAAGCCACACATTGAATGTGAAACTTCCACACTGATTTAGGAATTGTATTGTTTTTTGAAGTTAGCATACTAGATGGGGAAGGCGAAAGACCTGGAAATGTGATGTCCAAAATCAATATACTACCTTCCCAATCTAATATGCTACATATGCCCATGTACCTTAGGGGTTAAGATGCTGACCATCAATAGACATAGATTCCTTCTTAAAGAAATTTCCTGTTGTTTCCCCTTGTCCATTCATGCAGCAGATGATTTTGAATGTCTGAGTCGCTGTTTCTTCCTAAATGATAACCAAGTCCTGTCCAGTCCAACTGCATTTCACTTCTGTAGCTGTGTCCGGCTGTGCCTTTGATATTTAAGATTCTAGAATGTTGTTGCATCATGAATGCATGAAAGGTCCTGCAAAATTCTGTGACACACACACACACACACACACACACACATACACACACAGTTGTGTTTCCATCACTTCAGAGGACATTACATTGACTTATATTAATTTGCTGGAGACTTACCTAACCCCAACCATTGATTCCCCTATCTTCCCTATTCCTTCTCACTCTTCCACATCAGAGTGTGACTTCCAAAATCAAACTTCAAAATTTCCAAAGTCAAATGCCAACTTCCAAAACCAATAGGGTACTGCCACTTAGGCACAAATACAGTAGGTTTCCTGTCAAATAAATGACACTGATAGATAATAACTTCCAAAAACTTCCCCTGTACCTTAGGGGTTAAGAAAGCGACCATAAACTGCAACACACCTGGTTCGAATTTGGCCAAGACCTTTGTTGCATTTCTTTCGTCCTCATTTCCTTTCTTTTCAAATGCTTCAATATGCTAACCTACAATACCCACTAAAAATCATCTACAGATGCACATGAAGCTAATTATTATGTTACACTAACATACAATGTCTTCCACAATCAATATCTTAAGCCACACATTGAATGTGAAACTTCCACACTGATTTAGGAATTGTATTGTTTTTTGAAGTTACCATACTAGATGGGGAAGGCGAAAGACATGGAAATGTGATGTCCAAAATCAATATACTACCTTCCCAATCTATTATGCTTCATATGCCCATGTACCTTAGGGGTTAAGAAAGCGACCATAAACTGTAACACACCTGGTTCGAATTTGGCCAAGACCTTTGTTGCATTTCTTTCGTCCTCATTTCCTTTCTTTTCAAATGCTTCAATATGCTAACCTACAATACCCACTAAAAATCATCTACAGATGCAGATGAAGCTAATTATTATGTTACACTAACATACAATGTCTTCTACAATCAATATCTTAAGCCACACATTGAATGTGAAACTTCCACACTGATTTAGGAATTGTATTGTTTTTTGAAGTTAGCATACTAGATGGGGAAGGCGAAAGACCTGGAAATGTGATGTCCAAAATCAATATACTACCTTCCCAATCTATTATGCTACATATGCCCATGTACCTTAGGGGTTAAGATGCTGACCATCAGAAGACATAGATTCCTTCTTATAGAAATTTCCCGGTTGTTTCCCCTTGTCCATTCATGCAGCAGATGATTTTGAATGTCTGAGTCGCTGTTTCTTCCTAAATGATAACCAAGTCCTGTCCAGTCCAACTGCATTTCACTTCTGTAGCTGTGTCTGGCTGTGCCTTTGATATATAAGATTCTAGAATGTTGTTGCATCATGAATGCATGAAAGGTCCTGCAAAATTCTGTGACACATACACACACACACACACACACACACACACACACACACACACACACACACACACACACACACACACACACACAGTTGTGTTTCCATCACTTCAGAGGACATTACATTGACTTATATTAATTTGCTGGAGACTTACCTAACCCCAACCATTGATTCCCCTATCTTCCCTATTCCTTCTCACTCTTCCACATCAGAGTGTGACTTCCAAAATCAAACTTCAAAATTTCCAAAGTCAAATGCCAACTTCCAAAACCAATAGGGTACTGCCACTTAGGCACAAATACAGTAGGTTTCCTGTCAAATAAATGACACTGATAGATAATAACTTCCAAAAACTTCCCCTGTACCTTAGGGGTTAACACTAGAAGTGCCAGAATTCCAAACTTACTAGAATTGCCGGAAGCGGTCATTTTGAACGCTAGATTCCAAACTCTATAATCTCTAATGATAAATTACCCAAATGGGAGATTAATGCATTTATTGTGTTAGTATATCTTTTAAAAAACAAATAACACCAAAATATACATTTAAAAAACTTTAATTATACATTTATCAATATTCATATCATCGCATATAGTAAACCGTAATTATTGCATACGCTATATTCACACCAGTGTCACCGACTTGTTGCCTTCAGCCCGTCGGTGATGCCCACGCTTGTGTGTACAGAGCTCAGCAAACACATTATTCCTCGGCTTTCCCTGGTAGATGGTGAACGTCGCATCTATACATGGCACACCGATGTGCTGAACAGCTCCGCTTGCTCTTTTTGGAGGCCGACTCACGCTTAGTTTTCCCCAGGGTGCCAACCAGGCTGGTCTTCTTGGCCTGTAAGGCGGTGGCCAGTTTCAGAGAAGTGAAGAAATTATCTGGTAATATTTCTTCCTTCCCCAGGAATGGCTTCGCCAGTTTCAGCTCCACACTTTCTCCCACGAGCTGACCTCTGCTCAGTCTCCTCTTTTCCCAAGCGGGAGCCCGTTCAGCATGGGTTTTGAATGGACATCCGCAGCTAGCCAAAATTGTCAGGTCATGAGCCGTCACTACGGTGCTGATGTGCCTCAGCCACAGTGCAGTCCCTGATGTGTTTCAGCACGCCATCACAAACATACACAACAAGGCCGTGAGCCGTGTGTGCTGTGGGGCCAGCACAATAGAACAATAGAATAGACTTATAAGTTAATTTGCTGGAGACACCTAAATAGGTAAAATGATCATATTTTCTTTGCCTTTTGTTTAATTTATATAAAACCTATTGTAAATAAAAATACAAATAGTTTTAGGAAAAGTCAGGTACCAGCAAGACCAATATTTTATATTCAACAAAGTTATTGGTGTCAAATAAATTTCAAAACGGTCAAAATGACCGTCGCGGCCGTTCTAGTGTTAAGAAAGCGACCATCAACTGCAACACACCTGGTTCGAATTTGGCCAAGACCTTTGTTGCATTTCTTTCGTCCTCATTTCCTTTCTTTTCAAATGCTTCAATATGCTAACCTACAATACCCACTAAAAATCATCTACAGATGCACATAAAGCTAATTATTATGTTACACTAACATACAATGTCTTCCACAATCAATATCTTAAGCCACACATTGAATGTGAAACTTCCACACTGATTTAGGAATTGTATTGTTTTTTGAAGTTAGCATACTAGATGGGGAAGGCGAAAGACCTGGAAATGTGATGTCCAAAATCAATATACTACCTTCCCAATCTAATATGCTACATATGCCCATGTACCTTAGGGGTTAAGATGCTGACCATCAATAGACATAGATTCCTTCTTACAGAAATTTCCTGTTGTTTCCCCTTGTCCATTCATGCAGCAGATGATTTTGAATGTCTGAGTCGCTGTTTCTTCCTAAATGATAACCAAGTCCTGTCCAGTCCAACTGCATTTCACTTCTGTAGCTGTGTCTGGCTGTGCCTTTGATATTTAAGATTCTAGAATGTTGTTGCATCATGAATGCATGAAAGGTCCTGCAAAATTCTGTGACACACACTCACACACACACACACACACACACACACACACACAGTTGTGTTTCCATCACTTCAGAGGACATTACATTGACTTATATTAATTTGCTGGAGACTTACCTAACCCCAACCATTGATTCCCCTATCTTCCCTATTCCTTCTCACTCTTCCACATCAGAAATAACTCCACCAGAACTCCATCTTTAGCCTGAGAAATTACAAACCTAGACAGGAGTGTGGATGTGGCATGAGCATTAAAGTCAAATGCCAATTTCCAAAACCAATAGGATACTGCCACTTTGGCAATAATAAAGTAGGTTTCCTGGCAAATAAATGAAACTGATAGATAATAATTTCCAAAATCAATATGTCAAGATGCACAATAAATGCAAAACTTTCATATTGGTACTAGATTTGGAAGGTTAAAGTCCTGGAAGTGTAACTTCCAAAATCAGAATTCAAACTTTCCCAAACTAATATGCAAACTTCCAAAACCAACTAGGGTACTGCCACCAATAAAGGCTTCCTGTCAATTAAAGTACACTAACACATAAGAGGTGACAAAATCAACATGTCAACCATCACAACACATACAAAACTTTCATATTGGTTTTGGAAGGGAATGTATTGGTTTTGGAAGTCAGCATACTGGATTTGGAAGGTAATGTCCAGGAAGTGTGACTTCCAAAATCAAACTTCAAAATTTCCAAAGTCAAATGCCAACTTCCAAAACCAATAGGGTACTGCCACTTAGGCACAAATACAGTAGGTTTCCTGTCAAATAAATGACACTGATAGATAATAACTTCCAAAAACTTCCCCTGTACCTTAGGGGTTAAGACAGCGACCGTCAACTGCAACGTACCTGGTTCGAATTTGGCCAAGACCTTTGTTGCATTTCTTTCGTCCTCATTTCCTTTCTTTTCAAATGCTTCAATATGCTAACCTTCAATACCCACTAAAATCATCTACAGATGCACATAAAGCTAATTATTATGTTACACTAACATACAATGTCTTCCACAATCAATATCTTAAGCCACACATTGAATGTGAAACTTCCACACTGATTTAGGAATTGTATTGTTTTTGAAGTTAGCATACTAGATGGGAAGGCGAAAGACCTGGAAATGTGATGTCCAAAATCAATATACTACCTTCCCAATCTAATATGCTACATATGCCCATGTACCTTAGGGGTTAAGATGCTGACCATCAATAGACATAGATTCCTTCTTAAAGAAATTTCCTGTTGTTTCCCTTGTCCATTCATGCAGCAGATGATTTTGAATGTCTGAGTCGCTGTTTCTTCCTAAATGAACCAAGTCCTGTCCAGTCCAACTGCATTTCACTTCTGTAGCTGTGTCTGGCTGTGCCTTTGATATATAAGATTCTAGAATGTTGTTGCATCATGAATGCATGAAAGGTCCTGCAAAATTCTGTGACACACACACACACACACACACACACACACACACACACACACACACACACACACACACACAGTTGTGTTTCCATCACTTCAGAGGACATTACATTGACTTATATTAATTTGCTTGAGACTCACCTAACCCCAACCATTGATTCCCCTATCTTCCCTATTCCTTCTCACTCTTCCACATCAGAGTGTGACTTCCAAAATCAAACTTCAAAATTTCCAAAGTCAAATGCCAACTTCCAAAACCAATAGGGTACTGCCACTTAGGCACAAATACAGTAGGTTTCCTGTCAAATAAATGACACTGATAGATAATAACTTCCAAAAACTTCCCCTGTACCTTAGGGGTTAAGAAAGCGACCATACTGCAACACACCTGGTTCGAATTTGGCCAAGACCTTTGTTGCATTTCTTTCGTCCTCATTTCCTTTCTTTTCAAATGCTTCAATATGCTAACCTTCAATACCCACTAAAAATCATCTACAGATGCACATAAAGCTAATTATTATGTTACACTAACATACAATGTCTTCCATAATCAATATCTTAAGCCACACATTGAATGTGAAACTTCCACACTGATTTAGGAATTGTATTGTTTTTTGAAGTTAGCATACTAGATGGGGAAGGCGAAAGACCAGGAAATGTGATGTCCAACATCAATATACTACTTTCCCAATCTAATATGCTACATATGCCCATGTACCTTAGGGGTTAAGATGCTGACCATCAATAGACATAGATTCCTTCTTAAAGAAATTTCCTGTTGTTTCCCCTTGTCCATTCATGCAGCAGATGATTTTGAATGTCTGAGTCGCTGTTTCTTCCTAAATGATAACCAAGTCCTGTCCAGTCCAACTGCATTTCACTTCTGTAGCTGTGTCTGGCTGTGCCTTTGATATATAAGATTCTAGAATGTTGTTGCATCATGAATGCATGAAAGGTCCTGCAAAATTCTGTGACACACACACACACACACATACACATACACACAGTTGTGTTTCCATCACTTCAGAGGACATTACATTGACTTATATTAATTTGCTGGAGACTTACCTAACCCCAACCATTGTTTCCCTATCTTCCTATTCCTTCTCAGTCTTCCACATCAGAGTGTGACTTCCAAAATCAAACTTCAAAATTTCCAAAGTCAAATGCCAACTTCCAAAACCAATAGGGTACTGCCACTTAGGCACAAATACAGTAGGTTTCCTGTCAAATAAATGACACTGATAGATAAAACTTCCAAAACTTCCCTGTACCTTAGGGGTTAAGACAGCGACCATCAACTGCAACACACCTGGTTCGAATTTGGCCAAGACCTTTGTTGCATTTCTTTCGTCCTCATTTCTTTTCTTTTCAAATGCTTCAATATGCTAACCTTCAATACCCACTAAAAATCATCTACAGATGCACATAAAGCTAATTATTATGTTACACTAACATACAATGTCTTCCACAATCAATATCTTAAGCCACACATTGAATGTGAAACTTCCACACTGATTTAGGAATTGTATTGTTTTTTGAAGTTAGAATACTAGATGGGGAAGGCGAAAGACCTGGAAATGTGATGTCCAAAATCAATATACTACCTTCCCAATCTAATATGCTACATATGCCCATGTACCTTAGGGGTTAAGATGCTGACCATCAATAGACATAGATTCCTTCTTAAAGAAATTTCCTGTTGTTTCCCCTTGTCCATTCATGCAGCAGATGATTTTGAATGTCTGAGTCGCTGTTTCTTCCTAAATGATAACCAAGTCCTGTCCAGTCCAACTGCATTTCACTTCTGTAGCTGTGTCTGGCGGTGCCTTTGATATATAAGATTCTAGAATGTTGTTGCATCATGAATGCATGAAAGGTCCTGCAAAATTCTGTGACACACACACACACACACACACACACACACACACACACACACACACACACACACACAGTTGTGTTTCCATCACTTCAGAGGACATTACATTGACTTATATTAATTTGCTTGAGACTCACCTAACCCCAACCATTGATTCCCCTATCTTCCCTATTCCTTCTCAGTCTTCCACATCAGAGTGTGACTTCCAAAATCAAACTTCAAAATTTCCAAAGTCAAATGCCAACTTCCAAAACCAATAGGGTACTGCCACTTAGGCGCAAATGCAGTAGGTTTCCTGTCAAATAAATGACACTGATAGATAATAACTTCCAAAAACTTCCCCTGTACCTTAGGGGTTAAGAAAGCGACCATCAACTGCAACACACCTGGTTCGAATTTGGCCAAGACCTTTGTTGCATTTCTTTCGTCCTCATTTCCTTTCTTTTAAAATGCTTCAATATGCTAACCTACAATACCCACTAAAAATCATCTACAGATGCACATAAAGCTAATTATTATGTTACACTAACATACAATGTCTTCCACAATCAATATCTTAAGCCACACATTGAATGTGAAACTTCCACACTGATTTAGGAATTGTATTGTTTTTTGAAGTTAGCATACTAGATGGGAAGGCGAAAGACCTGGAAATGTGATGTCCAAAATCAATATACTACCTTCCCAATCTAATATGCTACATATGCCCATGTACCTTAGGGGTTAAGATGCTGACCATCAATAGACATAGATTCCTTCTTAAAGAAATTTCCTGTTGTTTCCCTTGTCCATTCATGCAGCAGATGATTTTGAATGTCTGAGTCGCTGTTTCTTCCTAAATGATAACCAAGTCCTGTCCAGTCCAACTGCATTTCACTTCTGTAGCTGTGTCTGGCTGTGCCTTTGATATATAAGATTCTAGAATGTTGTTGCATCATGAATGCATGAAAGGTCCTGCAAAATTCTGTGACACACACACACACACACACACACACACACACACACACAGTTGTGTTTCCATCACTTCAGAGGACATTACATTGACTTATATTAATTTGCTGGAGACTTACCTAACCCCAACCATTGATTCCCCTATCTTCCCTATTCCTTCTCACTCTTCCACATCAGAGTGTGACTTCCAAAATCAAACTTCAAAATTTCCAAAGTCAAATGCCAACTTCCAAAACCAATGGGGTACTGCCACTTAGGCACAAATACAGTAGGTTTCCTGTCAAATAAATGACACTGATAGATAAAAACTTCCAAAAACTTCCCCTGTACCTTAGGGGTTAAGACAGCGACCATCAACTGCAACACACCTGGTTCGAATTTGGCCAAGACCTTTGTTGCATTTCTTTCGTCCTCATTTCCTTTCTTTTCAAATGCTTCAATATGCTAACCTTCAATACCCACTAAAAATCATCTACAGATGCACATAAAGCTAATTATTATGTTACACTAACATACAATGTCTTCCACAATCAATATCTTAAGCCACACATTGAATGTGAAACTTCCACACTGATTTAGGAATTGTATTGTTTTTGAAGTTAGCATACTA
>JAPFEX010000092.1:0-13192 GCA_027580175.1 Siniperca scherzeri | reverse complement strand
CAATCTGCATTAATCCCTTTGCTCAGTGCGACTCGTGGGCCTCATCTAAAAGAGTTCACATGGAGCCTTTTGCAGTCAAACTAAGTTTGTGAATAAGCCACAACTTAAGGGTTCATTTAAGGATTTTAGAAACAGTAAATTGCTTTTTAATGACTTTAGCTATTTATTCATCTAGATTGTTTTGGTTTGAGTTGCTAAGTTTTGGAGATATCGTCCGTAGAGAAAAGCTTCATAATGCCTCAACCACTCTATTATCACTACATACACGACATTATTTAAACTCTCTGTCAGAGACCTCACACCTGGAGGGGGAAACTCATCAATCAACACAAATACAGGAACATTCCCAAGCATTTCTTGGAAGAACATTTCTTCTTACTTCAGACTGACACACCCAGCCAGGAACATTGTGCAAATTGTTGATGATGCTACCCGTCAGATCCTCTGGAACTTTTTTTCAGGTCAGTGCAGCATGGCAGCTAAAGCAGCTTCACCATGTTTGGGGTTAGTTTTGGCAACAATCAACACGGCAGTGCTGCCCATCTTTGGAGATCTACTGGATTGATACTGTAATATTAATCACATGTTTGATTATATCATTAGAAGTAATGTGCTGTGTGAGTTGTCCTCATACCAATCATAACAACAGTAACATCTCTTTCTCTGATATAGACAATTAGCGGTACTTTAAACTCTATTTAGTGACACACTGGAAGCCAGTGCAGAGACCTGAGAACTGGTTTGATGTGGAGAATGATTGGAGAGTCTGCCTGAGTGCAGTGAGAGACAGGCTCATACATCTCACTGATTTATCCAGGTCAGCTGATAGCAAGAAAGAGCTACAAATAATAATAATAATAATAATAATGCATGAGTCCTCCTGACCACAGGAGATCCTAGCGGTGCAGAGAGATCTGGGCGGCAGTCACACTTCCCAGATCTCCGGACACAGAAACTGGCTCTAGGGACATGGAATGTCACTGAAGGAGCCTGAGCTTGTGCGGGAGGTTGAGCGTTACCGGCTAGATATAGTCGGCCTCGCCTCCACGCACAGCCTGGGCTCTGGAACCCGTCTCCCAGCTGACGCCCATTTCTCTGGCGCACCAGAGGCGGCGGGCTGGTGTCCTGCTCAGCCCCACAGCTCAGCCACGTGTTGGGGTTTACCCCAGAACGAGGTCAGTCCTCCGCCTCGGTGGGGACAGGTCTCACTGTTGTGGCGGCCTACGGGCCGAACAGCAGTGCAGAGTACCAGGCCTTCTTGGGGTCCCTGGGATACTAGACAGTGCCGCCGGGGACTCCGTTGTTCTACTCATGTGGGCAACGACAGTGACACCTGGAGAGGGGTAATCCGGCCCCCTGATCTGAACCCGGCGGTGTTCAGTTGTTGGACTTCTGTGCTAGTTACAGTTTGTCCATAACTAACACCATGTTCAAGCACAAGGGTGTCCATCAGTGCACGTGGCACCAGGACACCCTGGGCGGTCGATGATCGACTTTGTTGTCGTATCATCTGACCTCGCCGGCCACACTCGGGTGAAGAGGCATGTCAACCGATCACCACCTGGTGGTGAGTTGGATCCGCTGGCGGGAGGAAGCGGACAGACTTGGCAGGCCCAAGCGTATCGTGAGGGTCTGCTGGGAACGTCTGACGGAGCCCTCAGTCAGCAGGGTCTACAACTCACACAGAGATTCTCCCAGATCCCATTACATTGAGTCAGTGGACCATGTTTTCCGCCTCCATTGTCGTCTGGCTCATTACTGTGTTCAAGGGTTTCTGGTGCCTGTCCTCCCCAACTGGTGGACGCCAAGTAAGAGATGCCAGGCTGAAGAAGGAGTCCTATCGGCCTTGTTGGCTCGTGGGAGTCCCGAGGCAGCTGACAGGTACCCGGCAGGCTAAGCGTGCTGCAGCCCGTGCGGTCACAGAGGCAAAAACTCAGGACTGGGAGAGGTTCGAGAGGCCATGGAGGAGGACTATCGGTCGGCCTCAAAGAAATTCTGGCAAACCGTCCGGCGGCTCAGGAGGGGAAGTGCTTCACCAACACCTTGTCTGCTGGAGCTGTTGACCTCGACTGGGGATGTTGTCGGACGGTGGAAGGAATACTGAGGATCTCCTCAATCCGCTGTCACGTCTTCCGAAGAGAAGCGGAGGCTGGGGACGGGGCGACTCATCCATCACCCACAGTCACTTTGTTCAAACTCCTTGGTCAAGGCTTGAGTGGATGAGATCCGTCTAAGTATCTTAAGTCTCTGGATGTTGTGGGACTGTCTTGGCTGACACGTCTCTGCAACATCGCGTGGCGGTCTGGGACAGTGCCTCTGGACTCAGACCTTGGTCCTCTGTATAGAAACATGTTCCAATCACAGAGGAATCACACTTCTCAGCCTCCCGGTAGGTCTATTCAGGGTACTGGAGAGGAGAACTCATTCGAACTCATTCAGGAGGAGCAGCCCCGTCGTGGAACACTGGACCAGCTCTATACTCTCCATCGGGTGCTCGAGGGTTCATGGAGTTTGCCCAACCAGTCCACATGTGCTTTGTGGATCTGGAGAAGGCATTCGACCGTGTGCCCCGGGCGCTTTGTGGGAGTGCTCTGGGAGTATGGGGTCCGGGGCCCTTTGCTAAGGGCTGTCCGGTCCCTGTATAACGAGCAGGAGCTGTGTTCGCATTGCCGGCAGTAAGTCAGACCTGTTCGGTGCATGTTGGACTCCGCCAGGGCTGCCCTTTGTCACCGGTTCTGTTCCTAATTTATATGGACAGAATTTCTACAGTCACGGAGGGTGTCGGTTTGGGAACCACAGGATCTCATCTCTGCTGTTTGCAGATGACGTCGTTCTGATGGCTTCTTCAAACCGGGACCTGCAGCATGCACTGGGACGGTTTGCAGCCGAGTGTGAAGCAGCTGGGATGAGAATCAGCTCTTCCAAATCTGAGGCCAAGGTTCTTGACCGGAAAAAGGTGGCTTGCCCTCTGGGCAGTCCTTGCCTCAAGTGGAAGAGTTCAAGTATCTCGGGTCTTGTTCACAGTGAGGGACGGATGGGCGTGAGATTGACAGGCGGATCGGTGCAGCGTCTGCAGTGATGCCTATCGGACGTTGTGGTAAAGAAGGAGCTGAGTCGAAAGACAAAGCTCTCGATTGTCAATCTCTGCCCTCACCTATGGTCATGAGCTTTGGGTAGTGACCGAAAGGACAAGATCGCGGATACAAGCAGGGAAATGGGCTTCCTCCACGGTGGCTGGGCGCTCCCTTAGAGATAGGGTGAGGAACTCAGTCACACGGGGAGCGAGAGAGCCGCTGCTCCTCCACGTCGAAAGGAGCCAGCTGAGGTGGCTAGGGCATCTGATCCGGATGCCTCCTGGACGCCTCGGGAGGTGTTCTGGGCATGTCCCAAAGACCCAGGACACGCTGGAGGGACTATGTCTCGGCTGGCCTGGGAACGCCTCGGGATCCCCGGAGGAGCTGGAGGAAGTGTCTGGGGCGAAGGAAGTCTGGGAGTCCCTGCTTGACTGCTGCCCCGCAGCAGTCTAAGCGGAAGAAGATGGATGGATGGATAATAATAATAAAACTTTATTTATAGAGCACTTATCAAAACAAAGTACAAAGTGCTTCACAACAAGAGAAATAAAATACCACAGTGAATGACGAAATATTAAGAAATAAAATACATAAAATACACAAAAGCAATAAAATAAACAATAAAATAAACAGCCAGTTCAGGTAAAATCAGGATCTACTTTCAGATTAAAATGTGTTTTGAGAAGAGACTTAAACGAAGACACTGACTCAGACAACCTAATTTCTTCAGGCAGGTTGTTCCAGATCCTCGGGGGCCTGATGGCAAAAGCTCTGTCCCCCTTAGTTTTCATCCTGGACTCAGGAACAGACAGGAGACCCCTGCCCGAAGATCTCAAACTACGTGAAGGTTCATAAAGGATTACAAGGTCTGAAATGTAGTCTGGAGCCAGGCCATGAAGAGCCTTAAAAGTAATCAATAAGATCTTAAAATCAATCCTAAAACAAACAGGGAGCCAATGTAAAGAGGCTAAAACAGGTGTGATGTGGTCGCACCTCTTGGTCCTGGTTAACAGCCCAGCAGCTGAGTTTTGTACAGTCTGCAGTCGTGTCAAAGTTTTTTGATTAAGACAAGTGAACAGGCTGTTACAATAATCAAGGCGTGAGGAGATAAAAGCATGTACAACAGTTTCTGCATCACTAAGATTTAGAATAGATCGGATTTTTGCAATGTTTCTGAGGTGATAAAAACAAGATTGGACAAGCTTAGTGATATGTTGCTCAAAACATAAATTGCTATCAAAAAGGACACAAAGATTTCTTGCAACAGGCTTGATATGTTGTGACAGGTTACCACTAGATGGCAGTATTTGTTTAGTGATGTGTTGGGGCCCAATTACAAGGATTTCAGTTTTATTTGAGTTGAGCTTTAGAAAATTTATCAACATCCAGTTTTTATGTCAGACAGGCAGTCCTGCAGAGAACTGAGGTCAGTGGGCTTGACAGGGAGGTACAACTGTGTGTCATCCGCATAACAATGAAAAGAAATACCATGTCTGCGGATTACATCACCCAAAGGAAGCATGTATAAGGAGAACAGTATTGGTACCAGAATTGAACCTTGAGGCACACCATACTTGATAAGGGAAAAGGATGACATGAAGTTATTAATGCTGACACAGAATTTCCTATTGGACAGATAAGATGAGAACCAGTCTAGTGCAGTGCCAGATATGCCCACCCAGTGCCTCAGTCTATCTAAAAGAATGCCATGATCAATTGTGTCAAAGGCAGCACTTAAGTCCAGCAGCACAAGAATTGAACACATGCCTGCGTCTGCATTCATTAAAAGGTCATTAGTGACTTTGAGAAGGGCTGTCTCAGTGCTGTGGTGCTGACCAAAGCCAGATTGGAACTTTTCAAAGGTATTATTGTTTTCCACAGCAGCAAGAAGCTGCTTAGATACAAGTTTTTTGAGAATCTTCGAAAGAAAAGGAAAGAAAATTTGGAGATTGGGCGATAGTTATCCAGGAGGGTGGGATCAAGCCCAGGTTTTTTTAGGACTGGCTGGACACAAGCTGTTTTAAAGTAATCAGGGACACAGCCAGTAGACAGCGAGCTGTTAAAAATAATTTGTAAAAGGGGCGCAATACAATCCATAACTTCCAATAAAAACCTAGTTGGGATTTTGTCCAGAGGGCTGGAGGACACTCTCATAAGAGACATGATGTCTGTTAGTTCAGGCAGAGTAACAGCAGAAAAATTGCTCAAAGAATCCCTGAGCGGGTGATCCACATCTAAAAAGGCAGGGTTGGGGGTGATATCAAATCTTATTAACTCCACCTTTCCAGCAAAGTGCAAAATAAACGTTTCACAATCAGCATCACAATCAGCAGGGGCACAAGGACAGGCAGGGTTAACTAACTGATCCACAGTCTTAAATAGGAATCTGGGGTTGTGCTGATGGGCAGAAATAAGTGCAGAGAAATGACATGTTCTTGCATCCTTCACCATCCTATTATGAAGGCGTAATAACTCTTTCATGACCACAAAGTGGACCTGGAGACCTGATTTCTTCCAAATGCATTCTGCTCTTCTGCATTTCTTTTTACAGCTTCGAATACTGTCATTTAACCATGGCTGTTTTCTAGTCTTTGGGTTTGGTCTATTTTTCAGAGGAGCTATGAGATCTAAGGTTGAAGAACACAGATAGTTAAAATAATCAACCAAATCGTTGGTGTTGGAGGAATCGGGAAACACACTGCCAGGAGAATTGAACAGTGTACAGAATTTTGAGGCAGGGGAGGGGGCCACCAAACTGGGAGGGGGCCACATAAATGGCTTGTACAGTTACATTCCGCTGAAGGTATCTGCTGGGTTTTATCCAACAGTGCAACAATCACTTCATAGGCTTGTACTTTTTTAACACAGTATGGCACCTTACTTCAGACTGACACACACAGCCAGGAACATTGTGCAAATTGTTGATGATGCTACCTGTCACAAAAGACAAACGGTAATTTCACTGAAATTACAAAGAAACGTGTTTTCTCATTTTCTTCTCGTGGTATCTGTCTATACAGATAGTTTTGGTTTTATTTGTCCAGCTTTTGAGATTTCTAACGTTGAGAATTCTGCTTCCACCCCAAACCAGTGGAGGTAAATATAATTTAGTGTGTGATGGTTGAAATATTACATTTTAAAAGATAAACAGCAAAATCTCTTCCTCTGTGACTGCAGTGAAGACTGAGCACAGGGCGTGTTTGATGTGGAGAATGATCATAGAGTCTGCCTGTTGGTGTAGTGAGAGACAGGCTCACACATCTCACTGATTTATCCAGGTCAGATGATAGCAAGAAAGAGCTACAAATGGGCTGCAGTGCAAACATTTGATTGGAGATGTTTTCAAGAAAAGACACACTTACTATTAGGGTGAGTGAGTACACCATTATCTGCATCTGTATCTGTTCAACAAACTAAATTATCTTTATTCGTATCCGAATAGGCAGTGCTTCAATGGGAAGTGGGCGGGGCTAACCAGAAGTTGTTAATTTAAGCCTGAAATTAATATGGGTCTATCAGAAGTTGCTATATCTATTAGAAAACTGTTTACAGAACAGCCTCAGAACATGTCCATGTTTTTCTTGTGCAGTTACATTCCACTAAAGGAGTCTGCTGGGTTTTATCCAACAGTGTAATGATCATTTCATAGGCGTGACAACCTTACTTTGACACGCTCAGGAACATTGTGCAAGTTGTTGATGAGCCACCTGTCACTCACATGCTATAATTGTAGGTCTGAGGCCAATGTCAAATCCTCTGGAAGTGGCTTTGTTGGCAAGGCAGGACAGCATCTGTTGGAGTTGTCCTGTGACACTGAGTCCTGTGAGTCATCCCTCTGTGACTGCAGTGCAGACTGAGCACAGGGTGTGTTTGATGTAGAGAATGATCGTAGAGTCTGCCTGTTGGTGTAGTGAGAGACAGGCTCACACATCTCACTGCTTTATCCAGGTCAGCTGATAGCAAGAAAGAGCTACAAATGGGCTGCAGTGCAAACATTTGATTGGAGAGGTTTTGAAGAAAAGACACAGTTACTATTAGGGTGAGTGAGTACACCATTATCTGCATCTGTATCTGTTCAACAAACTAAATTATCTTTATTCGTATCCGAATAGGCAGTGCTTCAATGGGAAGTGGGTGGGGCTAACCAGAAATTGTTAATTTAAGCCTGAAATTGATATGGGTCTATCAGAAGTTGCTATATCTATTAGAAAACTATTTACGGAACAACCTCAGAACTGAGCAATTTTTTGGATCACAAGAGTAAGAGAACTATTTACAGAGCAAGTTTTTTTTAAATAAATGTTGATATATTTATAAGTACAGATATTGACACTCTGATGAGACTCGTACTCGTAAAAAGTACATTATCTGTACCGGATACTCGTTTCAGCCGAGTACTCGCTCAACCCTAGTTACTATGATGTTAAGAGTGTTGTGGTGATGTTTAAGATTTGTTTGTTATCACAGTCAGAAGGGGGTCCGATTCTCTCTCCTAAGGGTCCCTGACTTTGAATAGCTTCATAATGCCTCAACCATTACATAATCTTTACGTACACAACATTATATAAGCTCTGGGTGGGGGGGGGGATTCATCAATCAACACATGTATAGGAACATGTCAAAGGTTTTCTTGTGTAGTTACATTCCACTAAAGGTATCTGCTGGGTTTTACACAAAAGTGTAACGATCATTTCATAGGCGTGACAACCTTACTTTGACACGCTCAGGAACATTGTGCAAGTTGTTGATGAGCCACCTATCACTGTCATGCTATACTTATAGGTCTGAGGCCAATGTCAAATCCTCTGGAAGTGGCTTTGTTGACAAGGCAGGACAGCATCTGTTGGAGTTGTCCTGTGACACTGAGCAGGACATTGAAGGCCAGCAGGTTTTTATCCCCCTCTCACAGGTGTATCATGAACTCATACAGCTCCCGTCTCCTATCACCTAATATTTCGTTATACAATTTTTCATTTAGTTAACATTAAAAACGGGTCCCACAGTGTTTGCTTTACTATTAATGTTGTCGCCTGACTCTCTGGGAAAATCATCTGGCCATAGGGAAACTTTCCCCCCGCTGGTGCTCTGATGACCATGCAAAAATATATTATAAAGTTTGACTAGCCTACACACCCAGATTAGGGCTGTCACCTCTTCAAAAAGTCAAGTTCGAACAATTTATATTAACACAATTCAAATTCAGCTGAACACAACTCATATACTGTAATGCCAATGCCAGTGGGGCGCGTATCCTTCATATAAATCTGGCTATCTTATCGGTGACAGACTTTTTACGAGCTTCCGGCTCCAGAGGATGAGTGCTGTGAAAAGTAATCAGTCAGAAGCAGTTGGATGTGCCTCCGCTGCCTCACTTGGGTTTCAGCGAGCAGATGAGTCTTAAGACTTGTTTTGGTTGCAGACTAAAGCAGCGGCTTTTTACAAAGTCCCAAACAGCTCGTGTCCTCCATTTTTATTTATTAGCTTAGTTTACTGATAGGTCAATAGGGCATGCGATAGGTCAAGCTTATAGTGAGCACTCACTGGTGGACCACAAGGCAAACTACTTCAAACACTCTGTTGCACTTATAGGCTGTACATTTTGAATTTGGATATTTAATGTAACCCTCCCTTTATGTTGGTAGGATGGTGATAGACTCTGGAGCTCCGTCACAGCTCCCCGTTCTTTAAACGATCTTCCAAATGCCTGAATCCTTCCATAATCAACCCACACACCGCCCTGACTGAACTCTCTCAGATGTCATCCATGGAGCTGAAAACTCATCAACAACAAACCTGTTCGAGTTCAGAATTTCTAGCTGAGTTTCATTCCACAGCAGACATCTGCTGGGTCTTTGTGTCTTTAAAGTTGTGCAATTTAATTAATGACATTTTTTCATCATACTTTACCGTACATTGACACACACAGCCAGGAACATTGTGTATGTTGTTCATGAGCTGCCTGTCATAGTGAGTTCATGTAGGTCACCATCTCAGCCAATCACAGACTGTTTGAATAAAAACAGCAATACTCCGACTCAGCGCTCATACTGATCAGTTACATTTATTCATTATAGATTTTACTTTGTTGGAGCAAAACAACTGATCACCTGTGACAGTGGACTTTTTAGTTGTAGAAAATAGTCAAAGTTAATAAAAGCAGTGGGAACCTGTGGTTATCTGCCTTGTTTTCCTGTGGGGAGTTTTGACATCGATTCAAGACAGTCTCAAAAACATCAGATGTGCACTAATGAAGACTCATTACTAAACCAGAATGCTAACTGACAATTACTAATTCATATTTGGGTAGCTCTTCCATGTCTATATTGTCATTTCTTTTATATTTCTTTGTCTTGAAGAAAATCTAAAGGAGGGTTCACAACAGGTATCACTACTGTTGACTCCACCCCCACCCCACCCCTTCCACCTTCCTGGGTTCGAACAGCAGCAAGGAAGCACATAAAAAGAGAGTGAGAGAGAGAGAGAGCAGCATCCTCCACACAGAGAGAGCAACAGACGAATCTGTCCAGCAGCTGCAGAATCAGAGACCTTCATCTTCCTGATCTTCCATCAAACCTCCAGAAGGTAAGACAACCTGCACACTCCTCGCCTGTCTCTTCTTCTCTGCACACCTCCACTGATATTTACATCTTCAAGCACACGGCAGGAAAGAAAGAGAAGGTAACAGAAGAACATACCTCTATGAATGTGTTAAAATAGCCAGTCACTGTGTTAGTCAGCAGTTCAGTTCGAGGTGCAGACAACCAAGGAGAACGTCGGCAACTAACGGTTATCTTCATGATTGATTCATTTTGAAAAATTCCTTCTATTTATAAAAATGTCAGAAAATAGAAAACTGTTCAACACAAGTTCCTGAAGTCCAAGGTGCTGTCTTCACAGAGCCTGTTTTGTCCAACACCCAAAGATATTCGCTTTACAATGACATCACAAAGTGACGTATTCTCACATTTTAGAAGCTGGAACGAGAGAATGTTTGAAAATGTTGGTTGAAAGAAACTTAAACGACTGGTTGCAGATTAATTTCTGTTGTTCAAATTAATCAATTAATCGTCTAATTGTTTCAGCTCTATTCAGCATGACTTTTTCCAACTGTGTTATTTTAATCTTCAAACATCGTTTCAGCACTCTGAGCCTACATCAGGGTTGCAAATATGAAAACAAGCACACTGCATTTTTAAAATTTAATTTTTTGTGCTGCTCCATTTAAAAAGAAGTCACAGTAAGAGCTTACGAAGTATTCGTCACTAGTAAAATGTAGAAATATTTGGATGAAGGCGTTATTAAAGGAGTTGGAAGACTCAAATAACCTTTAAACTGTAAACTGAACTTGTTTGGGTGTTGGACCACCGGTTATTTAAAGACGTTACCTTGGACTCTGGGAAACTGTGGTGGACACTTTTCACAGTTTTCTGACATTTTAAAGACCAAACAATTAATCAAGAAAATAATTAGCAGATTAATTGATAATGAAAAAAATAATTGTTTGTTGCAGCCTAGACGATGGGATCAGTCCAGTTGCAAAAGTTGAGCTGCTGTTGTAAATAATGTTTCACAGAGTGAGTGAATGCTGCAGCATTTAGAAACATGACTCACCACATACATGGAGGGTTCATATGGTCATGGAAAAACCTGGAATTGTCATGGAAATCCTGTATATAACTTAATTTTCCATTTGCCAGGAAAAGTGTTGAACTGTGAGTGTGGCTGTGACTTTCTGTCCAATCAAAGATGTCCAACTGTGTGTCTTCCAGCTCTCTGTCGGCCTCCTCCAACATGCTCCACCCTCTGCTCCTCCTGTCTGCTCTCATCGGGCTGGCAGGTAAGCAACCACACGGCAGCCATTTTGAAACTCTACCCACAAGACGTGTTGAGGGACTTCAGTAGAACTAAGACAATAAATTAGCAAACATTCTCGGGAACAGAGCAGAATGACCTGAAGTGACAATGAAGTCAACTTTAAGTGCTGATAATCTGACATCTCTTTGTTTCTAAGAAGAAGAAGTAACTGAGTAATATAAAAAGTTTAGATTTATTGGTAAACAAATGCTGCTTTATTCCTTCATGAAGTCAACATTTGAATGTGCAGCCTTCCCTGCTGTCCAACAGGCTAACAGACTAGTCCTGACCTTGCATGTGTCTCTATCGTCTTCAGGTGCTCAGGAGACGGTTAGTGATTCTTCAGTGTTGGACATCAGCTCATTTCCCATCACGTTTTATGGACAGAAGTACGAAAAACTCTATGTGAGTAGGATGAAGCCTGATGCTTGAGAATATCTTTCTTTGTTTCCATTTACTGTCATTATTCAATGTATCCTCATACAACGGTTTGTAGACATCTTACAAAGTAATGCACCATAATCCTAACGTCCAGCAACCGCAACAGGTGTACCGGACCTTCGTCGTCATGGTAACGATAAACACGTGGTTAACGTTGTGACACGGTCGCAGTTTGGTTCGGTTTAGGCACCAAAACTACTTGGTTAGGTTTAGGAAAAGCTCACGGTTACGGTTAAAATAAGTAAGTTATGTTAGTAACTCACAGTAAATCACATGAACTAAATCATGTGATTTAACTTTACGTAACTTAAAATAACTCAACATTGACTTTCTGTTTCACACGGGACACAAACCCCAGCCTCCTGGGTGAAAGTCCTGTGTTTAACTCACCCATCCACCTCCCTACATGGACTTTGATGGTCTTTATTCTTCCTCATCTAACTTCCTCCTCTGATCCCGTCATAATTACTGAGGTCACTAGACGTCGCTGCCTAAAGCTAAATGTAACTGCCTCGTGGCTCCCTATCACGGTTATATACGAATTATTGTGCATTACTTTTGTAGGTATAACTACGAAATGTGAATGAGAACAGCCTCCATTATAGATGTTTGGTCTCCAGCTGTGGAAGAGATGATGTGTGCAGACTGAGGCAACGTCAGCTCCACAACAAGGCTGACAACTGACACATCCTTCACATATGGAGTGACAGTGACACCTGATGGTGATGATGATACACAGCTCAGGCTGACTGATGCAGAACTAATGCAAGAATCAGTGCCCTTAAAGTTCACGTAAACACTTAATGGATCAGTAAGAAATGAATGTCAAGTCACAGTTAAGTCACGTGTTAATCATCATGTGGGAATTCTGCCAGAGGTGCAGCTGATCAGCCTCTCAGCTCACTGACTTTAGTCTGATCCCTTTAGCTTCATACTGCTGCATGCCACACTCTCTCTGTTCATTGGTTCCTGTCCTCAGAGGGCAGCTGGACTTGTCTGGCTGTCTCTTTAGCACAGAGTCTCATTAATATCCACTGCAGTGACAATGAGTCTCTGAACATCAACCCATGTAGCATCCTGAAGCAGAGTAAGAGCTCTGACTGAAACATCTGCAGCTCTGTGAGTAAAAGTTTGCTGTTTTGTAGAAAAGTTATTGTTGTTATTTATTTGTTGTGTCTCTCTCATTTTAACAGGTGAACATCAAGAGTGACAAATTTACAGTCTGTTTCAACGGCTTTTTCAACCCTGAAATCAGCCAGGACTGTATTGTGGTGTCTCCAGTCGATGAAGACTTAGTTCAATTCGCTACATTTAAATCAGATCCTGTATTTAACGCAGAGATGCGTGACGCTCTGCCAACAATTAAGTCTGAACTAAAAGGCTTTGTGGAATTTCTGTTTCTTCCGAAGGCTCATTCGTAAGTGTTGTTCAGTTCCATGACTAGATACATTTCACTGGTATTAGTGTCTACTGTTATGGGTGAAATAAACTGTTTGGACACTCAACAAAACTAAAATTTTAGGTTTTATCACATCAAAAACTTTTCTAAAAGCTTTTGGAGGAAACTTCCTAATAGTGTCTGTATCTCCTCTGTTGACTCTTTACAGATTAAATTCTTACTAGTTGATCTTGGGACACAAGCAGCTCTGGCTTTCAGGTCAAAATGATAAACAGGTATTTATGTATGTGTATGTGTGTGTGTGTGTGAGTATATATATATATATATATATATATATAACTTTGTCCTTCACCCTGTGGTGGTCTCATCCTGAGCTCGGTCCTCTACAGAGGCCTGGGAGCTTGAGGGTTCTCGCAGTATCTTT
>JAPFEX010000091.1:0-13990 GCA_027580175.1 Siniperca scherzeri | reverse complement strand
TGACCCTTTTTCCACTGCTTCTTTGAGATCCCGATGAGGCCGATTGAAAGTGCGCTTGGCATGTCTCTAAACGGAGGCCAGAGAAAAGGCACAGGTCAGACAGGCACATCAAAAGGCTGGAGATAGAAGCAGACAAGGCTGTCAGGTTGCGTCACACCTTGAGCTTGACTCACAAAGAGAAGCTCATACACTAGAGGCATCCTCTACATCAGCAAGCGCCTCTGGTTCCGCTGGTCTACATCCCAATTCATTTGATACCTGTAAATGCATTTCTTTAGTGCCAATATTTCAAGAAACTGAGGTGGACTCCTATTTCGGTGCTTTTGAGCTGCTGCTCTCCATTGGCCTCAGATGTTTGGTCAGTGCTTTTACGGTATGAAATACATGGTAAAGCTCAAGGGGCATCGGCCTCCCTCTAGAGTATAGCTTACAGTATGACAGTGTTAAAGCTGCAATCCTGCGTTATGAATTGGTCCCAGAGGCTTCTAGGCAAAAGCTTAGAGGCCACAAGAAAACTTCTACCCAAACCTATGTGGAGGTTGCTAGGGACAAGGAAAGTTTATTTGACAAGTGGTGTACTGCTTGTAAAGTTGAGGGTTTTTCTTCTCTCCGTGGTGGACTATGTACCAATTCCAGGAGTATCTGAATCATGCCAGATGCACAGCAAGGAGGCGCTCACTAGTTCCCAGTGTGAAATGAAACGAAACTTCACAGTACCCGCGGTGTGTATGTTCTTTTCTCTTACAGTCAGTTAGAAAACTCAGCCACTAACAGGTAACGTTAGTTTGACAGCATAAAACACGCTTTGGGACACCTGAGATATTGCTGCCCAATATTGACAGTGGACTAATGTAGATATTATGGTGGTTTAATAACTAACCAGAACTAAACTGAATTATTATTATTTATTTTTACGAACCCCTACCTTGATATTTCTGAGGCAGTCACTCAGTGTTAATATATTGTTTTACACAATATTGCAAGTAAATTCAAATTGAAAACAAAAATAAGTTATTGAAATGTTGATAACACTCCAATACAGAGCATTGCATTGAATATTAATTTGATCATTGTCAATACTGGAAAGATTTTAATACTAACATTGATTGTGTAATCTCACATGTAAATGTATCATTGATACATGTTATGTTACATGGTATAAAAGAGTAGCTTGTGAGTATCGATCCGCCCATTCCTAATGAGGCCTCAGCAATCTCAGTTAGCTAAATAAAGTGAGTATAGTCAGTAGTAAAGTAAAGTAAGTTATAGTCTTTTTAGTTTGTAATTCCTTTTTTGTGTTACTATCCCTCCACCACACTCAGCTCAGAAACACTGTCAGTACCGTCAAATACTCAGAGGGATCTTGTACTAGATGGACAGTAACTTTGAAAAATACTTACTTGTTTTGACTAACTCAGGCTGCTCAAACGTCAAAACCTTTGTTTCCACGTTGCCATGTTTCAGAGTTCGTGGGCAGATAACTGAGAAACTTGGTACCCAGAGTATCTACTACTCTGACTCTCTCTGACTAACGTTCAGGGAGTGACAGAATTCCTTCAGTGCTAGAAGTGAAATTTTTTACCTGCTTCGGTGGAGAAAAGCGTCTTTCAGGTGCTGTTGACTATGTTTCCTTCTCAGTGCAAGGTGCTGTCGCAGTGAATACAGTCAGAAGGACATGACATTTTATAGAGAGTCTGACCGTGGCCAAACCCTCAGAGTCGCACCATGCCCTTATTTGAACATGTTTCTAAGAAATTATGTAGAAGGAAGAACAAGAGAGAGACATTCTGCCGTTTGATTTAGGAAGTTGAACAAAGGCGAATCATTTGTGTTGTCACGTAGCCCTGACTCAACTGTTGGAGGCCTGCTATTGGCTGATACAATGCTTAAGGAAGGGCATTTTGGGTAGTTTGGTTGATCATTTTCATCCTCTTCTGCTACTGTCTCCTGTGGTGTACCCCAAGGTTCCATCTTAGGCCCAGTTTTATTTTCCTCTACCTTTGCTTCACTTACTAAATACAGCTATACTTCTCCTTAAAACTGGACCTTTAGTCTCTTAAGTTGTCTTAAGGATGTGAAATGCTGGATAGCCAATCAGTTTCAATTAGACAGTTGAGGTTCTTATCATTGGTCCTGAAAATGTAATTAGTGGTGTAGCTCATTTTCTTGGGCCTTCAAGTTCAATTCATTTCAATTTATTTATATAGCGGCAATTCATAACAGAAGTTATCTCAAATATATGCAGTAGTGTTATATATGTGTGTAAATGAAATACATATGTCAAATCTAATGAGGGCTGTCAAGTGATCTGTGAGATTAGCTGTTTCTAATCTTGAGTTTTGTCATTTTATCAGTATGGAATAAACACAGTTGACCTTTTGCTGGAACTATTAAAAGTGCCACTGTGTGGCAAAAAGAACACATACTTCTGATGTATTAGCAAACAGTTTCCTATTTACACATCCAGCAGAAGCAGAGCAACATAATCATTCCATAAGAGTCGTGTTTCTGTCCACCTGATGAATCTAAGTCTCCACCAACTCCTGAGAAAAATATCTGGCTCTTTAGCTGCTAAATGTTCCACTTTATTCAGTTTATAACTGTGTCTGTCTGCTGTTTCCTGCTGAGCAGGTAGTGCACAGTGGCTTTATCAGACAGAGACTTCACTTTACATAACAAACCACAATATTACAACAACAGTTGCAGTGTTATGCTGAACATAAAAATGTTTTGCTTTCTTGCTTTCTTCATAAAACTGCAACAATTTTCTGTGTTTTGCCAACAACTGATTTTCTAGTATACATAATTTAGTAAACATTAAGTTAAAGCTACTTCAGATTTAAAGGGTGGGTACTTCCATTTCTTTGTGTAAAATTAATCATTTGTGTTCACTATGATCTACACTTTCACATACAGTTGGAGTATTCTAAATGTCTGTCATTTTATAGACATTTCAACTCACTTCCCTGTGTAGGTTAATTAATCAGCATGGGGAAACCTACGTGTTGCTGCAGTGAGTAACAGTGAGATACATTGACGATAAATATGATTTAACAACAAAAAGCAATAACCAAATTGATCAGAATCAGAATGAAAAAAGACACTGATCATTACCAATGAATTTGTTCTCTTAACTCTGATCACTTTCATGCAAAATTTAATTACTGATCTATATAGTTCATTTGATAGGCGTGAGAATCAGAGGGGTGGAGTTTTTACCACCATCATTAGGACAAGGACCAAAGTACAGGTAGAGTTTCTCAGTGAAGGAGCAGCCAATAAAGGAGTAGATAAGAGCTGCAGCATCTACATCATAAAAGCAGATCAGACCCTCCTCATAATCCACAAACACCCCCACCTTCTGAGGCTGAGACTTCAGAGAGAGACGGACATCAGGACCACCAAATGCTTTGTACTCATTTCCATTTCTTAAATATACAATCCAGTAACCATTCGCAGGACTCAGTGGGATGTTCTCTTTTCTGTTGATCGACTCTCTGCACACTCCTAAATCCCATTCGGTCTTTCCTTTAACCTGAACCTCAAAATAAAATCTGCCTGAAGAGAAACTCTGCTTTCCTAAAACACAGATACAGTGAGAAAATCTTTCTGGGTTGTTTGGGAGATTCTTCTTTACATCACCATGATTCACTTGTTTCCCATCTGCAGACAGGATGAGATTGGGATGTGCTGTATCAGGATCAAGAGTCACATTTTTGCCATAGCGTTGGAATCTCTTCAGTTCAGCCTCAATCAGTTTCTTCATCTGTTTACTGATCGCCTCCAGCTGAGCCACAGCTCTCCTTACAGTCCCCTCATGTGATGGTGGATGGATGCTGACCTCTGTCCAGTCCTTGATTGTTGGAGCAGCTTTCAGGGATGGGAAGCTTTGGAGGAGGTGGAGGTGGTCTTCAGAGCGTGAGAGCTGCTCCACCTCAGTGTGTCTCTTCTTCAGCTCAGAGATTTCCTGTTCCAGCTCTTTGATGAAAGCTTCGGCCTGTTTCTCTGTAAATCTCTGCTTCTCTTCAATCATCTCAATGAGCTCGTTCATGCCTCTCTCAACAGACCTCATCAGAGTTGTGAAGACCTGAACACCTTCTCCTATCTCTATCCCTGCATTTTCCTTGCTGACGTTGACTGACCGTTTGATCTTCTGAATCTTCAGTTGTCTCTTCTGGATCATCTGCTGAATTTCAGCCTCTGTCTTCCCCAGCTCGGCCTTCTTCTCTTCATATTCTTCCTTCAGAGGAACAACATCATGTGTCTTGTGGTCTAAAACAGGGCAGAGCATGCAGACACATGTCTGGTCGGTCTTACAGAACAGCTCCAGAGGTTTATCGTGCTTCGTACACATCCTGTCCTTCCAGGTTCTCCACAGGGTCGATCAGCTGATGTCTTTTCAGGCCCAACACTGTCAGATGAGGCTCCAGGTGAGTCTCACAATAGGACGTTAGACACACCAGGCAGGACTTCAGGGCCTCTGTTTGTTTCAGTGCAGACGTCACAGGAACTTCTCCAGGTTTGGCATCTTTTTGCTCTGAGCTGCTGCTTTTGTTGATTTTTTGTTGAGCTTCCTCTCTGAACTGAGCAACCATCTCAGAGATGAAAGTGTTGATGTGCAGTTCAGGTTTTGTGGTAAAAACATGTTTACACATGGGACAATGCCACAGGACATTGACATTCCAGTGTTCAGTGATGCAGTTTTTGCAGAAGTTGTGTCCACATGATGTGGTGACAGGATCAGTGAACACATCCAGACAGATGGAGCACAGAAACTGATCTTCAGATCGCAGATAGTTCGCAGCAGCCATATCTACACACTGGGAACACAAGTGAAAAAGTGTGAAAAAATTAAAACATAACTTGTTTTTTGTTTGATAAAATGTTTGAGGATGATCCTTCTTTTTCTTACACAATTGGAACACTTGGGGACCTACTGTAGCTCAGCTGTGAAAATTAGCTGACTTTGCAGGAGAAGATGAACAGCCACCAGTAGAAAACAACCAGCCACCTATTTAAAGGAGCTTACTCAGATGGAATATTTCAGAAGAAAACAAAGACTGAGCCAGGCTAACTGTTCAAAGTGGTGGGACTAAGTTCCTGTTTTGAAATTTGTCTCGATTCATTTTTTTTTAACTAATTTTAGCTACTTATTTGGTTTACTTTTTAATATAACAGTAAAAAATTTCAGCTGTACTC
Organism: Siniperca scherzeri; assembly: GCA_027580175.1. Lineage (NCBI taxonomy): Eukaryota > Metazoa > Chordata > Actinopteri > Centrarchiformes > Sinipercidae > Siniperca > Siniperca scherzeri. Next base: position 8,791 of record JAPFEX010000091.1, on the reverse strand, counting down.
ACCAGTGTTTGTCAGAGAGACTGCAATGTTGGGGAGAAAGGCCTGGGACTAAGTTCCTGTTTTGATATTTACCAGAAAGGCTCAAATCTTGAGACACTACTCCAAAGTCAAGACAGGGAAGTCCCAATTGAAATCCTAAAGCCTAAAGTTTGGGTTTCAGGTCCTTGAAAACTTGTTATGTGTTTTTGACTACAGTTAATGCCATTGTAAAATGTAAACACCAACAGTGTCACAGTTAGTAGTATATTGGTATGTATACCATATTGGCCTGACTATAATTGAAAAATGGTGCTCTTCTTGAATTTGAGGACTAGACATTTAAATGTTGCTATGCATTAATAATAGCAGGTGGCACATGTAAATAAAAAGTTCCCCTTTGACTGGAGTAAAGTAACTTGACAAGTCCAGTGGTAGTAGTGACAAAGACAAAGATGCAGTGACTGTGCTGGCATTGGACAACAAGAACTCCAACAAGCTGACAAACCCACAGCCTGATGTATTATCACAGTAAACCGTTGTTTAGACTGAATTTTGCACAGGAACACAAACACAGGTGCATCTGAATGACTTATGGTATTATATGGTATTGCTTGAGTGACAAAACCTTAAGGAAAATAACATTAACTGAATCATGCAGTTCCTGTCTTAGAACAGCTGACTTTAGTGTTAATGCTGGTTGTTGAAAAAGGGAAGGATGTTCCAGTTTCTCTCAGCTACTTGACAGAGGACACATACCAACATTAAAAGCGAAGAAAGTCTTCACAATGATGGGCTTTTAAACTAATTATAGCTAATTCTGTGTCCCATATTTAACCAAATGAAAGGACACATAAAAATATACAGGAAGCTCCCAATTGTGGCAGACATCATTTCACTTTTAATGTAACAGTAAACATTATCAGCTGTACTCACCAGTGTTTGTCAGAGACTCTGCTATGTTGTGAAGAAAGTAGCGAAGTGATGTAGTCTTGAATTTTCTTTTAGAGAGGAACAGAGAGGAACAGAGACTCATCTCGATGTCAGCTCTAGTGTGGCTCTGACAAACTTTCAGTTTCCTGTCAGGTTCATACTAATCCCGCCTCCTTTGGAGGGTCAGGCACACCTTAAACCTCATTGGCCTTAACCCAAAGCTAAAAAGATCTGACTGGTTTAACATGTTGGTTGTAGTGTAGTTGTGGGTTGTACATATCTGGAGAGGAAGGGCTGCCTGAGAGCCTAATTTCAGGGAAAACAACAGTCTTTTCCTGCCCTTTTCATTGTTACTCCTCCTCTTTCTACAGCTCCGTTGCTGAAGTTTTGTTGCCTCCCTCAGGTTTGTAAATTATTTTAGTGACATATTTTTGGCCCAAGGATCACAGTGACTCACCCTGCAGGGAGTTAGACAGCATCTGGGGAAGTATACCTGGAGGTGCTTTATAAGCCAATTCTCCCGTTGCCCTGATGCTAATCTGTGTGTGCAAACACAACTGCTAATCACACAGATGATAATATTACCTCTTCATAGGGAAGGAGAACTTCTCTGTAACTGCAACATTTTCAATGACAACCAAAGAAATTTGCTTATTTCAGTTTTTCATGGATGTAGCTATTTTTCTGGTTCTGGCACAGAAAGATAACGTCCCCATTCTTAATCCCACCTACAAAGCTCTGATTGGCTCAACAGGGTAATACCAGTTTAAGGTACTACCATAGGTACATATCGACATCCAAATCCTGCCATTAACAAGTCATCCTTCATGCTCAGGAGAACCCACTGCTATACATATAAATTGATACAATCTCCACTTTTCTTCCTAAATCTAATTATCTATTCTTTATAAATCTGTATGTCATACATACCAACCCTTGACTGGAATGTAGTTAAACCTGTTACAACGTCACAAACCTCAAAAGGAAACAAAAAAGTTTGTCAGAGCGACAGCAGAGCTGCAATCGAGACAAGGACAATTAAGTAAGTAAATTAAGTCTTCAGGTCTTTTTCAACACAGCCGCATGTTTACAGTTTCAACAACCAGCATATATAAATAATCACAAATTACTTATTTTATATAATTATACAGTACAGTTAATAAAACTTTTATGCATAAAAGTTTTCTGTTGTTGTTTTGTCAACTCCTTCACTTTTCTTCTCAGTGTGTAGATATGGCTGCCGTCAGCTGTCTGCTATCTGAAGATCAGTTTCTGTGCTCCATCTGTCTGGATGTGTTCACTGATCCTGTCAGCACATCATGTGGACACAACTTCTGCAAAAACTGCATCAACGTACACTGGAATACTAACGACCAGTACCTGTGTCCGATGTGTAAAAAGGTTTTCAACACAAGACCAGAGCTGCACGTCAACACTTTGTTCTCTGAGATGGCTGCTCAGTTCAGACAGTCAGCTCAACAGGAAGCCAGCAGCAGCAGCTCAGAGACACAAGTGTCCAAACCAGGAGAAGTTCCCTTTGAAATTCAGCAGATGATCCAGAAGAGACGACTGAAGATTCAGGAGATCAAACAGTCAGTCAACATCAGTGAGGAAGATGCAGAGAAAGATAGCAGAAAGTGTTCAGGTTTTCACTTCTCTGAAGGAGTCTGTTGAGAGAGGCCTGAACGAGCTCATTGACACTATCGAAGAGAAGCAGAAAACAACAGAGAAACAGGCCGAAGCTTTCATCAAAGAGCTGGAACAGGAAATCTCTGAGCTGATGAAGAGAAGGACTGAGGTGGAGCAGCTCTCACGCTCTGAAGACCACCTTCACTTTTCACAGTGTTTTCGATCTGTGAAAGCTTCACCACCTACCAAGGACTGGACAGAGGTCAACATCCATCCACCATTATATGAGGAGACAGTGGTGAATGCTGTGGCTCAGCTGGAGGAGACACTCAGTAAACAGATGAAGAAGCTGCTAGAAGCAGAGCTGAAGAGGATCCAGCAGTATGCAGTGGATGTGACTCTTGATCCTGATACAGCAAATCCCTATCTCATCCTGTCTGCAGATGGGAAACAAGTGAATCCTGGTGAAGTGAAGAAAAATCTCCCAGACAACCCAGAGAGATTTTCTCTCAATCCTTGTGTTTTAGGAAAGCAGAGTTTCTCTTCAGGCAGATTTTACTTTGAGGTTCAGGTTAAAGGAAAGACCGAATGGGATTTAGGAGTGCAGAGAGTCGATCAACAGGAAGGAGACATCCCACTGAGCCCAGAGGATGGTTACTGGGCTATATGGTTGAGGAGAAGAAATAAGTACAAAGCTCTTAATGACCCTCCAGTCCGTCTCTCTCTGAAGTCTCAGCCTCAGAAGGTGGGGGTGTTTGTGGATTATGAGGAGGGTCTGGTCACCTTTTATGACGTAGAAGCTGCAGCTCTTATCTACTGCTTTACTGGCTGCTCCTTCACTGAGAAACTCTTCCCATACTTCAACCCAGGTCTGAATGATGGTGGCAAAAATTCTCCCCCACTGGTCCTCTCTCCTGAGTAGACAGATCATTCAGATTCATCCAGAATTTGATTCACAGTCACATTTATCATAATCTCCTAGATTACATCATCTTCTTATTCTTATTCCACTCATGACAAATGATAATAATCAATAACTCTGTTTGTAAGATACAAAAATATGGGACTTGGGGACATTTGTTTATAATTGCAAAAACATTTATGAACCAGTTATTACTATATAAGAAACTAATGTTTAGTCTGTCGCTAATACAAATTTACCATATACTTTATTGTTTTAAATAAACATATTCATTTGAGTTTTGGATTATTAGTTGAAAACGCCATAATACTATGCAGACAAATAGAGTGCATAGCATAACTCTTGCCCGAGTGCTGACCAAGACCAGAAAGACAGAACACATTACACCTGTTTTAAAGTCCTTATATTGGTTGCCCGTTAGTTTCCGTATTGATTTTAAAATTCTTTTACTTGTTTTAAAGCACTTCACAGTCTGACACCGGCATATTTCTGTCTCACATGCTTATAGCATACGAACCGTTACGGTCCTCAGGTCCTCTGGAACGAGTCTGTTAGTTGTTCCAAGTGCAGGACTAAAACTTTTGGTGAGGCTGCTTTTAGCTTTTATGCCCCGAGCAGCTGGAGCAGTCTACCTCTTCAGCCAGGCTTTTAATTAAGACTGGTTTGTAGACATTATTTACTTTATTTTATTCGCTTATTTTATTGTATTTATGATGGATTTGTTTTTATTTTGCTGTCTTTTTAAATAGTTTATCCAGTTTTTAGTCCAGTTTTTATCTAACTCTATTTTATTATTGTTATTATTGCTTTTAATCCTTTTCTCATTGTCATCATTTTATCTTTGTTCCGTCTATTATGGTCTACACTGCTTTCTTATTATGTTTTCAGTCATATGTGAAGCACTTTGAACTGCGCTAACCTGTATGAAAGGGGCTATACAAATAAAGATTGATTGATTGATAGCAGGAGGGTGGTTTGGGATTTCTTGTTGATGATATTTGAAATGGTTTGGTTGTTGATACTGTAAAAGAAATACTACAAAGCTGAGTTTGTCTTCATTTTCATTTAACCTGTAACTCTTAATATCTATAATAAAATAATCAACCTTATCGACAGTATCAGTTTTCATGGCTTTGTTTGAAATCTGCTCTGTCACAGGATCAAAATATATGAATGTTTTTTCTAATAAACTGTAGGTTTTAACTACAGTAGTACAAATGATCAAATTAACCATGTGATGTTTGCTACATACTGTATGTGTGAATCTCCTCATGAAAATGTATGTTTATTACAAAGTCAAATGTCACTCTAAAAAACAAGAAAGATTATTTTATCTTCTGCCTTTAAACTTCAACATGATTCCTGTTTCAAAGACAGTTTTTATGCTGAATTCAGTTATAGTTAACATTCTATTTTAATCTGACGGTGCTGAGAAATGACTCACGTCCTGTTTCTGTGGTTTTGCCACAAGGTTCATTCGTGAGTCATGGCCAAAGAAACCAAAATGTGGTTTAACACAAAGTGGTGGTTATTTTAATGAAATAAAACTGACAATACTATATTCAAGCTGAGCTGAACTAATGATAAGATTGTTGGTATGTCTTGTTGTAAAAATACATGTCCTATGGGCGGACCAGAAGAAGGACAGAAAACCTCACCAACAGAACAGACAGAGCAACACTCAGAGGTTCAACGTCACAATACTGAAATGAAACTGAATGTTTGTCAGAGCGACAGCAGAGCTGTAAGTAAGAAGAGTGTTTTGTTTCCGTTTAAAGAAAAATTAACTTCAAGACTTTCTCAGCAACACAACAGAGTCTCTGAAACACGGTGAGTACAGCTGATAATAATTACAGTTTTAACAACAAATTAACTTCAGCTGTTTTTCTTTGTTTTTCTCTACTCAGAAAGTTCCATCTTTTATTTTATGCCAGCAATAAAAATTTTTGCTAAAAAGTGGGTTATACTTTATTTGGAGAGTCTGCCTACAGATAGTTTATACAGCTAATTAGTTGAGATTCAACAATTCAACTGTTCCACAAATAAAACCATTTTCTGATATTACACCACTAAAGGTCCAGTGTGTAACATTTAGGAGGAGCTTTTGGCAGAAATGGAATATATTATTCATAAATATGTTTTCATTAGTTTATAATCACCTGAAAATCAGAATTGTTGTATTTTCGTTACCTTAGAATAAGCCCTTCATATTTACAGATAGAGTGGGTCCCCTTCCACGGAGGTCACCATGTTGCACCACCATGTTTCTACAGTAGCCCAGAACGGACAAACCAATCACTGGCTCTAGATAGGGCCTTTCGCGTTGTTTTGCGAGTTTCGTGCCACTGTAGTTTCTCCTCACACTTGGAAGGGAGGGTGAGGCGGCGGTATTCAAATGGTTGCAAACTGCAATTTCACCGCCACTAACACTACACACTGCTCCTTTAAGGTTTGGTTAGGTTTAGGCACAAAAACATCTTGGTTAGGGAATGTTCGAAACTGTTGAAATGTTACAAATACTCATTGTTTAATATATTTTAACTAACAGCCCACAAATAAGGCAACACACTCAGTGTCCCAGGTACAATAATGTGATTGTGGGGTAACAAAACAAGAAGTCTGGGAATAAATGTGGTAACCAGTTGGGAATTATGAAGATCTTGTAAATCAGTTAAAGTGTAAATATTTTTAATAACAGACATTAAACAATTTAATTTCTCTATAATTACTGTGTTCAAAAGGGTCAAAAGCACTTTTAATTTGACTGCCCTATCTAGTAGGCTGATTCAGTTTTTGTTAATGAAGTTAGTGTCCCGTGAACATTTTCCACCCCACATTTACAAAACATTACACCGAATTTGTGGGCTGTAGTGTAAAACTTTACCACAGATAAGCAGAAATTCTGCAGTTAAAATGTTGTTTTTCACACTTTGATTTTTGTTCTCAGTGTGTAGATATGGCTGCTGTGAACTATCTGCGATCTGAAGATCAGTTTCTGTGCTCCATCTGTCTGGATGTGTTCACTGATCCTGTCACCATACCATGTGGACACAACTTCTGCAAAACTGCATCACTCAACACTGGGATACTACTGACCAATGCCAGTGTCCCGCATGTGCAAAGCTTTTCCACATAAGACCTGAGCTGCGGGTCAATACTTTTATCTCTGAGATGGCTGCTCAGTTCAGACAGTCAGCTCAACAGGAAGCCAGCAGCAGCAGCTCAGAGACACAAGTGTCCAAACCAGGAGAAGTTCCTGTGACGTCTGCACTGGAACCAAACTGAAGGCAATGAAGTCCTGCCTGGTGTGTCTGGTTTCCTACTGTGAGACTCACCTGGAGCCTCATCTGATAGCTTCAGGGCTGAAAAGACATCAGCTGATCGACCCTGTGGAGAACCTGGAAGACAGGATGCTGAAGCACGATAAACCTCTGGAGCTGTTCTGTAAGACCGACCAGACATGTGTCTGCGTGCTCTGCCCTGTTTTAGACCACAAGACACATGAGTTTGTTCCTCTGAAGGAAGAATATAAAGAGAAGAAGGCCGAGCTGGGAAGACAGAGGCTGAAATTCAGAAGATGATCCAGGAGAGACGACTGAAGATTCAGGAGATCAAACGCTCGGTTGACCTCGGTAAGGAAGATGCAGACAGAGAGATCGCAGAAGGTGTTCAGGTCTTCACTTCTCTGAAGGAGTCTGTTGAGAGAGGCCAGGCCAATCTCATCCACACGATCAAAGAAAAGCAGAAAACAACAGAAAACAGGCGAAGCTTTCATCAAAGAGCTGGAACAGGAAATCTCTGAGCTGATGAAGATAAGGACTGAGGTGGAGCAGCTCTCACGCTCTGAAGACCACCTCCATCTTCTCCAGAGTTTCCAGTCCTAAACACCCACCACCCGCCACCCACCAAGGACTGGACAGAGGTCAACATCCATCCACCATCATATGAGGGGTCTGTGGTGAGAGCTGTGGCTCAGCTGGAGGAGACACTCAGTAAACAGATGAAGAAGCTGCTTGAAGCAGAGCTGAAGAGGGTCCAGCAGTATGCAGTGGATGTGACTCTTGATCCTGATGCAGCAAATCCTGAACTCATCCTGTCTGATGATGGGAAACAAGTGAATCATGGTGATCTAAGGAAGAATCTCCCAGACAACCCAGAGAGATTTTCTACCAGTCTCTGTGTTTTAGGAAAGCAGAGTTTCTCTTCAGGCAGATTTTACTTTGAGGTTCAGGTTCAAGGAAAGACTGAATGGGATTTTGGAGTGGCCAGAGAGTCGATCAACAGGAAGGGACTAATCACACTGAGCCCTGAGGATGGTTACTGGGCGATATGGTTGAGGAATGGAAATGAGTACAAAGCTCTTGATGACCCTGATGTCTGTCTCTCTCTGAAGTCTCAGCCTCAGAAGGTGGGGGTGTTTGTGGATTATGAGGAGGGTCTGGTCTCCTTTTATGACGTAGAAGCTGCAGCTCTTATCTACTGCTTTACTGGCTGCTCCTTCACTGAGAAACTCTTCCCATACTTCAACCCAGGTCTGAATGATGGTGGCAAAAATTCTCCCCCACTGGTCCTCTCTCCTGAGTAGACAGATCATTCAGATTCATCCAGAATTTGATTCACAGTCACATTTATCATAATCTCCTAGTTTACATCATCTTCTTATTATAGTTCCACTCATGACAAATGATCGATAATAATCAATAACTCTGTAAGATACAACAATATGGGACTTGGGGACATTTGTTTGTTTTTGAGTGCTAAGAAAATAATCATCGTTTTATCTTTTTTTAAATGATGGTTGCTCAAATTTAACTACCCAGAACAGCAGTATATTAGCTTCATGAAGAGAAAACTAACATTCATCTTTGTATTACTGAAACAGCTTTTATATGAATTAATATAATGGTAAATGTACATAAATGACCACGTACTGTATGTTTGCACCATTTGATTTATTTATTGTTAAATTCAGCTGCACTTGCTATGTGTTGTCTTGAAAAAAGCATTTAATATGTACAGTGGTGTGCAAAAGTGTTTGCCCCCTTCCTGATTTCTTATTTTTTTTGCATGTTTGTCACACTTAAATGTTTCAGATCATCAAACAAATTTATATATTAGTCAAAGATAACACAAGTAAACACAAAATGCAGTTTTTAAATGAAGGTTGTTATTATTAAGGGAAAACAAAATCCAAACCTACATGGCCTTGTGTGAAAAAGTGATTGCCCCTAAACCTAATAACTGGTTGCTCCACCTAAGCAGCAACAACTGCAATCAAGCGTTTGCGATAACTTGCAATGAGTCTTTTACAGCACTGTGGAGGAATTTTGG
>JAPFEX010000090.1:0-14021 GCA_027580175.1 Siniperca scherzeri | reverse complement strand
TACAGCTACCCGTTCACACAGTGATACAACGTTGTACAAAAACCTCCCTCAGCTGGAGAGGAACTGATCTGACTCAACAGCTGCACTGAAACTAAAACATTAGAAGCTTCTCTGAAAGAAAACTCATGATTGTCTTAAAAAGTTATATTTTTATTGTGGAAATATTTTTCATAGAATTCAGTATTTTATTATTACTGACTAACAGTTTTTGAGACATTATCACACTGTTACAGTTTACTCAAACACTGTTTTACAGCAAAGTTTCAATCAGGAAAATAATATTATAACAAGGAATTTTAACACAACACTCTGAATCATTTGTTCTGGAGAAAATGTTTAATCTTTGTCCGATTTGTTGAGGCTACCTCTTTTCAAAATTCACTGAAAATACTGAATTAGCCAAGAAGAAACCAGAATGTAACACAAAGTAAGCAGAGAACTGAAGAATAAATAGGTTAATTAGCTATTTAACACATTCAAGAAATGCATACAAACAACAAAACAACACTTTAAAACAGTAATGTTCTCTTCAGACCCAAAACATTTTACACTATTGATGAAGCAGAGATTTACACTCAGTGTCCACTTCATTAGGTACACCTGTATAGCCTAATGCAATCCAATAGAAGCTTTCTGCCATAAAGTCTACCTCAGTTTCAAGTTATTTATTGTCAAATACACAACAGTTACAGTGAAGCAAGAGGAGAGAAACGAGAAAGCACAGAACTACGGGAGAGATGATGTTGAGTTAGTAACATGCAGTAATGGGATAAAAATGCATACAGATGGAGAGGGAGAGAATGAGAGGAAAGAGGTGCATCATGGGAAGTCTTCCGGCAGTCTAGGCCTATAGCAGCATAACTAAGGGATGGTTCAGGACTCACCCAAGCCAGCCCTAATTATAAGCTTTATCAAAGAGGAAAGTCTTTAGCCTTCTCTTAAATGTGGAGATGGTGTCTGCCTCCCGAACCCAAATGCCATCTAGAGTAACTATATCTTTAGATAATTTGTCTCAGAGGTGTTTGGGACCAAGTACAATAACTTCAGTTTTGTCAGAGTTTAACATCAGAAAGTTGCAGGTCATCCAGGTCTTTATGTCCTTAAGGCATGCCTGAAGTTTAGTTAACTGGTTAGTTTCATCTGGCTTGATCGATAGATATACCCAATTCTATCTATTGTTTATGGAGTAAAGTTTATGGAGTGCTTCCTAATAATACTGCCTAGAGGAAGCATATATAAGGTGAATAGAATCGGTCCAAGCACAGAACTTTGTGGAACTCCGTGACTAACTTTGGCGTGCATGGAGGACTCACCGCTAACATGTACAAACTGAGATTGATCTGATAGATAGGATTTAAACCAGCTTAGTGCGGTTCCTTTAATGCCAATTACATGTTCCAGTCTCTGTAATAGGATGTGATGGTCAATGGTGTTGAACGCAACAAGATCTAACAAGACAAGTACAGAGACAAGTCCATTGTCTGATGCAATTAAATGTCATTTGTAATTTTCACCAGTGCTGTCTCTGTCCTATGATGCACTCTAAACCCTGACTGAAAATCCTCAAATGAACTATTGTTATTTAAAAGTCACACAACTGATTGGCGACTGCTTTCTCAAGGATCTTAGAAAGAAAGGGAAAGTTAGATATAGGTCTATAGTTGGCTAAAACCCCAGGATCAAGAGTGGGTTTTTTAAGAAGTGGTTTAATTACAGCTACTTTAAAGGATTGTGGTACATGCCTGTTAATAAAGACAGATTGATCATATCCAGTAAAGAAGTGCTAATTAAGGGTAAAACGTCTTTAAGCAGCCTAGTTGGAATGGGGTCTAAGAGACAGGTTGATGGCTTAGATGAATTAATTGTCGAAGCCAGCTGAAGAAGGTTGACAGGAGCAAAGCAGCCAAAACACTCATCAGGCTCTACAGCTTTTTCCAAGGTTCCTGTATACCTGTTCCTGTCTGTATACTTCACAGTGGTGGACTTGGCCAATGCATTTTTCTGCTTACCTTTGGACAGCCCTGGACTGTTCAACGCTGTACTAAAACAACACCTCACAGCCTGCCTGACTGCTAGACGCTCCTTGCTCACTTTGCTCGCGGAACAGGGATATAAGGTAAAAAGAGAAAAGGTGCAAGTTTGCAGACGCATGGTTGCGTTTCTAGGTTGTGAAATCTCTCATGAAGGACACACCCTCACCGCATGAAGTCATCCATTGTCACACGAAAAAGCCTACCATGGTTCAACCAATGTTAGCCTTTTAGGCCTGACGGGATACAGTAGGAACCATGTTCCAGCATATGTGGAGCTCACACAACCCCTGCGAGACATGGTGGCAGAGGTGGAAATCGCAAACTCACTGGCCACTTGTCATGGACCAACCAGCTGAAGAGGCTTTCATCTTCACGAAACAGGCACTGGCCAAAGCAGCAGCACTGACATCACCTGACACAAAACCTTTCCATCTTGATGTTTCTGAAAAAGCTGGAGTAGTTAATGCTGTGCTTTTCCAGAAAAAGGAGGGAGAAAGAAGAGTGCTAATGTACCACAGCTCCAAACTGGATAATATGGAAACAGGGCAAGCAGGATGTACAAGGTACTTGGCAGCATTGGCAAAAGCAATCACAAAACAAGCCACATAGTGATGTGCCACGAATTGAAAGTGAACACTGATCATGGAGTAGTGGCATTTTGGGATCAAGTGCATTCACCTTCTCCACAGCAAGAAAATGAAAATTTTCAGACATTCTGCTGCAACCACATGTCACATACCACACTGAGGGTATGAATATGGCAAGTGGGCTGGCCACAGGCAATAGCCAAGCGCATAACTGTGCGGAAAGAGCTGAGAAAGATGTAAGACTCAGAGCGGATCTGGAAACAGAACCTCTACAAAACCCAGAGGTGGTCCTGTTCACAGATGGATGTTGCTACAGAGGAGACAGTGGAAATATGGCCTCCATGACAATAAACCTGTCAGATATATTTCTATTATAAAACACTGTGTAACGTTAAGAAGAGTACTCTTTTCTAGGATGTTGGCTACAAACTAACAGCCTGCTGACTGTGGTTTACTGAATAGAAAAGATCCTTGTACAAGATGCTTTTGATCCTCCAACGCTTTAATAAACGACAAATTGAGAAAGAGACTTTCTCTGGACTGTTCTTCAACAAATAAACGAACACACTGACAACTGCAACCCACAGGAGGTTTTTGCTTTATAACTTGTGCATTTTTTGGAGTATCAAACTTCTTTTAATACATTTTTATCATGAGGGTCCATAGATTCTATTTACAAGGTTTCGTGCAAATTGGGATCACGGCCTTGAAGGAGTTTGAAAATGTTAAATATTTAATATTTCATTATTAACACTGCCACCTAGTGGCCGATTAGTGCCACATTTTGCACAGAGCCTCTGTGCGGCATAAGAAACTACTCAGTCACGTTTTGTGTTAATTTGACAAACCTATGTGGAGATATATATGTTAATTGATTTTTTTCATATTTTGAAAAATATAGAGTGACGGACTTCTTAATTGACCATAGGTTGCAGTGAGGCAAACTTTTGTCACACATCAAGCGATATGCTGAAACAACTTCAGCTCTGTAGGATGTATGGCTGATTTTTTGAGATTTTTTTTTTAAAGTTTGGAATGTAATACGTCTAGAAATTTACATTTGTTGTAATAAACCATGCCCACTTTAATCAATAATTACCAATTTTAGTCACCAATTGAGTCATGACCTTAGATTGTGCACTCCAAATTTCGTACGAATCCATGCAGCGGATTCCGAGATATAAACTTTTTGCATTTGTTGCGCCACCTAGTGGCCAATTGACACCAAATTTTGCACAGAGCCAGTGTGGAGCATTGGAAAGGACTGGCCCAAGTTTCGTTGAGCTATGACATAAAGGAACAATTTTCTGTAGGTTGTAGTAAAACAGGAAGTTATAACTTGTGCATTTTTTGGAGTATCAACATTCTTTTAATAGCTTTTCATCATGTCGGTCCATAGATTTCAGGTGCAAACTTTTGTGCAGATGGGACTCATGGCCTAGGAGGAATTCGAAAAAGTGGGGTTTTGCTAGTTCACAATTTTATGGGGAAAAGGCGGAAATGGGCATAGCCTATATCACAAGATGCATCTCAATTCAGGGAGCGCATGTATGTGCAATGTACTATGTGGAGTTACTGGCCAAAATGTGTTTACCTTGATTTTATGTCATTTTTGGAGTCTGAGGTGTGTGAATTAGACCCATGCATCTCCCCTGTGAATTTCACTTGCATAACTCTTACGGTGTAAGCTGCAGTATCAATTTTACCAACGGGAAAAAAAGAAAGAAAATATAGCCGCAAGTGGCAATTCCAGGGTTCAAGCCAACACAGACCGTTAGAAGTCGTTAGAAGAACACATTAGCATGTGTAACAGGCCCAGTGTTCTGGGTTATTCCTAATAACTAATCAAGGGTAAACCATTTGGGTGTGTCCAGAAGAGCATGGCTGAAAGTTTTAACCTTTCAGGGACAGGGAAGTTGCCCTATTTAATGTATCATTTATGTATTAGATCTACAGATCTGTATCTAGAATGGAGTTAAATTTTTAAATTAAAGGTGGGGTATGTGATTCTGGAGAAATCCAATAACCATGACAAATACCATGATATAGAGCGAAAGAAACAGCAAGTAATGTAACATTGGGTAAGTTATGGGTTAGCTTAGCTAGGTTGTGTGTTAGTAAACTGTTCTAACAGTTGTTGCCACGAAGCTAACATGCAGAGAGGACGAGACATTTCCCAGAGCCAGCAAACCAGCTCCAGACAGCAATACTCACAACTCTGCTACTATAGTGAACATCACAACAACAGCATATATTGGAAAGAAAGTAAGATGAATGTCCGTTGGCAAGTAACTTAACGTTACCTGACACACAAATCATGGCTGCAAGTGTTTTGTGGCTTGGCCCTAGCCATTTTGTTTATTTCCCATTTACAGTGCCAGGAATGTGTACAAACACCAGAATTTTTTTTCAGTGCACACACTGAACGGACAGCTAGCAGACCTTGAGGAGATAGTCACTTAATTTGACCAAAAGGCGTGTACTGGATTAGAATCACATACCTCACCTTTAACTTTTGATCCACCATCTCTATGGTAAAAGACTGGATAAGTTTAGGAAACTAAAACTGCTTGGTGAAGGATTGCCTTCATGGTTCAAAGAAAGCAACATTAGTCAAGTTTCCATCCAAATGTAGTGCACATTTTAACTAATTTTAAAATTTCGAGAAAATTGTGCATCAAGATTATCAGATGGTGGCCCTAATTCTCCAGTCAGATGCTATTTAACTATTGCAGAAGAAGAGGGTGCAACAAGATGATGTAATTGAAAGAGCGCCAGTCAATCCTCAAACGAAAGAAAAAGATGTGGAATACGTAATGGATATATGGCATTTCTTTTTTGTGTACAGTATGTACTATTGTGAGGAATGTTACAGCCTCCCCATCGCTCCACACATTTTTGCTTTGTTTGTTTTTTTCTTATCTCTTCTGTGGAGCGGAAGCTTTGCTGAATGTTGGCCATTTTTAAATAATTTTCATATTTTTTGCAATTTATAGGGGTCATACTTTAACAAACTCGTCCTAGACCAGGGCTATTCAATTACAAATTCAATTGGGCCTTTCAGCAGCCTATTTAAAACCTTCTTTTTAGGTTTTGGTAATGTTAAGTTACATGCCTCATGTCATGATTTATTTGCTTCATCCAAACATAAAAACTGTGAATATTGGAGTACATGGAGTTAGGTCCCCTACCTCAACATTAAATTACTTCTTCAGTCAACATAAACAAACTGTAGAGTTCAATATGATAAAGGTTTAATGTAACTTCAAACAAAGTACATCTAAACAGAGTTGGGTTCGAGAGCAACTGAATGGGCTCCAATGTGCAATTTCCTTATATTCCTTGTTCTCCTTTTGTGGGCCTTTAAAGAAGACCCACCTCTTCTATGCTTAACCTGTCTACTTTTGACACCATTATTTCCTATACCCACAGCAGCTGTTTTTTGTTTTTTTAATAGCTGCAATTTGCTGCAATCCCCTCTAGATGGCATCCTATCCACATTAATACTCATTTGATTTCTTGTAGCAGTAGATACTTCATAAAATAGCTGTATCAACATTCAACATTGTGTGATTCAATCAGAAAATACATTTCTTGCAGTCAGAAAGTGAATTTATTCAGTCAGAAAGTGAACTTATTTATGTAATAAGATTATAAAGAAGGGGAAGCCATCTTGCCATTGTAAGCATCCAAGTGCATCAGTAACTCAGTTTCGAATGCAAGGCATCGTGGTACCCAGTACCAGCAGTGCTGGGAACCCTATTGAAATCGTTCAGCTTTTTATTTAGGACTTAAGCACCGACAACCAGCGAAGGCCCTATTGGCATGCAAGGAATTCTTATTCTTTATGATTCCATCTTTTTACGAATTAATCACATTTTTGAGGGCCTAAAGTTGCTTGAAAAGTTGTAGAACTTTGCACACTCATCGTGACTGGTGAAAATTTAGATATTTTATGGGTTTCAGTAATAGGGGGAGAATTGGGAGGAAATTTTCAGAAATGCCTGTGTTTCACCTACGTGTAACAGTGTAACCTTTTTGTCAAACAGTGTGGCCGTTATCAGGCGACAAATTTTGATGTTTCGCCATGAAACAGGAAATGGTTTGTAACATGACTGTCCAATCTCAACAAAAATTCATATGCAAGATAAGAGCCACCCTGAACACCTCTATATGACAATATTCAGTTATTGTCATAGCACCACCTACTGGCAACAGGAAATGGCAGGTTTTACACATTGATTTACTCCAGCCAACAGGTTGAGTACATCCACTTCAAATGTCGTCAGAAATGGACTTAAGACCTTGGTGATGCTTCATTGTAAAGATTGTGAGTTTTCGCCAAACGGCCTTGGCGTGGGGGCGCAGCTAATTCCGATGCTTCGCCATGACACAGAAAGCTGTTGTAACTTCACTTTAAATTGTCCCAGCTGGACAAGAGTCCAGGCTTGAACACATCTACATCCCCAAACTGAGTCATAGTCATAGCAGGAAGTCAGCATTCAAAAATGATTTGTGAAAAACGTTGATTTATGAAAGATATGATTGGCGGTGTCGCTACATCTGTAAACATCCTGTCCGATCAGTACTGCACATGTGGAACTCTCAACAGAGATGAGAAGGAAGCAAGATGGCTCACTCATTGGCTACTTCCATACACTATATATGTAGTTTATTTATTTTGTCATATATCAGATGTATGCTGGGCCACTCGGAGGCCAATTGCATAGGCCTGTCCTAGACCGTTAATCTGATCAACTTCAAACTTAGTCAACATATAAAACAGGTTGCAGATGAAAAGTTATCAAAACGGCCATGAAAGAGGAACTGGTTGTAACTTTACTGTACATGGTTCCATCTGATCCAAACTTCACATGTATGTTAAGAGTCCCACCCTGAACAAATCTATATGACAGTATTTAGTTATTGTCATAGCGCCACCTACGGGCAACAGTAAGTCAGCCTTCTGTGATAAACATCATCTGATTTACATCGAATTTAAATGGTGTGGTCTTCACATGATATCCAGCAAGCGTTATTAGTGTGTTCTCTAGTGCCACGTAGTTGACACAGAAAGTAATATTCAAACAGGAAGTAGCTGTAGTTTACACCGTCCACTGCCACTGCCTCTAATTTCACGTTTGATAAGAGTCCCACCCTGATCACATCTATTAAATTCAATTAAATTTTATTTATATAGCGCCAATTCATAACATAAGTTATTTCATTGCACTTTTCCTATAGAGCAGGTCTAGACCATATTCTTTATAATATTATTTACAGAGACCCAACAAAGATATGACATCACACTATTTTGACAGCAACCCACAGGAGGTTTTTGTTTTTTTGTTTTTATTTTCCTTTATTAATGATGAGTAGTAAGCTGCTCTGGCATTATGGAGGGCCTTCCTGTATGTTTTAAGACTATCTTCCCAGACTAAACGAGATTCTTCCAGGTTGTTGGAACGCCATTTCCATTTGCCATTTGGGAGTTATACCATGGAGCTAACCTTCTTTGTTTTATTATCTTCTTTTTTAGAGGAGCGATAGAATCGAGTGTCATTCGCAGTGAGCCTGCAGCACAATCAACTAGATGGTCAATTTGGAGGGGCTGCGATTTGCATAGGAGTCCTCTGTTATATTGAGACATAACATTGAATTAAATGCAAATGGGATCGCTTCCTGAATTTAGCCACAGCACTATCGGATAGACATCTGAAGTAGGAGTTTTGCCTAATGGCGTGTAGTCCAGTAATAGCAGTTCAAAAGTTATTTAATAATGGTCCGATAAAGAAGGATTCTGTGGAAAGACTATTAAATGTTCAAATGCCATATACCAGAACAAGGTCGAGGATGTGTTTAAGACAGTGAGTGGCTCATGTACACTCTGACAAAAGCCAGTTGAATCTAATAATGAGATAAATGCAGTACTAAGGCTATCATTTTCAAAGTCCACATGAATATTGAAATCACCAACAATAATTTAAGAAATAAACATGACATAAACTCCACATTTAATTATCCTATTTTGTTGTGCTATTTCAGCGTTTTGTTTTTGTTTTTATATGTACAACTCCTCTTCTGTTAACTTTTGGTTAACAGTGGTCGGGGAACAGACACCGTCAGGAGTTTTGGGTGGGTAACTGCTCTTGAAGCATAGAGAAGGGTGTGGGACTGCAACTCTGCCTCCTGGTCTCAACTCTGAGTTGTCATGGTTTAGGTCCACTAGTAAAATCTGTCAGATTTCTGGATATGAGAGCTGCTCCATCCAAAGTGGGATGAATGCCGTCTCCTAATCAGACCAGGTCTTCCCAAAAGTCTGCCAATTATCTACAAAGCCACATCGCTTGCTGGACACCACCTCGACAGCCAGCGGCGGAATGAAGACATGCGGCTAAACATGTCATCACTGGTCACTTTAGTGACCTCCGATTGGCGTAATTGGGAGTCGTTACCGCCGACGTGAATAACAATCTTACTGTATTTACCTTAGCCAGCAGTTTTGAATAAGATTCAACATTGCCCGCTCTGGCCCCAGGAATACATTTGACTATGGTCGCTGGTGTTGCTAACTTCACGTTTCTCAAAATGGAGCTGCCAATAATCAGCCAACCTGTTCACATTTCTAACAAGTTCCCCACTCAGCGGGTGTGTCGCTGAGTGGGGAACTTGTTAGAAACGTGAACAGGTGGTGAACCGTGTTCTTCTGCTTAGGGCTATGCTTCCTTCGGACAGTCACCCAGCCTCCCTATTTTACAGGAGCTACCTCTGGTCGGGCCGCACCGGCAACTAGGGGCTGACTAACTACAGCAGCTAATGATTGAGTTCCCATAGTACGGAACCGCGTTTCCAATTCACTAAACCTTGCCTCCAATGCTACAAATAAACTACATTTATTACATGTACCATTATCACTAAAGGAGGCAGAGGAATAGCTAAACATTTGACACACCGAGCAAGAGAGAGCAGGAGAGTGAGGCGAGAAGCCATTGCTAGCTGTTAAACTAAAGAACAGTAGCTAGCAAAAATTAATAGCGTGTAAACTGTGGGATTAGCGAAAGTCATTAAAAGAAGGAGAGAGCTATGAGTGCTTGAGCAGAACTAGTGTATTTAATGTATAGCAGATAGTTAGTCACTATAATGAAGAATCAAACAAAATTAACTGTGATGAGCTAGAGCAGCAAAATACGCTACTAGTGAAACTGTCACAGCCTGTCATGTCCTCACCAGCCCATAATCACCCACACCTGCTCCTAATTACACTCCTGCCCTTAATCAGCCCCAATCACACCCAGGATAAATTCACTCCACTCTCCACACTCAGTGTCCAACCACGTTTGTGGATAGGACTCCATACACCAGACTATTCCTTGGTCTCTCCAGTTCCCGTGGTCTCTCCAGTTCCCCGTGTGTTCTCCAGTCCTCCGTGGTTTCTCCATTTCTCCTTGGTCTCTCAGGTCTCCTGTGGCTTCCCTCCGTAAACTTCCCCAGATCCACTCTACCTATCTCCACACTCTCCACTGCTGGCTGTCATCATAAATAAAGACATTCCAGTTCCATCTCGGTGTCCTCTGCCTGTTAGTCCGTGACAGAAGGTTGGACCTAAAACCGCTATGATGACAGCAAGCGTTTCCGACGACCCTTTCCTCCACCTGAGTGGTCTGGTCGAACGTTACCTCCTCAGCCTCCCTTCACCTCCTTTAACAGCTGCCGAGTTGGTACAGCCTGGGATCTTCTCGGCTTTGCGGTGACTGCGAGGAGTTTCTGGCAGGTGCAGCCTGGTTTTCCTCCTGTCCCGTCCCAGTTTCCGACCGAGCGATCTCGGTTGCCTTCATGGTGCTCCGCTGGCCGCCCGCGCTGTACTGGGTGGGATCCCTGGCGGCACGGGAAGAGGCGGTCCTCCACTCTCTGGGCCAGTTCTTGGCGCTGTTCGCCAGGAGTTTGGCCCACCAAACATGTGGTCGTCAGCCCATCCCCAACCCGTTTGCTCGCCTGCCTCCAGTTCCGAGACCCAGCCGCCGCCTGCCTCCAGCCCTGAGGCCCAGCCTTCGCCGTCCGTCTCCAGAGGGTCCCAGCCATCGCCGTCCGTCTCCAGAGGGTCCCAGCCGCCGTCCGTCTCCAGAGGGTTCCAAGGCTCCGCCTGGCTTCCAGCCCGGAGGTCAGCAGCCGCCAGCCAGTCTCCTCGCTTCCAGCCCGGAGGTCAGCAGCCGCCAGAGTTGCCAGTCTCCGTTCCAGCCGAGGTCAGCAGTCAGCCAGTCTCCGCTCCGGCTTCCAGCCCGGAGGTCAGCAGTCAGCCAGTCTGCTCTCGGCTTCCAGCCCGGAGGTCAGCAGTCAGCCAGAGTCCAGCCTCAGCTTCAGCCAGAGTCGCCGGTTTCAGGAGGTCTCCTCTCCGCCTCCCGCTCAAGCCCCTGGTCGTCCGCCAGAGTCCGCGACGGCCTCCCCGTCTCAAGCCTGCGTCGCCAGAGTCGCCCTCCCCACCTCTTGTGTACCTGGTGTGACCGGACTCCAGCTGGCTCCCGGATCAGCGTGCTCCCTGGGACGGGCCACCGCCGGGGAGGGGGGTTCCGGCCCTCGGAGCTGGCCGTGGAGGGGGTACTGTCACAGCCTGTCATGTCCTCACCAGCCCATAATCACCCACACCTGCTCCTAATTACACTCTTGCCCTTAATCAGTCCCAATCACACCCAGGATAAATTCACTCCACTCTCCACACTCAGTGTCCAACCTCGCTTTGTGGATAGGACTCCATACACCAGACTATTCCTGTGTCTCTCCGGTTCCCGTGGTCTCTCCAGTTCCCCGTGTGTTCTCCAGTCCTCCGTGTCATCGCCAGTCCTCCGTGGTTTCTCCATTTCTCCTTGGTCTCTCAGGTCTCCTGTGGCTTCCTCCGTAAACTTCCCCAGATCCACTCTACCTATCTCCACACTCTCCACTGCTGGCTGTCATCATAAATAAAGACATTCCAGTTCCATCTCGGTGTCCTCTGCCTGTTAGTCTGTGACAGAAACACAAACACCGGTGACTGGAAATGAGACAATACGCTTACCGCAGCATCTAAGGCCAATACTGACGTAAAGTCATAACAACCTAGTGGCAACAGGAAGTAAGCCTTCCATGGCAAAGATGATCTAATTTGCACAAAATTTTTGTGGCGTGTTCTATGCATCACATCCTTCAACATGACACATAAAGTGTGTTGTCTAGCGCCACATAGTGGACACTGGAAGTGACATTTAACCCTATGTGCAGTGACCAAAACACATCACAATTCAGAGACACGTCGAACTACAGTGCACCGTGACATGTGTGAGGTGCGAGGGCCTGATAATCGCTGCTTGCAGCTTTATTTTATTTTGGTTGGTAAAAGTGGTACTGTAGCCTACACCGTAAGAATTATGCAAGTGAAATTCACAGGAGGGATAGACTGGTGCACACCTCAAACACCAAAATGACACATGTCCACGAGCAGGTGGCGCTATAATCAAGGTAAATGCTTTTGGCCAGTAACTCCCATAGAGTACGCCGACATTCGAAAACCTTACTTGCACACATGTAGTTGAGAATCATCCGCCTATAATTTTTTCCGCTTCATATGAAAAATATGAAACCTACTTTTCAAACTCCTCCTAGGCCATGTGTCCGATCTGCATGAAATTTTGCACTTGGAATCTATGGACCCTCATGATGAAAGTTATTAAAAGAATTTTGTGCTGATCTCCACCTGCGACTTGCATCTGTCATAGTCCAGCCACATCTCTCCCCTATCCTTTTGTGCTCTGTTGTGTTTCTCCTCTCCTGTGTTTCTTATCGGTCCCCTGTCTGTCTCTCTGCGTGTGTGTGGGTATGTGTGTGTACTGGCCTGGGCTTGGCGCCTGGTCTCCTCTTGCTGCTGATTACCAGCACACCCGATGCTCATCATCCAATCAAGCCTCACAGTATATCTACCCGCTACCCTTCAATCATCACCAGATTGTCTCAATGCACCATTGTGGTACTTTCACTACGGCCAAATCCTGACCCAGTCTAGTTTTCTAGTTTGCTCATTTTTCCTGTCTGACCTTGTCTGTCTCTGCCTCAGATCCATTTCCTGCCAGTGATCCCAGCCAGTGTGATCAGCCAGAGTCTCTTTGGTCTCCAGTCAAGCTGCCTCCATCTCTCTGTCTGCCGCGTACTCGAGCCACCTCCAGCACCTCACCCACCGCCCGCCTCATCGGAAATCCTGTCATCAGCTCCTCCACCTGCCTCGCCCCGCTCTGGAGCTCTCACCCACAAGTGATCTACTGTATCATTTGCAATAAAGACGGACTGAACTAACATCTAGTTTCTCTCTCTGCGTCCTGCTTTTTGAGTCCTTTAGATCGTTAACCCTAACAGCATCACGCTCATGGGACTGCAAGTCCGACTTGCACTGCCTCCGTAGGCCGCACGTTGTGACTTGCACCGGAAGGTTGAAACCCACTAATACCTGCTTACAGGTCTAGTTAGGGGTCCAAGCCCGAGGTTTTTTTTTTTTTTTTCCCGTTGGTAAAAGTGGTACTGCAGCCTACTCTGTAAGAGTTATGCAAGGAACACCTCTGCTAAGAAGGACGCCACCGCCTCAGCAGCCCCTGGCCATGACTATCCCAGGGACAGTTGATGGAACTCGGCAGTCTCCACGATCACTGACTCTGCCTCCTCTCATCCCCCAACTACGCTGATAGTTGGAGATTCCATAGTAAGGAATATCCCTTTGTTAATGAGGTCACACACTGCTTTCCCGGAGCTACGACCCCGACATCCTCAAAAAGCTCCCCAGACTTCTGGCTGCACTCCCAACGACTATCACGAAAATCATAGTCCATGTCGGCACCAATGACATCGCCCATCAGCAATCTGAGCTGACGAAGCAGACTTCATCCGCCTCTTTGACCAGCAGTGAATGCTTGTATTTCAGGTCCATTTCCTACACTGGGTCGTGGAATTGGCCATTTTAGCAGGATCCTCAGCCTTCATACCTGGCTCCAGTCTGTCTGCAGTACCCATGACATTGTTATTTTTTTTTTTTTTTTTTACAATTTTAACTTATTCTGGGATCGTTCTTCCTTGTTTGCACGAGACGGTCTTCAACCAAACAAGTCAGGTAGTCGCATGCTAGCGGCTAACCTGCAGCACAATGTACTGTCCTCTTCACTTAATTGACTATTTACATCACCTGTTTCCCCTCGCTCTTCTTTTTTCTCTCTGCCCACCATAAACAGCCACGCACCTCTGCTGCCACTAACTCCCCTTGTGGACTGATCATAGTGCTGCTATTTGGAGCCTAGATCCTCTAGTGCTACTTTTAAAATTCCTGTGGTAATTTTGCATAGGTCCTTAATACAAAACAGATACAGCTGACACAGCAATAATAATAATTAAATAA
>JAPFEX010000089.1:0-14055 GCA_027580175.1 Siniperca scherzeri | reverse complement strand
TCATGGTTTGTAAGTGACATGAAAAGCATCTACATTCATCCCTTGAATATTTGTGTTTAAGTGTGTTCCACAGAAGAATGAATCTCCATTTCACCTTAAACAAACAAACCCAATCCCCCTGCCTGAAAGTAGTCAGGTAAAATAATGTACATATGATCCAGTATGTGTAGTGTAATATCAAGTGGCCAGATTGCTTCTCTCTTTCTCTCTTTCACTCTCTCCTCTCTCTGTCACTTCAGTTAAATTCTTGGACAGTGCCATTTATTTTATGTTTATTTATGTGGGATTTGTTGGGTTTCTGTAAATAATATTATAAAGAGTACGGTCTAGACCTGCTCTATAGGAAAAGTGCAAAGAGATAACTTCTGTTATGAATTGGCGCTATATAAATAAAATGGAATTATGTATTTTATTTGAAAATATTAAGAACACATGACCCTATTTTTGGTAGGTAATTTCTTATTTCACCATTTTAATTCTACTTAATTCTCCACCTTATTTTAGTTTTTGCTCACAGCTACTTTAATCTGCTCACCTTGCTTTTCCCATCACTTTGTTTTCTTTTCTACACCACCTGCCCCACCTCTTTGTTTCTCTCTCCCACAACTCACAGTTCCGTTTTCACGGACGGCAGGAGGTGAGCGGCGTGTGGAGGACGCTCGTTGTTAATGACAGTTTCTTACCTGGTCCGTGCTTGTAAAATATCCCCGTGGCAGCGTATTCTAACGTAATACCAGAGAGTCTCCTCTCTCTCTCCGCAGAGCATGTGCGATTGTCAGTAGGCCGCATGTGAGGAGGTAGAGCGAGGGAGATTGTCCAGTAGTTAATCGCGGATGCCGTTCTCTCAGACGGATAAAAAATAAAAACACAAAGTGCTAAAATGGGTCGCCAGTTATACCTGGGTGGCTGCTAATATACTGAGAATGACTTCCGGATGGGAGCCAAACGCCTTGATTCTGAAAACAGTGTCCAGATGACTACGACTAAAACCTTTCTACGATAGAACACTCCTGGACGAATGAGGGACTACACCGTCTTACTGCTCTTACTGTTTACAATCACCGTTAGTTAATGTCCTCTCTCATCCCACACTGCATCATCATTAGCTCAGTTAGGTGTTAGGTGTTTCAGGAAGTTGGCAACCCTAACTGAACTTGAGAACAGTAGTTTGACAAAAAAAGGTACCCAAGTGAAACAAGGTTCACTTACTACCACTTTTTGGTCTCTAAAATAAAGACTACTATCTTACCTGGACATCTCTGTAGGCTAATTTAGCTTGTTGGATGTTAAGCTAGGCTAACTTTAACTGGTTAAGCTGCATGTTTTCAGGTAGTAACATACCTAAGCTTATATTTTCACTGGGCTTTGGTTTCATGTTACATAAACCCCATTCAGTGAGATGTAACTGAAATAATGAGATCATTTATGCCTTCAGATAATCCCTGCCTTTGAAAGACCTTTGTTATATTAAAACTCATCTGTCACAGAGCTGATTTCAAGGTTGGAAAAGGGAAAACACAACATATACCGAGTTAGTTATAGTTATAGGACCGTTGTTGCTGCTTAGTATTCAGTCTCTGTGGTGCTGGTTAAGACTGACTGGCTCTGCGCTGTGTTCAAGCTTCATAAAACAATGGGACGTCTCCATTCTCTCTGCCTGGCAGTGAAGCAGAGCTGTTACTGTGGAGATGATGTAGCCTCTGGAGGCTGCACGTGTGTCCATTTAATATGTTTTTCTGCTCTTTGCTGCTCTGCTTGTTGCTTTCAATGCATGTTTCTCATTTTCTTGTTGTTTTGCTCTCGGAATATATCAATGTTAGTGTGAAGACGGTCCCAAAAGAATTGCTATTGTGTCTTAAAGTCCTATGCGTTTTCCAGAATGCATGCATGAGTAACTTTTTGGGCCATATTCACATTTGTGCGTCCCCGTAGCCTAAGTATAACTCCTGTACAAACCATTCAGAGGCCTGTGACCACCATCAGCAATGGGCTTCCAGAGTTCAGCACTTGAAACTTCAGCCCTTAATTGAAACTGATTGTCTGTGGGAACAAAACTGGTCAGTTTTATGTGTAGCTCGCAGTCTGGAGGCGAAGCAGAGGGGGAAATATAACCATTAAGCTTGCCAAATATGCACACAGGCCTCTTTTATGTGAGGCTACATTTAATCTGTTTCCTCCAGCTGTCCTTGTGCGGTTCCTGACCAGGTGCTTCATCGGTGAATATGCCTCAAACGCCAGTAAGTATTTCCAGATTTGATGATGATCGTGGTTTAATGGGGGTTTGGTTTTGGTCCTGGAGGTCCTTTTAGAATTTAGATTTTTGTAGACTTCTACCATCACTATTTTAATCAACTAATATTACTGTGTTGTTTATTTTTGACTGTTTCTTATCCTCATTACAGATTCCCTGTACCATAAGAGACTGTCAATCGATGGCAGGCAGCTGAATCTGGAAGTTTTTGATCCTTGTTCTCAGTTACAACATATCACTAACACACTTAATATTGCAATATTATTTCAGAACTTTTATTAGAAAAGCAGTGCTGCAGTTGGACCCTGTTTTGAGTTCTTCGGTTTCCTCCTATTTCATCAGGTGGACTGGAAATATACTCAGACTGAGACTTTTCAAGAAAATACACTAAAGACATCAATATGAAAGTTACATTTCATATTCCAGCATTTTGTTTGTCTTATGATAATCATCACTTAGAGGCCAGACCTCAGTCAACATTTATTTTACCTATGGCGATATCACTGTAGCCAAAAATGTCAATAAATCATCAGTGTTGTGAGAAAACCTGCTGTCTCCAAATTGTCATGGGCCAAGAGAAGTATGGTAGAATTTTCTGAATCCATCAAAGATGATCCTTCAGCTGAGGTGAAAACATAATAATTTCTTGTTTTGGAGCTACAAGCGTTTCACATAACAACAGTAAAACTGGCCGTTTTCAGTTTGCTGGGGAAGCTGCAGTACATGTCCCTGACCTTGAAGGAAACATGGTCAGATATTTACCTTGGCCGCACGTGTACGATCCGTACAGCACTTAAATTTGGGAATCCAAAGGGTTTATGAGAGTGTCCTGAAGCGATGTGTGCCAATGGCTGTCTCTTTGAAGAAAAGAGCCATATAACCTGCTTACTTCTCTTTCAACAAGACCAAAGACCTGAGAGGCCTTTTACTACAGAGCTAGTATTTTATTGGAATACCCCGAGGCTCAGCAGAACAAGAGCCGGTCATTGTCTCTGTCGATTAAACTCACTGTAATGTCACCCTGTCATAAGAAGCACTGAGTCAATGTCCTGCCCTTCTGACCTGAGCTGCATAAAGACACCATGGAGTCAATAAAGAGAAAGGGATAAGTGAGTTTTACAGTGCTGAGGCATTGCTGTTTGTGGGCTTAGACATGTCCTCTGACCCCTTGTCCTTCCGACTGTTTATTTCTCCTCAAGGTCACTAAAACATATTGTCCTGTTCTCGCTCTGCACGTCTGCATGCTGGTGATGTTCATGGTAACAAGAACAGCAGTAAAAATAGCTCTGGAAGAAGTGGGACAACAGTAATGCATACGTATTGTGTGTGTGTGTGTGTGTGTGTGTGTGTGTGTGTGTGTGTGTGTGTGTGTGTGTGTGTGTGTGTGTATGTGTATGTGTGTGTGTGTGTGTATATATATATATACACACAAGTACTTATTACACCTTATAGAATAAGGTGTAATAAGCACTTCCTTCATCAACGCCAAGAACATCCTAGGGCAGATTCAGGAGGCGCGCATGGACAACTGCAAAGGGTCAGAAGCACAATGAGGTTATTTTATTAACTCAGAGAAGCTGAGCCTCCCATTCAACAAGCCACTGCTGGGTTTGAGAAAGACATGGTGGATCAACGCAACTGTTGGCCTAACATTTATTTCCAGAAACCTTGAGCTGGAAGAGGTTACATGAATCGTAACCTGTACTGAGGCTAAATTGTTTTGCAAATTTTTTCTCAAATTAGCTAGAGACCAAGTGCCATACACATTACTACATTAAGATTTGGGTTAAAAGTATAAACAATGTGAAGTTTGCTGTTGAGTGAAAACCTCATCTAATTGAAAATGCCAACTAGGAGCAAATAGAAACAGCAGTGGTGGAGGAAATATTAAAAGTACTTAATGCAGACAGATTCCCCCTGTGACTCTTACACAATTATATGTTATATCATTAGATTATTATTACTCATGCATTAATGTAAAAACAGGATTTTACTGTTGTAGTTGGTTGAGGTGAAACCATGGAGTTTTGACTATTTTGTATCGCACTGCAACTAATGATTATTTTCATTATAGATTAATCTGCTTATTATTTTCTCCATTAATTGTTTGATTGTTTGATTTGTAAAAACTGTGAAAATAGTGAGAAATGGCATCACAATTACCCAGAGCCCAAAGTGACGCCTTCACAATGCTTGTTTTGTCCAACCAATAGTACAAACCTTAAAAGGAAAAGCAGCAGATCCTCACATTTGTGAAGCTGGAACCATTTTAAGTTTATCCAAAGGATTTTAATATGGTTTCTTTAAGTGTTAATTGTCTCATTCAGTGTTGTAGAATCATATATTTTAGTTGACAATAAATTAAATGCTAAGAATTATTTAAAACTACTACATTACCACGTGCTGTAAACACGATGGGAAAACAGAACATAACAGAGTATCATTGCCCTGCTTTCTTTGAAACTGAACAGGGATCTTCGTGCAGTCTTGATTTTGAGGAATGCTGGGATTCCTGACTGGGCAAACACAAACTCATAAATGATTCATGATGACAAGCGAGGATTCACTGCAAACCTACAGGCATCTAGTAAATTTGGTCTGCTGAAAAATCTATCAGGCTGTCTGTCGTGCCAAAGCATAACGTGGTGGGAAGATATTTATTTAGTCAGTGACAAGTATGTATGTGAGTAGTGTAGATCAGCGATCAGTAAATCTTGATGGAGATAAGGATGGAAAATATTGAACTCACTTGTGTTTATGTGTGTATAAAACAAATGCAGCCAAAATAAAAAACAGAACCTGTTTTAGGGCATTTTTGGGAATACATTTACACAAAAGCAGTCAACAGGAAGTAAAAACAGATACATAGTATAAATAAGCAGCGGTGGAAAATAGCTAACTACATTTACTGAAGTACTGTAATTCTGAGGTACTTGTACTTTACTTGAGTATTTCTATTTTATGTTACTTAATACTTCTACTTCACTACATTTCTGAGAGAAATATTGTACTTTTTACTCCACTACATGCATTTGATAACTTTAGTTACATTGCAGATTCAGATTAGTGATACAAAATATAATTAATTAATTAATTATGATGTATTATTATAGATTAAGCCCCACCTTTACGAGCTGCAACATTAAAGTGATGTACGCATTAATGCATCAAAAATTACAATCTAATTCTGTAATATATATTATTCTGAAATGGGCCATTCTTTCATTCATTCTTCTTCGTTTGATTCTAACACTTTAGTCATTTTACTCAAGTAAAATTTTTAATGCAGGACTTTAACTTGTAACAGAGTATTTGTACACTGTGGTATTGCTGGTTTTACTGAAGTAAAAGTAAGAGTACTTATTCCACCACTGTAAATAAGAGAAGTTAAACTAAAACTAGAATTATATATATATAATATGAGTATCTACTATATGACGCATTCAAATAAAAATGTGCACTGGTAAAATAAAGTTTATAAAGTTATATATAACTTATGTAAGTTTATATACTATTTTTAGTATATATTCCATATCTGCTGCTCTCAAAACTTCATTGAAGCTATAAAGCAATTAAGATGACATGGTCTTATGGTTGCATTGTCACATTGAATGGAAATATTCTAGATGTTTTGTGCATCATTGAATACACACATAATTACATCTAGTGTCTTTTAAACTTTTGGATCTTGACTACAAATTAAATAACGTTCTGTGAGTTTGAACACAGCTTGGATCCAGCAGGGTTGGAGAGGTTTAAAATAAAATCACTCCTCAGCAGAAAGTACTCTTATTGGCTCCACACCTTCTGCATTTCACCAGTCCTCACTGACATGTTTCAGGGAGATGGAGGTTCCTGTGTCTAGTGGATAACAAGCAGGACCTGTATCATGCCCGACAGGTGCATGAGGACGAGGGCCACTGCCTGGCTCAGGAGAACCGCGGGGTTGGGCCTCTTTGAAGGGGTCGCAAGATGGAACATAACCCCCCCCCACACATTTTTGCTAATCAAAATCAAGTTTTTCTTCAGACGTTTCTCTTATATTCAAATGTGAAACAAACAAACAAAAAATCACTCACAACTTGTAGACATTGCTCAGTTTTATCCTTTTTTTGATGCCTTACTTTTTTGAGTTAAATTATTCTATGAAATACCTTTTTTCATTTCAAAGCCCTGAAAACCCACACAGGGTGTTTCACAGATTCTTATAATGCTGTTATATTATGTGAGGTTGTTAAACTACCAATAAAAATGATAAAAGGGTCAATTGTCCAACCCAGGAGCAACAAAGCTGTGAGGGAAATGTCAATCAAGCGCAGTTTGTACTTGCTCACACTGTCCAAAAAACAGGTGTATCATGAAACAAGCCAAATTTCTCAAATACAATGTTCATTGTTGTCTTCAGTCAGTTGTAGTAGACCTTTACATAAATATATCCCAAAATTATCAAAGTTATGACTAAAATCAGTAAATATCTTATCAAAGACGACATAATCAAGACTAGGAATGTAACCAATCATCCAGAGCCAACTTTCACCACTTAGCATGTTTTGATACAGACACAGTTTGTTACAGCAGATGTTAAAAAAACAGCAAACCTTACAGCTACTTTCCAAGAATAATCTCTGGCTGGTTTATTGCTGTAGTTTTTCACATGAAACCTGTATAGGACTGGGAAGCTTTGATTGGCTGTAATTAGCTTCTCCTCTGTCTTTCACTCATCAGACATAACTGTTTGTCATTAACTGAAATCACAACATGGAAGAATGCAAGTCTGACAAGTTGTTGATTAGCGAGTTTCCCTGAAACTCCTTAATCAGTGTGTTCACATTGTGAACTCGGGGTTACTGACTGTCCCCCTGCTGTTGGCTGTTTCTTTAAGCATCTCATTGCAGTTTTGCTTTGTCACTGGTTTAAGCAACTGTACCGTTACTGTTAAACTGCCTTTCTGCAGGTTTTATATAATGTTTTAAGTGAGGGAAAAAGACAGCTTTATGCATTTTACTGACACTTTAATGAACATTATATATGTACAGTATATATTATTATTTTTTCATAGTAATGCTATTCTTTGGAAGCCATAGTGTTTGTTCATAGTTGATTACTATACTGTTGATTGTAATATGTCATATACTCTCTCTCTTATATTTCCATATGGTAGCCATGACTAACAGCATCATTTAAATGATATATTGTGTATATATTAATTGGTAAATTGAATAATTATTGTATTGTATTTAAATAAAAACACTAACACATACCAATTAAGGGCATGAACTAATTCAGTGTTGTGCTGTTGTTCTTGTTAAATCCAGTTATGTCACCATGATGCTATGAAGAAAGACTGTACCACACATGATGAAAAATAGGTTCACGTTTGCAGTGTTTTGTAGATGACTGTTCCTTTTGTAAATACTGTAAAAACATCGGCTGTTCCAGAGGAAAATTAAATTAAACATTGCTTACTAAGATGCTTGTTTTAGTTCTTCAGAGGGGCTTTTGTTTCACTTTGAGCTTAACTTTAATTAGATGACCATGAGAAGAGGCATTTCTCTAAAGCCTTCAGCAAAAAGGAATTCCCTGTGTGTTACTGCTAAAAATAGCTGGTTTGGGGACAGGAGAAGTGAGAAATGCACCATTATTATACTGAATTTTGGCTTCCAAATCAAAGACATGTTCCTGAAGTACCCACTAGATGGCAGCACAGTTATCAGAACATCATAATGATGTGCCCTTTTCCCTCTATGTTTAATGATTTCCTGCTCATGGGGCCTGACCTATTACACACTGAATCATTTCAAATTATAGAGATAAATGACAGTGAACAATGAAATGGAAAAAAAGTGAAATTCAGTTTTTAAAATTATCTTATGTGAAAGGCTTTAAACCTCAGATACAGACGAATGACAAATTAAAGGAAAACCTATTGATTGATCCCTCCTGACCTGTATGGAAATATTTGCATTCAATGTTTCTCATTTATACAGGTTTGTCTTTTAATTAGACACTTGCTGTAAGTACTGTAGGGTGGGGAAAAAGGTATTTTCTCATTTTAAAGCCTTCAAAGAAAACATTTGTGGGGTTCCTCAGGGTCCAAGATGTATTTTCTCTTATTTTATTTAACCTTCATTTAACAAGGTAAGTCCCACTGAGGCTGGAAACCTTTTGCAAAAGGAGACCTGGTCAAGACAGCGGCATGAAAAGTTGCAGACAAAACAATAAACAAATTACAACAGATAAAACAATACTAAAAAAATCAGGCTAAAAGTAGGATAAGAACAGACACAGGAAAAGTTACACTATCCAGTATCTGTATCATTGTCAGTATCTTTAAAAACATTTTAAAAACTAATTCCTTTTGGTGCAATCACTTTAGAGAACTACTTGTATGTGAATAGTACCTATTTTGTAATTCTTAATTTAAGGGGTTTTATAAAGTAAGAAATACAGTGTATTATGATAATTTACTGCTTCCAGCGAAAGTCTGAACTGCATGAGCGAACAAACTGAGTTTCATCCTTGAAGTAAACTTGGTCTAAAACCTGTTTCTGACTGTAAAACAGATATTTTGGATAACTGCAGTTATCACTTGTGTTCTGTAAGGAAGCATAGGTATTCATTATGTTTCTCTACTAGTTTATTCAGATTTTTCCTTTAATTTGTCACCTGTTTTTATTTGTTTAAAAGCTTTTACATATGACAATGAAAGCAGAGAGATCAAAATATCCCCACTTTGCCCTCTTTGTGGTGCTACAGAATCAAAAATCACAAACAAGTGGCATCCAGGTAGGATTTGGTTGTCATGGCAACACCAAGCAGGAGGGGTCAATTACTATGTATATTACTAAATTGCAAGATACGATCTTGTAAAGCTTTTTATATTTCAAACAAATGATATATTTGTATATATTATATTAATGACATATTTTCAGACAGACGCATTTCTACTCTATAAAGTTCATGAAAGAGATTTTCTCTTCTAGAAAAAAATCCTTTGCTGCACAGGAGGTCAAGCATTTTACATTTCCAGCAGCAGTTGCAGTGAATACCGTTGATAGAGGAACTATGTAGTTGGCAGGTGCAGTCGTAACCACTGTGGCTGAACAGAAAAGAAAAGAGCTCCACTTACAGAGACTGAACAGAAAATCTAAGGAATAAAGTGCCACCCACTGAGTTTGACTGACAGGTAATTTCTGGAGAAAGCAGTGCAGAAACACAGCTGGCATTAGCACTTATTAACAAATATGTCAGGAAAGTATACATCAAGTAAAACAGGGAAAGTGTGAATCTGTGATGGTGCAAAATGCTCTCATTTAAACTCTAATTTGATTCCGTCTCGTCATCTTCCTCCCCCCTCTTCTTCTCTGTCTGTCTCATTTTCTTCAGAGAGATGAGGAGCGCAGACGGATGGAGAGAGAACCTCCAAGCGTGGCCTTGTAGCTTCAGGTCAGTGATCTTATTTGGCCCCTGTGTGGAGGAAGAATTGGTTTTGGCTCGGCTGAGGACAATCATCCGAACCAAGGGGGTTGGATGCTGCTGGGACACCGCGAGAGCCAATCAGAAAGGCCATCGATCAGTTCCCCTTAATCTCACAGCTGGTGAGCACATCCCCACTCCAATCTAAAACTCTGCAGCTTAGCCAGACTGACAGGGGATTGGATGGCTTCCAGACTTGAACCTCCACTGAAATGGATCCATGATAGAGTAGGAAGAGTTTGTCTACAACATCAGATGGTACTTCACTCAGTTCTCAGCATCCCTTTCTGCGGCTGCAATCTTGGCTGCAAAAATAAATAGTAGTTAAAGTTGTTTAGTCTAGCGCTGACTGAAAATCTCAGTTTCTTTAAAAAATGTGGAAACAATATGTCCGTGTGGTAAAATAATAGTTTGTTTCCAATTCAAATCAACTAAAAAAAGAGATACAGGTAGAATTATCCTAATTGAAATATGTTTTTCCCCTATAATCTCAAGGAAAACATAATTTTAAGTTGATCTGAACACGAGCCAGTATGACATTTTTGCCATGTACTGTGTGTCATCCTGCATGAGTGCACACAGTGATTGCTTGCTGGATGTATATATATGGTGTATCTGAAGAGTCGGTTTCTAAAATGAGACATCCACTCTGAAAATGGGATGCCTCCTCTGTGAAAAGAGGCATAGAAGCAAAATGCATACTTTAATTTTTTGAATTTAGTGAGTGTCATGAGCACACATTTTGATGAGTTACATCTGGATTATCTGGTTTTATTAAACATTGAATGAATGTAAAGCAGCTTTTTGAGAGATGTATTGCGGAAGGAATCATATGTAATCCTTTTCATATGTTATATAAATTGTTCACGGTCTACTCAGTGTCCTGCAGTCTCCTGTTACACTAAATGTGATGTCCTGCAGTCTGTGCACTGAATACTGCTTTGTAAGTTGTTGGTATCTTCTTGCAGTAAGGCTGCCAAAGCTCTGCAAGTGAAGTGAATCTGATAAAGAACTCAATATCACAGAGAGACTCTCTTAAGCTCTTGTTTTCAGTTGTTGAATCAAAGCATCCATCATATTATTGATAGAGTATGCCTTTTTTTTCACAGAAGACATTTTGACATGTCACAGTAGGAAAAGCACAGGTGTAAATAATAAAATCAATGATGGCTGAATAAAATTTAGCAGCTTCAGTTTCAGGGTCCTGGTGTTGTACATGCTGGCTCACTGTCACACCCATGACTTACTGGGACACTGAATGGAGAGGAGCCTTTGTTAATGTTATTAGTAACACCTGTGCTTTTTGTACTATGACAATGTCTGCTGTGAAAAATGCCTTTAGAGAACCGAAGTGAAACCGGAACTTCTGGGTTCTGGTCCAGAGGTAAAAAAACCTAATTCAAAATCCCACTGACATTTGTAATAATGCAAATAATTGAAAATTCAACCTTGGAACATAACGTTACTCAACAATATGTTCTGTGGCTCACTACTGTCACAAACTGGCTCAAGGAATGTGACCATAAGGGAGTCCATGCAAAGGTTATACTTAAAACAATCACTTATTAAAACTATAGTTAACATAAATGGACAAAAGTGTGTGGAAATCAGCACTGCATGGATGAGATGCATGTGTGCTGTGGAGGTGTTGAATGTGCAAACCAAAAGCAGCAGATGTAAGGTGAATGACAACTGTAGGAAAACAGACAGAGCAAGCACATAGGCCAGCTTTTATATCCTGGAAGGCCCAGGTGAACTAGATCAGCTGACGGTCCCCCCCATGTCAGCTAATTGCCTGTTGAGGTTGGTTAGGACAGACTCCTAGACAATGGGAGGGGCGTCACACTACACATGTCTAGATAAGGATGGTAGTTTTCTGAAAAACAATCTAATATCGTTGTTTATTCAATATTTATGTTTTTTAGCGGATGTTAACGAACATTTTCCATAAGCCCAAGACCATCATGGGCTAAATGTCGCAGCTTCACAAAAGAGACGAGTCCATAAGTGAGTCGAGGGGTCATGGTTAGCTCAGACATGTCTGTAATACCAGCAGGACAAAGAGGGCTGATAGCTGTACGTTTTTAGACAGCAGAGATTACAACTAAAAAATAGGAAAATTGACATTAGGAGAGAGCTATGGAGAATTCTAAGGATATGGACAAAACCAAGTTATGATGTTGCACGATGGCGTAAGTATCTGTACTGCCACGCTTGTAGTTTTTTCATGGGAGCTGTAGTTTTTTCAGTGCTCACAAAGTAATTGTTTAACTTAAAATCACAAAGGTTTCAATTTCTTATAGCAAATTCTGCCAATGAAAGAAATGCTAAATGAGAAAGTGAGAAAATTAGTTACAGCAGATAGTGGACCAGAGGCTAGCCCGGACGTGACGTCATGACTTCAACTCTCTATTGGCATCAAGCTAATGCTAAAAACCAGTGTTGTACATTTAAGAATGTAGTTACTGCAATATACCAATGAGCAACTTTGTACAATATACCAAAAATACAATTATCAACAGTTATAGTTATAAAAACAATTTCTACGGTATATGAGTATATGAAGCAGATGCAGCATTTATTCAGAATCACCACAGATTTAGGCCTAAAGGGGCTCATGGAGAAGCTCTAGAAGCCTGGCTCATTCAGAAACAGAAGGTGTCAAGAGTCCAATCACATTACATTGTGTTCCAGTCCTTGAAAGGTTTGTGCTTGCACAACTGTATTTGAAGACTTCTTGCCAAGTTTGAGGCTGACAGATCAAAGACATGCCATTCAAGTGCAGCAGCCTGCATCTGCAGCAGAGGAAATGCGCCAAAGATGCTTTCCAAAATATGATTCATGAAAAGGACGATACAGTGCTCTCTATGTGGCAAGTTTTTGAACTTTAGGAAAAAAGGATTTGTACATTGTGTCCATGAGCGTCCTGAGGCCTCCATGACTCAATTAACATAAGATAAGACAAATGAGTCCATTCCGAACAAGATTTAAAAGGTATCTGAAATGTGGTATTAATGTGGTACTTCCTTTGGGCAATGATACTTAATGTGAAACTTATAGAAAATGTGGATTGACGATGCTCCTCTTCAATGCTCCCTTGATACCTACTTCTCCTTTTTCATCTTTGCAGTTGACGATGTAAAGAAATAGACTGTGGTTATTTTCGGTATAGTACTAACTACAACAAAATTAATATCAGCTTCTTTATTGGACTGGTGACCTCCTCCAATCATGTCATCTTACCTCTCAGGTTTTTGGCAGCCAAACAGCTCAAGTTTATCTTCTCAGTTAATACACTTGGGTAAACTTTACATTAGCACATGTTCATGATGTTGAGCTGCCTACTATGAACCCCATCTAGCCAGAGATTGAGGTTAACTGTAAAGCCACAACAGGTGTTGATAAGGTAGATAATGATCACAGTAAAGCAGCAGTAAAACAGACAAGCAACCATAATGTTCACTGTGTTACAACAGATGTCTATGCTCTTTTGTCTTGCAAGGCTACCATTGCTTGGACATGCCCTTAAAGGCATATTGCTATGTTTAATACTGAAGTACATAAATAAAACTTGACTTCCCAAAACTTGAAAGCCATAACCCAGCTGGTTATACACATACAACATGCCCTTAAGCATAAAAACAATACACCAGCAGCAGTAGCGTAAGCCAGTAGCCAGTAGCATCCTTCTGCCTCACACAGTTTGTTTTAGGTAGGCAGGGAGACTTCTGAGTGCAATGCTTTCTTTGTCAGGAGGGCCCTGTTCACACTCACACAGTTACACACATTCACACCTGGAAGCTGCCCAGTACAACCACAATCTGATCTGATGGCCACCGAGCAGCTCCACTGGAGCAGTTGGAGACTAAAGGTGTCAGTATGTTCTAAATGACCACTTCTGAAGGCAAAAGCATTTATAGCTGTTTCAAATGGCCACACTCAAAAGCAGGGTGAAAAGCCGGCCGTCATAGAGAGAAAGAGAGAGAGAGATAATCATTCAAATTGAGATTTCTGCACAGGCTTTCAGACAGTCTCTCCTTGAAGGATTTCATAGTGTTGCACTTGGTTGTACACAGAAAAAGTGACGTAGTTTAAAATGAACAAATATATTATTAAGGGGGGGGGACACTTTTGTTGAAGCATGCTGACACCTTAAGGGCCTCAGTGGTGATAATGATTTATGCCTCGCTCATGTGTTATCGGAGTTACCATAAGTACCAGCTTCTGACTTATAAAATCATCTTCACCTCAGCATCCAAGTCATAATTATAGCTGTGAACAGTTTGCATGGAAATTCCTGAAAAAAATGAACAAACATGGGCACATCA
>JAPFEX010000088.1:0-14091 GCA_027580175.1 Siniperca scherzeri | reverse complement strand
CTGCAGTGAAAACTAAAATGCATATCAGCCTCTCTGCAGTCAGATTAGTAAAGGTGAAGACAACTAGGTTTTGCATTGACTCGTCCTCACAGGAGGACAGAGTTTGGCCTTAAAAAACAGTAATGTAGGAGTTGTGACACCACAGATGTCATATGTATTACACAGTCGCATCATTTGTTCATGACACCATAAACTAAAATGTTAAAGTTCTATGAATCTTTCACTGAGACACACTCTGTCCAGATTTAATACATTTCAGAAAGCAACACAGGACAGCAATTTGTGTTCAGTAAGTCTTTTGGTGAATCAGTACTCTGATATTTTAATATTCTTGGAGGAAAATGGCAGATCAAAGGTGTTGTATATAACTTGATGTGGACGATCTGCTGCTTTATATCTGTGGGGAGAGAGTGAGATTAATAAAGTTTATATGAGGGAAACTAAACTCCACCCTGTTGGTTGCAGCAGAGGAGGCTACTGGTTCTGTGTGTCTTCCTCAGATTGAATGAAACTGGTCTTTAATGTTTCACTTCTCTCTCTGAGCTCAGTAACCATGGCAACAGGAGACAGGCATCACTGCTGAACCACAAGTTTCAGTACTAAAGATAAAACGTTTTAACTGGCACACTTGTACTCAGAGGCATATTTTTCACATTCTGAGTTTTATATCACAAAATATTACACATAAGATGAAGACTGTGATCTTAAATATGTCTTGTCTTAATCCAAAACCTCATAAATGATGATATGTGTTTGTTCTCGTCATGTAAGTAGGAATCATCACTGAACAGTCAGGCTTCATTACTAAAACATTGAAATGAATATTGTTAACTACTGAACCACAAACTGATAAAAATCTTAATTAAACATAAATGATTTTAAAATCATTAGTCTGGGATGAATAATTGCTGCACAAACACTTAACCAAATATTATTGTCAGAATTGAGCAAAATATTAAAACTTAAAATTTTTCATACAAAGTAATGTGAATAATTTTCTATGAACTGATGAGAATGTGAAAATAAAAGTTACATTTTAGTACAACAGGATTTTTATTGAATTTTAGTCGTTAATTACACTGAAGCCTTGAGAATTGTTGCAAATACATCAAATTTTGTCAGACAATGATAAAATATTGATCCATTAATAAACAGCATCAGAGTCCCCCTCAGAGTCAGAGCATTTCCATAGAGAGCCACTTTGCATCAGCAGCACCATGCTCCAGTGCTCTGGGAGAGTTTATAGTCCTGAGAGTTGAACACTGGATGACTGACAGCTGTCCTTCATGACAACAGAAGCCACAGAAATCCTCCTCATCAAAAACATGACTTTGATCTCCGTCCTCATCTGGACTCTCCTCTGCTGCTGCTTCACAGGTAAAGTCCAGAGAATCAAGCTCCTCTCCTGTGAACATCCGTCCCTCTGAAATGAAGCCGACAAAACCATGACGCTGCTTTATGTTTTGTCTCTGTATCCTCAGAGTCCAGAGGCCAGGTCACAGTGACTCAGCCTGGAGCAGTGAGCTCTGCTCTGGGAGGCTCCGTCCATCAGCTGTAGGACCAGTCAGAATGTTTATAGCTCAAACTGTTTAGCCTGGTACCAACAGAGAGATGGAGAAACCCTAAACTCCTCATTTACCTGCGAGCATCAGGGATTCCAGTTCGTTTTCAGGCAGTGGATCAAACTCTGACTTCACTGACCAGTGGAGTCCAGACTGAAGATGCAGCAGTTTACTACTGTGAGTTTTCATGTTATCAACAGTGTTCACACAGTGAAAGTCGTAAAAACCTCCCTCAGTCAGACTGAACAGAAACTGAAGTGAGCTGCAGCTGGAAGCTACTGCAGAGACTGATACACTTCACTGAGGACACACACACACACACACACACACACACACACACACACACACACACACACACACACACACACACACAAAGACACAGACACACATTCATTTATTTAAGATCAGAACTATTAATCTATTAAAATAATTGAATAAGCAACTTAATTATCAATGGTCATAAATCTGTTCTATTTGAAACAGGAACTGACATTACATTAAAACAAATGAAGTTACGATCACAGCTTCTCACCATCAATCAAGACATTGTTTGATCATCTTGTCATTAATAACAAACCAGTTTTAACATCTGAGTAAACATTTCGTCCTTGTACAAAATAAATACATGACCATGTACAAATATGATCTTGCTGAAATCAAATGATTTCTATCAAGCTTCACCATCCATTCATGTCACAATATAATCATAATGTTATCTGATTTGCCAATGAATAGAAAGGAGCCAAACTGGGACAGATGAGAAAAGTCTTTGACCTATACCTTTCACAGCTATTTCACTATATGCACTCAAAATATTAAAATATGAAGACACAGATCAGCATCAGAAACCTTCATGATCAAAGATCCCAAACAAAACCTGTACATCCTCAAATATCACAGAAAATATTGTTTAAAATATAAAACTTGTGTCAACTAAAGAAAAGATTAATAGGAATTTTAATAATAACAAAAGACATAGGACTTTGATAACTATATCTACATATGACTTAACTGCACATAAAGCATATGAAAACTCCATCTGCTGAGGAAGGTCATGTAATGATTAAAGCTCTAGAATAGCTACTGAATGCAGCAGTGCTGAAATACAAATGTTTAGTTAAATGAAAGAATTCCAAATAAAACATAAATAACTAATGAGAACTAAACTCACAGTTAAAAGTTTTAAAGTTATATTTTAGTGAAACACACTGAGAGGTTTCAAAATGAGGACTCATTCAATGATACAGTAATAAATAATTTAATACAGTGAGACATTAGTGGTTTCATAAGTTTTCCTTTATTTGAGGTTGAGTATTTTATTTAAATTCATTTACGTAGATTCTGCAAAATTTGAGATCACGTTCATGTTTTGTTAGTTTTATATTCATTTGTTATTTTGTCTTTTATTCAAAGCCTGAAATCATTTTTTATTCAAATGTTTGTAGATTTATTGACAGGACTGAGTATATTGTCTTCATGCAAATAAAACATTTACCAAATAGGAATCCTCATTTACCTCAGGGTTTAGAGATACCTGGGATTTTCCATGAAAGGGTTAACCCATGTTAGAACACTCAAAATATAAGTTTAAAAACATCTGTTCTAAACAGAGAAACAGGTAACAGTCTTTTCTCTGCAGCTAATAAACTTTAAGATATAATGACATATAAGAATATTTTACAACAACATTTTAAGCATCATGTAAATGACAAATGACAGATTTGCAACACTGACATTAAATCTTTGTAAAATCTGAGATAAGAACCATGTGATATTATCTCATGCTGACAATACTCATTTGTTTTAATTTAAACTATAATGAGTAAACTACACTTTTAAACATCAAATGGCCCCTTTCATCCATCATTCACACCTTGTTTATACCTGCATTAATGTAATCCCATGTATTAATAAAACCATCACCAGTAATGAGAAAAGTCTTACATTGACATCAGTTATAATCTTGCACTGATAAAATGAAGGAAAAGGCATCTTTCATGAAATATGATTTAATTTGAAATTACGTTTTTATTTTCTTGCAGGATTAACAGCATGAGCATTATTACAACAATGAAACGTCACTACTTAAAGTTGAATAATGTTAAAACGATCTGATGACAGAAAGAGAGACAGTGTTGCAGAGTGCAGACTGAGAGCAGTAGCAGAGTAAAACCAGTAGCAGAGTCCCAGTGAGTCAGGTCAGGACTGGGAACACTGGTCTCTCCTCAGTGTCTCTGAGAGCGGAGTCTGGGAGCCCTGGGTGGCCTCACAGGTCACAGAGCCCACCTTCCCACTGGTCTGGGAGCCTCAGGCTGCTCCAGCTGTAGCGCTGTCCTTCTCCAGCACCCGGGCTCCTGCTCTCTCCCAGCTGCTGCTGCTGCCCACCTTCCAGGCCAGACTCCAGTCTGAGGGGAAGCCCTCCAGGCACAGCGTGGCCTTCCCTGCTGCAGCTCCTCGCTGAGCAGCACCGTCAGGGTGGGAGGCATCACCTAGAGACACCAATCAGCTTAGAGGACAGGGACCACACAGCTGTCAATCAACCACCAGACACCTGGACACCGTTACTGTGTGAGAGCTGATTTTCCCTTTAAGGAGTTTCTGTCAGATGCTTCTGACCAGTCACTCACTCTCACATTGTTTCACTTAGAATGGCAGAACCATCATACAGAATGAGCTGAGTCAAATTACATAAAATAAAAAGCAGATTTGGCAAATGTTCAAACTTCTCATCAAAATCATCAAAAATCAACTATACATGTTTTTAAAGTGTTTAGTGAAACAAACAATACAAAAAATTAAGGACAACAATCAAATCTTTATGTGTTTCAATCATCATTACCAAACTGTTTGAAATAAATATATGAACTAAAATTTTCCACATTTAAATACTCATCTTTGTCCTCACTGTTCACTTTTCTTGAGAAATTTTAATTAATCATAAACAGTTATCATTGTGGTCAAAAAAATCTAGGCAAACATAGTTTTACTGTTTATCCTTTCTACTTTCAAGCTTTTTTGAATTTTATGACAGAAATTAAAGAAATTTTAGAAAAGTCTGTTCCATGATACAGGAGGAGAAATTCAAACATGAATACTTAATATTTTATAATTTAAAACAAGATGATTTATCTGTTTCAATCCAAACAATTAAAACATTAATAATATTCTTTAAGTAGCAGAAACTTAAACATCCAGTCTGGTTACCAAAAGTCCACCACAGTGATACAAACTCATTGAGCTGACAAAACCTCTCACTGTAGAGAGACACGGCTCTGACTTGACACAAACAAACTCACCAAAATTAGTCTCTGTTTGTAAAATGTATTCAGATAAAATGAAAAGTGACAATAAAAACAACAGTAACAAATTTACACAAATGTTTATTTTATACATATTGATTTCTAAATTTATAGTAATTGATACATTGAATGAGAAAGGAGACATTTAAACAAAATATGTCTAGAAGAATAAAGCCAAAATCATGTCAAACGGTTTTCAAAATTCCTAATCACTTTTCCGACAAACTGATTGATCCATTAAACAGCATCATCAGAGTCCCTGCTGGAGTCAGTCAGAGCATTTCCATAGAGAGCCACTTTGCATCAGCAGCACCATGCTCCAGTGCTCTGGGAGAGTTTATAGTCCTGAGAGTTGAACACTGGATGACTGACAGCTGTCCTTCATGACAACAGAAGCCACAGAAATCCTCCTCATCAAAAACATGACTTTGATCTCGTCCTCATCTGGACCTCTGCTGCTGCTTCACAGGTAAAGTCCAGAGAATCAAGCTCCTCTCCTCTGTGAACATCCGTCCCTCTGTGAAGCCGACAAAACCATGACGCTGTTTTTATGTTTTGTCTCTGTATCCTCAGAGTCCAGAGGCCAGGTCACAGTGACTCAGCCTGGAGCAGTGAGCTCTGCTCTGGGAGGCTCCGTCTCCATCAGCTGTAGGACCAGTC
This sequence comes from Siniperca scherzeri, assembly GCA_027580175.1. Lineage (NCBI taxonomy): Eukaryota > Metazoa > Chordata > Actinopteri > Centrarchiformes > Sinipercidae > Siniperca > Siniperca scherzeri. The sequence continues at coordinate 8,570 of JAPFEX010000088.1, read as the reverse complement.
AGAATGTTTATGCAAACATTAGCCTGGTACCAACAGAGAGATGGAGAAATTCCTAAACTCATTTACTTGCTAGCACTCGAGCATCAGGGATTCCAGTCGTTTTACAGGCAGTGGATCAAACTCTGACTTCACTCTGACCATCAGTGGAGTCCAGACTGAAGATGCAGCAGTACTGTCAGAGTTTTCACTACATCAACAGTCAGTATGTGTTCACACAGTGAAAAGCGTCGTACAAAAACCTCCCTCAGTCAGACTGAACAGAAACTGAAGTGACTGCTGCAGCTGGAAGCTACTGCAGAGACTGATACACTTCACTGAGGACACACACACACACACACACACACACAGACAATTTTCATGAACATTTAACTGTTTGCTTTAACCACCCATGAGCATGTAGGAAAATAAGTTCAATGACAAAAATGATCTTGATGTAAATCAAATTACTTTCTTCATGACAGTCACCATTTATTCATGTCCATAAAATCCCATGTTCATCTGATTTGCAAATGATTCAAGAGGAACCAACCTGGGACAGTTAAGAGAAAAGGCTTTCATGACCTTTGACCTCAGCTTCATACTGGATCATAGCTAATTCAACTTTATTCAAAAGAAAATATGACAGATCAGCATTGAAAGCGTCCTGAAACCGTGATCAAAGCTTGTCCAAAGAAATTTTAGAAAACATTTTAAATATATCAAGTTATGTCATCGAAAGGAAACAATTAGAATGACAAGAAAAGACACAAGTTACCTATTAATATAACAGTAGCTACAGTATATATATATTCTTAATCTTGAAACAGCTAAACCCTGCACAACGTCCATCCACTAACTGTTGGCTAATCATATCACATGAGCTTCCTCAGCAGATGGAAATTCAGTCACTGACAGTAAAATCAAGTGTTGCAAGAAGCATTAAAACAAACAGAAGGGCAGAATATCAACCTCTAAAGCAAAATATATGTGTTATGAAGAACATCAAATTGTTAAAGCTTCATTTACATTATCAAGAGAGCCTGAGAGAGCAGATGAACATGTCACAACACAAAGACTGAAAAGCTGTAAACACAGGAATTCAAAATGTAGCAGTTAACTGAAGTGATGCAGAGCAACCACAGCTCCTGTGGTGTGTGAGTCTGTATCACTGCTACATGGAGTTAAACGTTTATAAAAGTTATACATAAGCATGTCCCTCTGTGTTCTAGAGGAAAAAGATGGAGGTAAATACAGTGACACAGGTATAAATCAGGTTGTACTGACAGAGCTATCAGATGATAAATAACCCTTACATTTCTTTTTTAAATTATCACCTGCTGTTGTAAAATATTAGTGATCTGATAGACAAACCCAGTCTCTGTGGATTTAATGGATCTACTGTGATTATTAAGACAGCCTGTAATTATACACATGGATATCACTGATGATGAATTGTTTTTTCTTCTTCACAGTAGGCTTAGTGAATTGGAAATGCGTTTACCATGGAACTCAATCATTAGTTGCTGTAGTAGCCAGTCAGTAGCGGATGACCAGAGGTAGCTCCTGTTAGCCCCGAAGCAGAAACCAGGAGGCTGGGTGACTGTCGAAGCATAGCCTAAGCAGAAGCCCACTTCACCACACCTGTTCACGCTAACAAGTTCTCCCACTCAGCGACACAGCTGAGAAACCATCTCTGATTATCGGCAGCTCCATTTGAGAAACGTGAAGTACACCAGCACCATAGTCAAATGTATTCTCAGTGGGCACTGAACTTTTAAAACTGCTGGCTAAGGATAAGTGTAAATACAAAAGACTGTTATTCAAAATGTAATGACTCTTGATTACGAATCGGAGGTTATTAAAGTTAATGTTGAGTTGGTGTGTACATATGTAAAGACAATGTTGGTAGATGACATGCCCTTCTGGCACCGTAGGAACCTCTGAGTTATCTTTGATCAGATTTGTCCTTAACTCAGAAATAAACTTCAAGGACTGTTTCTTTCACCTACGTATTGCAAAAATCAGGCATCCTGTCTGAAAATTATGCCTGCTATTCCATGCATTTGTTACTTCTAGGCTGGACAACACAATTCCATTAGGCTGCCGAAAAGTCCCTTAAGACTCTCCAGTTGATCCAGAATGCTTGCACGTGACTGACAAGAACTAGAAAAGAGATCATATTTCTCCAATATTAGCTTCTCTGCAACTTGTAAAATCCAGAATAGAATTTAAAATCCTTCTTTCACTGAGCTCTTAATGGTCAGGTAATATCTTAACCACTAGAACACTGTGCTCCCAGGATGCATATTGTGGTTCCTAGAGTCTCATAATAGCCAGAGCCTTCAGTTATATTCCTCTCCTGTGGAATCAGGTCCCAGTTTGGGTTCAGGAGGCAGACGTACATTTAAGAATACTGAAGACATTCCTCTTTGATAAAGCTTATAGTTAGGGCTGGCTTGTGAGTCCTGAACCATCACTTCTGCTGCTATAGGCTTAGACTGCCCAGACTTCCCATGATGCATTTCCTCTCTTTTCTCCATCTGAATGCGGTATCCATTACTGGTTTAACTCGACATCTTCTCTCCAGTTTGTGCTTTGCCTCTCTCCTCTCTCTTCTGTCACTTTCAGCAGGTGTTTGACTCCGGAGCTGCAGAGACTGGATCTGTGATTGCGGCCACTTTCTGCACCCGTGTTCCTGCTCACATCTGCTACTACAATTGTTATTTAGTCTTATTACTTTTATTATCATTATTATTCTAATATCATTCATATTATCACTTTATAATATTAATACCACTGCAATTACTATTTTAGTAATCCCCTTTCTCTGTCTCTGTCTCTATCTCTTTAAACCCAACATGGCAGTGGCAGATAGCCACCACTGAGTCTGGTTCTGCCCAAGGTTTCTGCCTGTTAAAAAGGAATTTTTTCTGTGATTGCTCAATTTGTTGGGTCTCTGTAAATAATAGTATAAAGAGTAATGGCCTAGACCTGCTCTATAGGAAAAGTGCAATGAGATAATTTCTGTTATGAATTGCATATATAAATAAAATTGAATTGAATTGAATTGTTTTCACATACAGAGACTTTGTTGTCTTCACTTTCATTGCATGTTATTTAAAACATTCCTGGGGTTAAAATCAGATCACAGTCATGTTGTATCACTGCAGATGATATCCTGCTTTTATTTCTGAAAATTATTTATTCAGATATAAAACTTACCATTTCTAGGTACAAAATAAATCTATACACCATATCAATTAAGACTTCAGTGATCAAGATAAATGGGTGGTTTTATTAAAATGTTTTAATCATTGCTATTGTTACCAAAGTTCATTAAAGTCAAATCAAAGTATGAAGAAGTGAATTTTAAGACAGGATAGTCTTATTATTGTGGCTTCATACCCATCTAACTAGTTTCTAATATGAAGTGTAAAAGAAAACAGCATTAAATATGTGTCACTTTAAAATATAAACCAGAAGGAAATGACTATTTGATGATTTTATTATTTTGAACTTAAACCATTAAAATACAACAAGCAAGAGAAAACATTAATGTTGAAATGTAATGAGAGACCAGAGAGAAATGAGAGCAGCAGAATAAAACCAGTAGCAGAGTCCCAGTGAGTCAGGTCAGGACTGGGAACACTGGTCTCTCCTCAGTGTCTCTGAGACCAGAGTCTGGGAGCCCTGGGTGGCCTCACAGGTCACAGAGCCCACCTTCCTCCACTGGTCTGCAGGAGCCTCAGGGTTCTGCTCCAGCCAGCGCCGTCCTTCTCCAGCACCGGGCTCCTGCTCTCCTCCCAGGATGCTGCTGCTGCTGTCCACCTTCCAGGCCAGACTCCAGTCTGAGAAACCCTTGTCCAGACATGAGCGTGGCCTTCCCTGCTGCAGCTCCTCACTGAGCAGCACTGTCAGACTGACATCACCAGGAGACACCAATCAGCTTAAATGGGACCACACATTGTCAATCAACCACCAGACACCTGGACACGTTACTGTGTGAGCATTTTCTCCTGGAGTTTCTGTCAGATGGTTTTTCTGCTCCACCAGTCACTCACACATTGTTTCACTCTCTAAGAAGCCTCTCTATCACAGAGTGAATCATCATGTGAGCTGAAATATGTCAAACTACTGGAAATAAAAGGAGATGGCAAAATGTTCAAACTTTCATCAAAATCATCAAAAATCTTAACTATACATTACTTTAAAGTATTTAGTGGAAACATAAAGAATCCAAAAAATGAATTGACAACAATCAAATCTTCTTTATGTGGATTTCAATCATCATTACAAACTGTTTGAAACAATATATGACAACAAACCGATTTTGCACATTTTCAAAATGTATCTTTGACTTCACTGTTCACTTTTCTTGAAGAAAGTTATTTTTAATTAATCATAACAACATTATCATTGTGGTGAAAATTTTTAATCTAGTAAACACTTTTACATTAAGATTGAAGTTTTATCCTTTCTACACTTCAAGCTTTTTGAATTTCAGTATGACAGGAATTTGTAAAGTTTAGTAAACTTTGAGTTAATGATAAAGGAGGAGAAATAATAACACAATACTTAATATTTTATAATTTAAAACAAGATGTATTTATCTGCTTAAAACATCCGAAAACTGAATTAAAAGATTAATTTATTATTTAGTATGAAACTTCCTCCAGTCCAGTCTGCTCCACAAAAGTCCACCACAGTGATACAAACTCATTGACCAGACAAAAATCACTTTGGCTGAGCCATCCTCAGCGCAACACATTTAAGTCAGAATTCCAACATCCAGTCTGGTTCCTCCACCAAAAGTCCACCACAGTGATACAAACTTATTGAGCAGACAAAACTCTCACTGTAGAGAGACACAGCCTCTGATTTTGACAGGTCAGTGCCAGGTCACAGTGACTCAGCCTGGAGCAGTGAGCTCTGCTCTGGAGGCTCCGTCTCCATCAGCTGTAGGACCAGTCAGAATGTTTATTATGAGAAACCACTATTTAGCCTGGTACCAACAGAGATGGAGAAACTACTAAACTCCTCATTTACTTTGCTAGCACTCGAGCATCAGGGATTCCAGGTCGTTTTACAGGCAGTGGATCAAACTGACTTCACCTGACCATCAGTGGAGGCCAGACTGAAGATGCAGCAGTTTACTACTGTCAGAGTTTTCATGTTATCAACAGTCAGTATGTGTTCACACAGTGAAAAATCATCGATACCCATTATAATCCCATGATGTTATCTGATCCAATGAATAGAAAGGAGCCAAACTGGGACAGAACAGTGTCTTGGTCATGACCTCAGCTTCATAATGGATCACAGCTACTTATATCACCTCAAAATATTAAAATATGAAGACCAGATCAGCATCAGAAACCTTCATGATCAAAGATGGCCCAAACAAAACCTGTACATCCTCAAATATCAGAAAATATTGTTTAAAATTTAAAAACTATCAATAGAAAAAGTAATAGGAATTGTAATAATAAAAAGATATAAGTGACTTTTGATGTCATTATATCAGAATCAGAATCAGAATCAGAAATACTTAATACTTTATTGATCCCATAACGCTTTTGTTATGAATCATTCTGTCACAAAATCATCACAGCATAAAGACCGGCTCTTCTTCATCTCCAGTGCCAGATCGTTCCAAGATACCTGTATGAGAGGCCTCTTCTGATCCACACCAGCAAGTACAGTTTTCTTCTACAGTATTTTAACTGGTTTGCTTCTGCTGCATCCCTCTGATGATCACAGCCAATATTTCCTCTGCCTGTCTCTGGCGCTGCCAGTAAATGCAGTGCTCAGCCAGCTAACCCGAGTGCTCCTGAACCAGCGGTCTTCAACGTGAAAACAGTGTGAACCCACTCACGCCATTCAGGAGCTGTAGCCAACCTCTGTTCCTGGTTCTGAGCAGTTCCCCTGGAGTGAGTTCAGAAAGAACTGTCTGACGTGGTTTCACAGCTTCTCCAAGAGCTGTAGACAGCTCTTATTTCCCACAAAGAATATATCCTTGCACTAAATGCTGGTAATACTGACTTACCTTCCACTCAGTGTGTTCTGCTATTTGTGGGTTCTGACTGTACATTACGACAAAACATGGAATTATTAAACTGAGAACAGAGTATATTGCACAGGAGAAAGATAATATTGCACAATATTTCAGGTATTGCAGTAATGTTAATGATCCAATGTCCAGTTGAGTAAAAAGTTTGACACTTAGAGGAAGAGAAAGAGTTTGATGGCCACAGGAAATGACTTTCTGTGGCATTTGATGAGTCACTGAAGGTACTCCTTTGTTTAGCCAGCAGGTCATGGAGTGGGTGGGAGACACTGTCCCAGATGGCATGTTTGGCCAGCATCCTCCTCTCTGACACCAGAGAGTCCAGTTACAACAATGTCACTGGCCTACGGATCACTTTGTTGAGCCTGTTGGCATCCGCCACCCTCAACCTGCTGCCCCAGCATGCAACAGCATACAGGAGCACTGGCCACCACAGACTCATAAACACCAGCATTGTCTGTGTTGAAAGATTTAGCCTCCTCTAAAATAGAGGCAGCTCTTTTTAGAGGGCTTGAGTGTTCAGCCCAGTCCAGTTTATTGTCCATGTGTAAGTACCAGTCCTCAACAATGTCCACACTGACCCCTAGGAGACAGGGATCACTGGTGCCTTGGCCCTATGTAAGTCACAAGCTCTTTGACTGCATTGAGCTGCAGATGGTTTATGAGACAAGTTTGACAACAGCCCTGTAAGTCTCATCACCACCACTGAGTCCACAAGAGCCATTGAAAACTGAAGGTGGGACTTGTGTGGTGGCTGAAGTCTGTGGTGTAGATGGTGAAGAGGAAGGGAGAGAGAACAGTCTGAAGGGCCCCAGTGTTGCTCAAGACACACAGTGCTGCAGACGCATGCTGTGGTCTATCAGTCAGGAGTTGACAATCCAGGACACAGGGGACATCCACCTGCATCTGTTATTTCTAGCAGGGCTGGATGGTGGTGAAAGCACTGGAGAAGTCAAAACATGATCCTCACCGTGCTTGCCGGCTTGTCCATGTGGCTGTAGATGCAATTCAGCAGGAAGATGATGGCGTCCTCAACTCCCAGCCGGGCTGGTAGGCAAACTGAAGGGGGTCCAGGAGGTGTCTGACCATGGGCCACAGCTGTTCCAGCACCAGTCTCTCCAGGGTCTTCATTATGTGGGAGGTCAGTGCCACCGGTCTGTAGTCCTTGGAGCATTTGGGATGCGGCATCTTCGGCACAGGAACAAGGCAAGTTGTCCTCCACAGAACAGGGACCCTTTGAAGGCTCAGGTTGAAGACATTTTGAAGGACTCCACATAGCTGGGGGGCACAGGCTTTTAGCACCCTGGAGCAAACACCATCAGGGTCTTCAGCCTTGTCTGAGTGGAGTTTCATCAGCTGTCCTCTCACCTGGTCAGCAGTCATGCACACAGCAGAAGTTACAGGCGGGGGAGGGGGGAGTCGTCAGTCTGGAGAGGGCCGTTAGCCTGAGAGCCAGTTGAGGTGGGAGTAGGACTCTCCCAGGAAGATGGAGGAGTGGGGAGCAGTGGACTCAGAGGAGTCTGGGGGCAGACAGCAGCTGAGTTAGAGGGAGGATGAGCAGGAACCGGTGTGTCCATAACAATGGACCATCTTGGTTGGGACAGTGCAGTCCACACAGAAGTTAATGTAGCCAGTGATGTACTCAGTAAGCCCGTCAATGTCCTCTACATGAGGCTCACAGAGTGTACCCCGGTTTGTCACCTCAAAACATCCCTGCGGTGTCTCATAGATCTCCTCTGACCATCTCCTCACTGTCCTTGTGGTTGCAGGCTGCCTTTTTACCAGAGGCACATAGCAGGGTTTTAGCTGTATGCATCCTTAACGTTAGCGTACAGCAGGTCCAGTGTCCTCTCCTCTCTAGTAGGACAACTCACATACTGGGTGAAATAAGTCAGTGTTGTTGAAACACTGACATGGTTGAAGTCACCCGAGATTAATATGAGTGCACTCAGGTGCTGAGTCTGTAGTCTGTTGTGCTATGGAATGTAAACAGCCACAACAATGGCATATAAGAATTCACGTAGCAGATAATATGGCCGGAGTCCCACAGCTAATATTTCAATGTCCGGGCTACAGAAACTCTGCTTGAGAGTAACGTGACCAGGGTTATACCATCTGTTGTTGAACAGAACAGCAAGCCCGCCGCCTTTCCGCTTACCGCTCCCGGTGTGATTCCTGTCGGTTCGAACTGTCTGAAAGCCGTCAATGAAAACGTTATGATCCGGGATATCCTGGTGTAGCCATGTCTCTGAGAAGCACATCAAACTACACTCACGGAAATCTGTTTGACTCCGGGCTAACACCGTTAGCTCGTCCATTTTATTCGCCAGTGATCTCACGTTGCCCATGATGCGACAAGGCAGACACGGCTCTACATATATGACTACAACTTCACATACTGTATATAAAGCATATGCAAAAACTCCATATGCTGAGGAAGGTCAGGTTATTCGATACACCTTGTGCTGAAATGATCATACAAAATGTTTAGTTAAATTAAACAATTACAAATAAAAACCTAACA
>JAPFEX010000087.1:0-14092 GCA_027580175.1 Siniperca scherzeri | reverse complement strand
GCCACTATGATTATTGCAATCCCTACTGGCGTTAAAGTCTTTAGCTGACTCGCAACCCTCCATGGAGGCTCAGATTATTAAACACTGAATGATTTCAAGCAGGAACATTGTCTTCTAATGTTACATAATTTATTCTTTATTCAGTTTGAGTTGCTGCAGTTTGTCAGAGATCAGCTGTGCTTCTCTGGCCTCAGCTCTGAAGTCCAACCCCTCCCATCTGAGAGAGCTGGACCTGAGTCTCAACAACCTGCAGGATTCAGGAGCGAACCTGCTGTCTGCTGGCCTGGAGAGTCCACACTGCAGACTGGAGAGTCTGAGGTCAGTTCACTGACTGTAACTTGTCTAGTTGTGTGTGTGTGTGTGTGTGTGTGTGTGTGTGTGTGTGTGTGTGTGTGTGCATATTCAATTCAAATTTCTGGCTCATACATTTTCGAGATTTGCCTGATCACAAATCTGAAGAAATATAAATATTTTCAGAAATATTCTTTCTTTTGAAATGGCCAGTCAGTTGTTAGAGTAACGAAAAGCAGAGAAATTAAATGTTTGACAGGGCAGTTTTTCAGCTTCCACAGACTCACATTGTGGTCCATCAGTCGGTGGAGATGATGTCAGTACTGATGAGGCTGTAGAGTGTGTGAGGGATGTGAATGAGGTTATTGAGGATCTGACAGCAGATAAAACAGGCTGCAGAGAGTTTGAGCTTCTGTGTAAACAGAGAGAGAGACAGGTTAGATAAAGAAAATAAAGACATGGATGCAAAGCTCAATAAAGGTGAAGTGAGGAACTGTGATGATCTTCATGATATCAGGAGCTGATATGGCTGGTACAGAGACAACCACACAGCTGCTGTGGTGTGGTGCGCATTAAACCAGAGCTCAGAGTAAACAGCAGCCTAACAGGCCAACACGTCACAACAAGCAGGATTCAAGGTTTGTCTGAGGATTTTAAAAGGAGGTGAGACCAGTCATAGTGTTTGTGATTTAGAGCAACAACAGACTGTATATAGTTTTTAAAAAGTTTCTGTTCTCTAACAAATCAAACTCTATTTAAGAATCATTAAACGTTTTTATCTTTCAGAAATGAAACATGGAGTTTTATCTTTTGATCATGAAGTTCTGTAAAGTTTTAGAAGCTGGATGAAGATTAAACTGCACATCAAACTCACAGTTCCTCTGGTTCTGCTGCTCATTTGAACATGTCAAAAGGTGCAGCGCTCTTCAACAAACAAGTATTGCACCGACTCAAAGTCACAGAAGTGATGATTATTAATGACAAAATCACATTAAAGATTTCTGAGGTTCTAAGTTATTTCCAAGTTCTTCTTGACAACAGATCTAACTGTTGCTCTGTTTTCATGCAGCATTAATTATTTGAAGCCACAGACCTTTAGATTACAAAAAACCAAATAAATGTTTCAGCAGCAGAAACATGTTTGTCTTAAGGACAGGTTCATTTCTTCAAGTCTATCTCAATACAATACTCATGTCCATCTGTACATTCAGTTTAGCTTAGACTAATATGAGGCTTCAGCAGTCTGAGTTACATATCAAGTCAGTATTTAGTGTTGGACAGTGTTTTTGTTGAGCTGCAGTGGAGGAATAGAAACTCAAACAGGGAACTTGGTCCTGAATAGTCTGTAACTTTGGTAGCACCCACTTGATTTGTCCAACTCAGACTGTGAAGCTTCATGTTTGTTTCCTTTTAATGACATAAATCTACTGAGCTACCAAATACAGTAAGAAGAAGGTCATGTAATCAATGAATTTGATATTGATCCTGTAATTCCAGACCTGACTGAGATCAGCAGCATGTTATTGATCTGTGTTGACATGAATAGGTGTATGAATGTTGTGCTGACATGATGATGATCCACAATAACACAACGACAAAGTCACTCTACTCATTTTAGCGAGAAGCTCATTGATTAGGACAGAGTGATGTTGAGCTACACATTTCAAACCTGAACACATCTGATCGGATTATTAATGGATTTTTATCTCCATCATTTATTCTTTATTCAGATTGAGGGACTGCAGTTTGTCAGAGATCAGCTGTGCTTCTCTGGCCTCAGCTCTGAAGTCCAACCCTCCCATCTGAGAGCTGGACCTGGTGACAACAAGCTGCAGGATTCAGGAGTGAAGCTGCTGTCTGCTGACTGGAGAGTCCACACTGCAGACTGAGACTCTGAGGTCAGTTCACTGACTCTGTTAATATTGTAGATCTGATATGTTTAATTATTAATAAATTGATCAAGTTTACTTGCTGAGTAGAAATATTTCTTTGGTTTCTGTTGATGTCAGTGTGTTTTTCACAAAAATGTCTGATCATTGATATTGATCCTTCAGAACACACACAAACACATACATACAGACTTGACTGAGATCAGCAGCATGTTATTGATCTGTGTTGACATGAATAGGTGTATGAATGTTGTGCTGACATGATGATGATCCACAATAACACAATGACAAAGTCACTCTACTCATTTTAGGAAGCTCATTGATTAGGACAGAGTGATGTTGAGCTACACATTTCAAACCTGAACTCATCTGATCGGATTATTAATGGATTTTATCTCCATCATTTATTCTTTATTCAGATTGTGAGCTGCAGTTTGTCAGAGATCAGCTGTGCTTCTCTGGCCTCAGCTCTGAAGTCCAACCCTCCCATCTGAGAGAGCTGGACCTGAGTGCGAGCTGCAGGATTCAGGAGTGAACCTGTTGTCTGGAGAGTCCAAACTGCAGACTGGAGACTCTGAGGTCAGTTCACTGACTGTAACTTATTTAGTTTTGAGTGTGTGTGTGTGTGTGTGTGTGTGTGTGTCTATGCATATTCAATTCAAATTTCTGGTTCATAAAGTTTCAGGATTTGCCTGATCACAAATCTGAAGAAATATTAATATTTTCAGAAATGTTTTTTCTTTTCAAATGGCCAGTCAGTTGTTAGAGTAATGAAAAGCAGAGAAATTAAATGTTTGACAGGGCAGTTTTCAGCTTAGACTCATTGTGGTCCATCAGTCATGGAGGTGATAGTACTGATGACTGTAGGTGTGAGGACATGAATGAGGTTATTGAGGATCTGATGACAGCAGATAAAACAGGCTGCAGAGTTTGAGCTTCTGTTTAAACAGAGAAGACAGGTTAGATAAAGAAAATAAAGACATGGATGCAAAGCTCAATAAAGGTGGTGAGGAACTGTGATGATCTTCATGATATCAGGAGCTGATATGGCTGGTACAGAACAACCCACACAGCTGCTGTGGTGTGGTGCATTAAACCAGAGCTCAGAGTGAAACAGCAGCCTAACAGGCCAACACGTCACAACAAGCAGGATTCAAGGTCTGTCTGAGGATTTTAAAAAGGAGGTGAGACCAGTCATAGTGTTTGTGATTTGAGCAAAACAGACTGTATATAGTTTTAAAAGTTTCTGTTCTCTAACAAATCAAACTCTGTTTAAGAATCATTAAACGTTTTATCTTTCATGAAACATGGAGTTTTGAGATCTTTTGATCATAAAGTTCTGTAAAGTTTTAAACTGGATGAAGATTAAACTGCACATCAAACTCACAGTTCCTCTGGTTCTGCTGCTCATTTGAACATGTCAAAAGCGCTCTTCAACAAACAAGTATTACTCAAAGTCACAGAAGTGATGATTATCAATGACAAAATCATTAAAGATTTCTGAGGTTCTAAGTTGTTTCAAGTTCTTCTTGACAACAGATCTAACTGTTGCTCTGTTTTCATGGCAGCATTAATTATTTGAAGCCACAGACCTTTAGATTGCAACAAAAAGCAAATATGTTTCTGGCAGAAACATGTTTGTCTTAAAGGACAGGTTCATATTTCTTCAAGTCTATCTCAATACAATACTCACGTGTCCATCTGTACATTCAGTTTAGCTTCAGCAGTCTGAGTTACACATATCAAGTCAGTATTTAGTGTTGGACAGTGTTTCCTTGTTGAGCTGCAGTGGAGGAATAGAAACTCAAAAGAACTTGGTCCTGAATAGTTTGGAACTTTGTAGCACCCACTTGATTTGTCTAACTCAGACTGCTGAAGCTTCATGTTGGTTTCCTTTTCGACATAAACCTACTGAGCTACCAAATACAGTAAGAAGAAGGTCATGTAATCAATGAATTTGATATTGATCCTCTAATTCCAGACCTGACTGAGATCAGCAGCATGTTATTGATCTGTGTTGACATGAATAGGTGTATGAATGTTGTGCTGACATGATGATGATCCACAATAACACAAAGACAAAGTCACTCTACTCATTTTAGAGAAGCTCATTGATTAGGACAGAGTGATGTTGAGCTACACATTTCAAACCTGAACACATCTGATCGGATTATTAATGGATTTTATCTCCATCATTTATTCTTTATTCAGATTGAGAGCTGCAGTTTGTCAGAGATCAGCTGTGCTTCTCTGGCCTCAGCTCTGAAGTCCAACCCCTCCCATCTGAGAGAGCTGGACCTGAGTCACGAGCTGCAGGATTCAGGAGTGCTGCTCTGCTGGACTGGAGAGTCCACACTGCAGACTGGAGACTCTGAGGTCAGTTCACTGACTGTAACTCTGTTTTTGTGTGTGTGTGTTTGTTTGTGTTTTGTGTGTGTGTGTGTCTATGCATATTCATGTTCTGTCATACAATTGCCTGATCACAAATCTGAAGAAACTAAAAATTTTTCAGTTTCTTTCAAATGGCCAATCATTGTTAGAGTAATGAAAAGTGAAATTAAATGTTTGACAGACAGTTTTCAACTTCCACAGACTCATTTGTGGTCCATCAGTCTAGATGATGTCAGTACTGATGAGGCTGTAGATTTGAATGTGAATGAGGTTATTGAGGATCTGATGACAGCAGATAAAAACAGGCTGCAGAGTTTGAGCTTCTGTGTAAACAGAGAGAGATTTAGATAAAGAAAATAAAGACACGGATGCAAAGCTCAATTGAGTGAGGACTGTGATGATCTTCATGATATCAGGAGCTGATATGGCTGGTACAGAACACAGCTGCTTTTCTGTGTGCATAAACCAAACTCAGATGAAACAGCATAACAGGCCAACATGTCACAACAAGCAGGAAGGTCTGTCTGAGGATTTTAAAAAGGATGAGACCAGTCATAGTGTTTGTGATTTCAACAACAGACTTATAGTTTAAAAAGTTCTGTTCTCTAACAAATCAAACTCTATTTAAGAATCATCAAACCTTTTATCTTTCAGAAATGAAACATGTTATGCAGAGATGTTTTTGATGAAGTTCTGTAAAGTTTTAGAAGCTGGATGAAGATTAAACTGCACATCAAACTCACAGTTCCTCTGGTTCTGCTGCTCATTTGAACATGTCAAAGGTGCAGCTCTTCAACAAACAAGTATTGCAGACTCAAAGTCACAGAAGTGATGATTATTAATGACAAAATGCATTAAAGATTTCTGAGTTCTGTTGTTTCAAGTTCTTCTTGACAACAGATCACTGTTGCTCTGTTTTCATGGCAGCATTAATTATTTGAAACACAGACCTTTAGATTGCAACAAAAGCAAATAAATGTTTCAGCAGAAACATGTTTGTCTTAAAGGACAGGTTCATATTTCAGCAAGTCTCTCAATACAATACTCACGTGTCCATCTGTACATTCAGTTTAGTTTAGACTAATATGCTTCAGCAGTCTGAGTTACACATATCAAGTCGTTTTAATGGGTGTTTCTTGTTGAGCTGCAGTGGAGGAATAGAAACTCAAACAGAACTTGGTCCTGAGTCTGTAACTGGTAAGCACCCAGATTTGTCTAACTCAGACTGCTGAAGCTTCTGTTTGTTTCCTTTTAATGACATAAACCTACTCTACCAAATACAGTAAGAAGAAGGTCATGTAATCAATGAATTTGATATTGATCCTCTAATTCCAGACTGACTGAGATCAGCAGCATGTTATTGATCTGTGTTGACATGAATAGGTGTATGAATGTGTGCTGACATGATGATGATCCACAATAACACAATGACAAAGTCACTCTACTCATTTTAGGAGCTCATTGATTAGGACAGAGTGATGTTGAGCTACACATTTCAAACCTGAACACATCTGATCGGATTATAATGGATTTTTATCTCCATCATTTATTCTTTATTCAGATTGAGTTGTGCAGTTTGTCAGAGATCAGCTGTGCTTCTCTGGCCTCAGCTCTGAAGTCCAACCCCTCCCATCTGAGAGAGCTGGACCTGAGTCAACAAGCTGCAGGATTCAGGAGTGAAGCTGCTGTCTGCTGGACTGGAGTCCACACTGCAGACTGGAGACTCTGAGGTCAGTTCACTGACTGTAACTTATCTAGTTTTGATGTGTGTGTGTGTGTGTGTGTGTGTGTGTGTGTGTGTGTGTGTGTGTGTTATATTCAATTCAAATTTCTGGTTCATACATTTTGTTGCCTGATCACAAATCTGAAGAAATATTTTTTCAGAAATGTTTTCTTTTCAAATGGCCATCAGTTGTTAGAGTAATGAAAAAGAGAAATGAAATGTTTGACAGGGCAGTTTTCAGCTTCCACAGACTCACATTGTGGTCCATCAGTCTGGAGATGATGTCAGTACTGATGAGGCTGTAGAGTGTGTGAGGATGTGAATGAGGTTATTGAGGATCCATGACAGCAGATAAAAACAGGCTGCAGAGAGTTTGAGCTTCTGTGTAAACAGAGAGAGAGAGACAGTTAGATAAAGAAAATAAAGACATGGATGCAAAGCTCAATAAAGGTGAAGTGAGGACCTGTGATGATCTTCATGATATCAGGAGCTGATATGGCTGGTACAGAGGCAACCCACACAGCTGCTGTGGTGTGGTGCATTAAACCAGAGCTGAGAAACAGCCCAGGCCAACACGTCACAACAAGCAGGATTCAAGGTCTGTCTGAGGATTTTAAAAAGGAGGTGAGACCAGTCATAGTGTTTGTGATTTAGAGCAACAACAGACTGTATATAGTTTTAAAAAGTTTCTGTTCTCTAACAAATCAAACTCTATTTAAGAATCATCAAACGTTTTTATCTTTCAGAAATGAAACATGGAGTTTATGCAGAGATCTTTTGATCATGAAGTTCTGTAAAGTTTTAGAAGCTGGATGAAGATTAAACTGCACATCAAACTCACAGTTCCTCTGGTTCTGCTGCTCATTTGAACATGTCAAAGGTGCAGCTCTTTAACAAACAAGTTTTGCACCGACTCAAAGTCACAGAAGTGATGATTATAATGACAAAATCACATTAAAGATTTCTGAGGTTCTAAGTTATTTCCAAGTTCTTCTTGACAACAGATCTAACTGTTGCTCTGTTTTCATGCAGCATTAATTATTTGAAAACAGACCTTTTGCAACAAAAGCAAATAAATGTTTCTGCAGCAGAAACATGTTTGTAAAGGACAGGTTCATATTTCTTCAAGTCTATCTCAATACAATACTCACGTGTCCATCTGTACATTCAGTTTAGTTTAGACTAATATGAGGCTTCAGCAGTCTGAGTTACACATATCAAGTCAGTATTTAGTGTTGACAGTGTTTCCTGTTGAGCTGCAGTGGAGGAATAGAAACTCAAAGAACTTGGTCCTGAAGTCACAACTTTGGTAACATGATTTGTCTTCAGACTGCTGCTTCATGTTGTTTAATGACATAAACCTACTGAGCTACCAAATACAGTAAGGTCATGTAATCAATGAATTTGATATTGATCCTCTAATTCCAGACTTGACTGAGATCAGCAGCATGTTATTGATCTGTGTTGACATGAATAGGTGTATGAATGTTGTGCTGACATGATGATGATCCACAATAACACAATGACAAAGTCACTCTACTCATTTTAGGGAGAAGCTCATTGATTAGGACAGAGTGATGTTGAGCTACACATTTCAAACCTGAACACATCTGATCGGATTATTAATGGATTTTTATCTCCATCATTTATTCTTTATTCAGATTGAGTTACTGCAGTTTGTCAGAGATCAGCTGTGCTTCTCTGGCCTCAGCTCTGAAGTCCAACCCCTCCCATCTGAGAGAGCTGGACCTGAGTCACAACGAGCTGCAGGATTCAGGAGTGAAGCTGCTGGCTGCTGGACTGGAGAGTCCACACTGCAGACTGGAGACTCTGAGGTCAGACACCATTTTTTACCTCTGTGCTGAGATTAATATGATGTGAAAGTTGTGGTGACACTAAACTGCAGACATAAGGCTGATTTTAGACTGATCCACACTGAGTATCTTAATGCTGAAGTCTGTTTTCTTCTTCAGTGGTTTAGTCCATTGACTGTGGCAGAGCAATGTTGAGCTACACATTTAAAACCTGAATGTAACAAGAAAAATCTCCACTGGATCATTCACTCTGAAGCTCTTAAACTCTTCATTTTCATCTTATATTCCACATCAGATTTTTAAATAAATGATAATAAAAATACATAAATACAATAAATAAATAATTTCAACTATCAGACAATAACAAATATATTCATTATTTGCATTTTCCAACATGTTTATGAAGCTATATGATGCTTATACTGTCTGAAGAGTTTAAACTGAAGAAGCTCTGAATTTATGACTCCACTATTCCTAAAAGAAATGTTGTAGATGTCTTTTGTTCACATTTCTGACATATTTGGCATCTTTGGAAACTTTGGGATCTTGAGTCATCTGAAGCTTGTGGTAGTTAGACAATGATGAGCTATGTTGTCTGGGGACTGGTGCTGGCAAAGGTAGGGTGAAGTCAGACCAACTTAGAAGCTTATGGATTATTTAAAACCAAGGCCTTGTCAGGATTTACAGGAACCTGCAGCCTTGGGTCAGGTTCTTTACACAGGAAAAGAGCTTCTAACACAAGATCCGTGATCAGAGAGATCTGGGCCTAAACACTGACCAGATCTAACAGAAACTGGCTCTGACATAATGTCAGGCTAGCTGAGCTATTGAGTTAGCTGAAATAGTGCCTCTCACAGCTGTCTAAGACTCTCAACTGACTCATTTTCTGGCGTTCAACTGGTGTTTATGACAGCTCAGCAAAAGTGTTTTATACAGAGTTTCTGTCAATACAGGTTCTCACTGTTGTTAAACATCAAGTCAGTCTTGAGTCTATACTGACAGTGCACAAGATGTTATTTATGATCATTTCACAGTGATGCTGGAGAATAATGAACATGATCTGAACATTTTCAGTTGTTACTTCTGTGCTATTACAGTTTGTCCATAATAACACATGTTCAAGACACAATGTCCATCTCTACAGGAACATGCATGTCAGATCGATTTGTTGTCTTCATCTGATCAGTTTCTGAGAAGAGACAGCTGTCAAGATCACCATGGTGGTTTGGTCTAGAACAACACCAAAACTGCTGATCTGCTGATCTGGCAGTCTGTCAGCAGTTACAACTAAACCTGAAAATTTCTAGATCATTACATTGAGTCCATATGTTTTCATATTTCTATCTCAGATTCATGTTTCTTCTGTCAGCTGATCAATGTACAGTAAATGTCACTGAAAAAATTACTCCTTGTTCTCTGACTAAATGATGATATGCTGATCTGAACATATTCAAGATTTTCTGACTGTTGATGATATGTTTACTGATGAGGATTTTAATATGTCAGTCTTGAAAGACTGACCAGTCACATCATGAAGCCATTTTATTGAAGCAGCAGCTGTCATTAATATTAATGAGAGCTCTTTCACTTTCTGTATTTTACAGTTTTGAACCTGCAGCCTGTTGGGTTCAGGTGTTTGGAGTTCCATTTTCTAAACTTCTACTTTCTAACCTTCTTCAGCTCTGAGAGATTATTAAACACTGAATGATTTCAAGCTGAACATTGTCTTCTAAGTTACATCATTTATTCTTTATTCAGATTGAGTCGCTGCAGTTTGTCAGAGATCAGCTGTGCTTCTCTGGCCTCAGCTCTGAAGTCCAACCTCCCATCTGAGAGAGCTGGACCTGAAACTACAACAGGATTCAGGAGTGAAGCTGCTGTCTGCTGGACTGGAGAGTCCACACTGCAGACTGGAGACTCTGAGGTCAGTCTGCAGTCAGTGGATTTAACAGTCAGTGGAAAAGGTTGTTTGTGTCCTTTGATTTAATGCAGACACAGAACATGAATACCAGTCAGTTGTAGTGTTTGTGGTGATGATATGATGCAATCAAAGCATTTGATCAGTTGGTTTGTTTCAGGACTCTGAAGCTGGCTCAAAGACGAACAATTATTTTAAACTTGATCCATAACCTTTGGATTGTGTTCATCACTACAGGATCAATGACACGTTGCTCACAGCTGACAAACACAAGACATGTGAGTATTGAAACAATGACCACTATTCATCAAACTATTGCACCTTAAAATCTGATATTTTGTACAACAATAATATTTTTCAATTCCTATTTTGTTCGAGCTGTAAATTCACATCTGTTGGAACTTTGGCTGCTAATTTTTCTCACCCCATTCCAGTTTGCATTATTGTTCTTTCTCTTTCACGTCTTCTCTCCATCAGACGACCCGATGTCAAACTGGATGTGAAAGAAAACCTGCGTGAGGAAGATAAAAAGGTGAGAAAGGAGCAGCTGCAGTGTGAAGTGCTCCAGTATAAACCACAAATGACTTACGTGGACATTTATTGAGGTTTCACCATCGAAACAATGTGATGAATCACAACTGCAAACAGAAAATACACTTAGTGTTGGAAATCAAAATGATTAAAATCTTTCTGCCATAAAGCGGCATCAACAGTCAAACAAAAGCGCAATTAGTCAAAGCAACAACGAAACAAACCAGTCGTTGCAGGAGAAAAAGTTACAGTGTGCTCTCTACCGTCCTCATTACAGCTGAAGAAAAGCAGCAGCTATTTGACTTCAGCCTGACCAGCAGGTGGCGCTGTAGCACACAAGTAGATTAATGCATCACAAAAACTGCAGAAACTCAGCGAGGAGCTCAGTGTTTGGGTTGGATGCTGCGGTACATTTGTCTGTAGGTTTGTAGATGGTTCTAGAAAAGCTCCCAGGCTGCTGCTGCTTCTGATGACGTCTTTGTAAACCTGACTTGAAATGCTGCAAAGTTCTGGGACACCTGAAGTTTCAGTGTCTTGTTACTATTTTCTAAATCTAGTTTCTACAATCCTTTTTTGCATCCCAGTCCTGGTAGTTAACGTGCACCAGACAGACGACTCCAGTATCGCCTTCTCACATTTGTTCCATTGCAGATGAAAAGTAACATGGGCGACTGAGTGTCGAGTCCATTGACCAGCAGCCGCAGACTCTGGGTCAGATGTTCTTCAGATGCACATGTGACTCATTTTGGCCCAGACTCATGCACTTTATTTAAAACAGGTGCACCTGTGGCCCGTTTCACCACATTTGGAACAAGAGATCATTTTCTCTCGTGTTCATTTTGACACATTTGAAGGAGAAGTTCAGACTTTTTCACTTCTGTCTTAAAACAATACTTAAGTCAGTTTTATTTACACAGTTCAATACCACAAATCACAAATTTGCCTCAAGGGGTTTTACAGTCTGTAAACATTCCCCTCAAGGCCGACTCCAGGAAACTGGCTCCCCGGTTCATTGGCCCATATGTTGTGGAAGAAATCATTAACCCCTCAGCGGTCAAATTAGAACTTCCTCGTACCATGAGAATCTATCCCACATTTCATGTATCACAAATCAAACCAGTGTCTTCCAGCCCTTTGTGCCCACCGTCCGACTTTCCTCCACCTGCCCGGATCATCTGACCATCCTGCCTACACGGTCCGACGGCTGCTGGACGCGTGTGCGCCGAGGCAGGGGTCTCCAGTACTCGTGGACTGGGAGGATATGGTCCAGAGGAACGCTGGATTCCCGATCATTCATCATGGACAATCAACTAATCGAGGACTTCCACGGCCACATCCTGACAAACTGAGAGCTCCCATTGAGCCCATGGTACAATACTGTCCCCTGTTGGCCTCCTGTGTGTTGTGTGTGTCTTCTGAACTGCCAATCAGAGACTAACACACCTGCTACTCATCTGCTGCTGCTCACCTGTTGCTGCTCACCTGTTCTCCATCCACCAATCAGCACCTGGCAGTATATCTACTCTTCTCACCAATCTTCGCCAGATCGTCCATTTGCCCAAGTGGAACTACGCCTCGGCCTCTGACTTGTCTCACTGAAGGATATACCGGCGATTATTTCCACACACCTGGTTACTTCTTTGTGTTTTACAAATACACCGATAATATATACTCTGTGTACCATAACACTCTGTCCTTAGAGCCTCGATTCAGATCAGAAAAAACAATGCTTTAACAGGGAAAACAGCTCAGGAAGAGCAGCAGAGGAGACGTCCCTCTTCAGGATGTTCAGACAGGAAACAGAACAGACCAACAAAGTTAAATGAAAGTATAGCCATGACATGGATATGACAGAATTATAGATAGATTGTAAACATATATGAAGAATATGGATCTGGGAGGATTTCGAGCAACTTCAGGTGTCGCCAAACAGACCTGAGTCACATGACCTCTCCACCATGGAGACCTGGAAGAGGACAGACTGCACAGACTCACAAGAGGCAAAACTCAAGCTCACCATTCACACAGAGAGACAGAGACGGAATCTCCTGGAGGACGAAGATCTCCTTTTAAGTTTGGATTTAAAGGGCGGGACATCCGAGAGACAAGGAGGAGCAAGCCCACTTCCAGTTTTACAAGTAATCAGAAGCTCCTTAAAGTCTGATCTGACATGGAAAGGGAGCCAGTGAAGGGAAGCTAAGATTGGTGTGATATGATCAGATTTCCTGGTTTAAGTTAAGATGCTAGCTGCAGCGTTCTGAACCATGTGATGCCTTTTAGTAGTAGCACACTGCAGCTGACAACAGGACGTTACAGACCTTATGTATCTGGACTGTCTGAAAAACTACAAAGGATCTTTAAACAGCACGATGTTCCTGTTTTCTTTAAACCAGGCAACACTTTAAGACAGAAACTCGTTCACCCTAAGGACAAGTTACCCACACAAAAACAGAGCAATGTTGTTTACTCTATTCAATGCAGTGAGGAAAACTGCAAAGAACGGTACATAGGTGAGACTAAACAGCCACTTCACAAAAGACTTTATCAGCACAGATGACACGCTAACTCGGGATTGGAGAGCGCCGTGCATTTGCATCTCAAAGCTACAAACCACACATTTGAAGACAGCGAGGTGAAGATTCTAAGTAGAGAGAAGAGTTAGTTTGAAAGAGGAGTCAAAGAAGCCATTTTTGTGAAAACAGAAAACCCCTCTTTGAACAGAAATGGTGGTCTGAGATTCAATCTGTCCAACGTTCACCACAGTGTATTAGCACCTTGGTCAAGCCAATCATATGCTAATCAGGTACTTAACAGTGATGAGGGAGGTGCAGCCAGAAAACAATAGGCCTGATTACTGGGCCATCATGGAAACTATTAGGTCAGTTTCAGTTGAAACTAGGCAGGGTAAACAGCAGACACTCAGGAAGATTCCTCCCTGAGGGCAGGGCTTAAGTAACACAGAGTAGCTTAAATTTCTGAGTTCTCAGACCATTTTCACAATTGAGAATGACTTCCGGATGGGAGCCGAGATGTCTTGATTCTGAAAACAGCGTCCAGATGACTACGACTGAAACCTTTTCTACATTCCTGGACGAATGAGGAACTACACGTCTTATTTCATCACTTATAAAACACTGAGACAAGTTTGCATTAAAATAACGAACTCTGTGCTTCTCTTAATTCCAGGTTCCATCATCCTTCTCACCTGAGCAGACAACTGAATCTTCATACAGGTAATCATATAAAATGACAAAACATTTTTCCAACGTCCTTCACGCTTCATCAAGTCTGTCTGAGGTGAGTTAGTCAAAGCTCAACACTGTAGGTCGAATATTCAAAAACATGAAGCAGGAGGCCTGGAACTGGACCCTGATCTATAAAACTGTAGAATCCAAGTGATCTACAAAACTGTGTACACATTTGCGGATATTCCCAGTATTAGAAGATTTAGCTAGAAATCTACCAGCTCTGTTCTCTGATCGCTTTGTGCTTTACCCAAAGCACTGCTGTCTTTAGTACCTTTTTAATTTTCTCA
>JAPFEX010000086.1:0-14411 GCA_027580175.1 Siniperca scherzeri | reverse complement strand
CATCACTGTTTCCATTAGAGTGATATTTACCTCTGAAATGTAGTGGGAAGAAGTATCAGGTAACAGGAAACGCATAAGTACTTCAGAATTGCACTTATGTACAGTACTTGGGTAAATACTTAGTTACTTTCCACCACTGGTCCAAGGCTCAGCATCACTGTTTCCATTAGAGTGATATTTACCTCTGAAATGTAGTGGGAAGAAGTATCAGGTAACAGGAAACGCAAGTACTTCAGAATTGCACTTATGTACAGTACTTGGGTAAATACTTAGTTACTTTCCACCACTGGTCCAAGGCTCAGCATCACTGTTTCCATTAGAGTGATATTTACCTCTGAAATGTAGTGGGAAGAAGTATCAGGTAACAGGAAACGCATAAGTACTTCAGAATTGCACTTATGTACAGTACTTGGGTAAATACTTAGTTACTTTCCACCACTGGTCCAAGGCTCAGCATCACTGTTTCCATTAGAGTGATATTTACCTCTGAAATGTAGTGGGAAGAAGTATCAGGTAACAGGAAACGCATAAGTACTTCAGAATTGCACTTATGTACAGTACTTGGGTAAATACTTAGTTACTTTCCACCACTGGTCCAAGGCTCAGCATCACTGTTTCCATTAGAGTGATATTTACCTCTGAAATGTAGTGGGAAGAAGTATCAGGTAACAGGAAACGCATAAGTACTTCAGAATTGCACTTATGTACAGTACTTGGGTAAATACTTAGTTACTTTCCACCACTGGTCCAAGGCTCAGCATCACTGTTTCCATTAGAGTGATATTTACCTCTGAAATGTAGTGGGGAAGAAGTATCAGGTAACAGGAAACGTACAAGTACTTCAGAATTGCACTTATGTACAGTACTTGGGTAAATACTTAGTTACTTTCCACCACTGGTCCAAGGCTCAGCATCACTGTTTCCATTAGAGTGATATTTACTGCGGACTATTTTTTCCTCCACGTGAGCACCCCTGGTTTAGATGTGTTTGGTATTAAATCACTAGATTTTTAAATGGAGTTTGGTACACAGCGTCAGTTACCCACCTATCCTGCAGAGTGCGACCCGAGGCTGCAGGAGAAGCTCCAGCTGCCTCCTCTGCCGGTGGATCTCCTGCCTGAAGCCCGAAGCCTCCTCCTCGTAACCGGCTACGGTTCTCTCTACAACCGCGAAGATTTCCTGCGCGGCTGTTGTCAGTTTCTCGGTGATGATTCCTCTCAGGATCTCCGCTTTAGACAGTTTATAGTCCACAGAGTCTTCTTCTTCGTCGTCTTCTGCTGCTGCTGCTGCTTCT
Organism: Siniperca scherzeri; assembly: GCA_027580175.1. Taxonomy (NCBI): domain Eukaryota; kingdom Metazoa; phylum Chordata; class Actinopteri; order Centrarchiformes; family Sinipercidae; genus Siniperca; species Siniperca scherzeri. Next base: position 13,117 of record JAPFEX010000086.1, on the reverse strand, counting down.
TCTTCTTCTTCTTCTTTTCTTCTTCTTCTTCGTAAAGTTTTATGGCGGTTGTGTATCAGCCTTATGGTGCATTACCGCCACCAACTGGACTGGAGTGTGGATCGGGATTCTAACTGTACTGTACATTCACTAATAATTAAATAAAAGAAAATAAACTGCGATGAGTCCATAAAAAAACAAAAATAAAAATAAAAACACTTAAATAACTAATCACCCCATAGCTATATTCTCTCTATCAAATCTGTTCCCTTAAGATAATGAAACGACAGCAGATAACATTTCTCTCTAGAACTTCTTGGTGAAAGATCTCGTAGATCAGACCTCGTCTTTATTTCTTTAAGGTTCGGCGTCGCTTCTCTTCCCTCAGCGTCGTGTTTTGGACAGTAAATCATAACATGTTCTACAGTTTCTTCTTGCTCACAGACGGCACATCTTCCTGTCTGATGTTTTCCATCCATCCATCCATCCATCCATCCATCCATCCATCCATCTTCTTCCGCTTATCCGGGGCCGGGTCGCGGGGGCAGCAGTCTAAGCAGGGACTCCCAGACTTCCTTCGCCCCAGACACTTCCTCCAGCTCCTCCGGGGATCGAGGCGTTCCCAGGCCAGCCGAGACATAGTCCCTCCAGCGTGTCCTGGGTCTTCCCGGGCCGCCCGTGGGACATGCCCATCCCGAGGGAGGCGTCCAGGAGGCATCCGGATCAGATGCCCTAGCCACCTCAGCTGGCTCCTCTCGACGTGGAGGAGCAGCGGCTCTACTCGAGCTCCCCGTGTGACTGAGCTCCTCACCCTATCTCTAAGGGAGCGCCCAGCCACTCGGCGGAGGAAGCCCATTTCGCCGCTTGTATCCGCGATCTTGTCCTTTCGGTCACTACCCAAAGCTCATGACCATAGGTGAGGGCAGGAGCGAGATTGACCGTAAATCGAGAGCTTTGTCTTCGACTCAGCTCCTTCTTTACCACAACGGTCCGGTACAGCGCCCGCATCACTGCAGACGCTGCACCGATCCGCCTGTCAATCTCACGCTCCATCCGTCCCTCACTCGTGAACAAGACCCCGAGATACTTGAACTCCTCCACTTGAGGCAAGGACTCCCCGCCCACCCGAAGAGGGCAAGCCACCTTTTTCCGGTCAAGAACCATGGCCTCAGATTTGGAAGAGCTGATTCTCAAATGATGTTTTCCTGTTTTACATAATGTGCTGTTTGATCCTGTGGGACCAAACCGGAGCCTGGATGTTACTGTTTCCTCCCCGTTTTCCTCCTCACGCCGACTTTCCTTTGACTGTTGTAGAACCGCCTTCCTGTTCTCTCTTCTTCCACCTTTCTCTCAGCTTCTCCTTAACTGTGGTTTCCGTTTCACTGAGGGCTACTGTAACGTCGCTGCGACTCGTTTGTGTGGCTTCCTTTTCACACTCTTTCGTTTCCTTTGATTCCTGCATGTGCTGGGATCCACGCAAACATCATATTCAGCCCCATCGTTTGAGTTCTACATAGAGTCTGCTGTATCTCTGTCGAGACGTCCGGTCTGCTTCCAGCTGATTACTGCCGAGATGGAGTCGGAGCATCTTGCTGCTCTCAGAGGCCTCACATCTTCAGAATCAGCAGCATCTCCCCTGTACACGCCGATACTCCATCACCGATTCGTTTGCCAATGTTAATGTTGAAATCTGGAACCATGAATGAAATACCAGTGTTGTTAGCTGCGCTCTCTGAAGCATCTGTATAAATGTTCACGTAGCCGTGGTAGATGCTTTCTATATCTGTCTGTATTATCTGCGGATGGAAAATAAGCTCCTCGTCTTTGCTCTTTTTGCAGAGTCATGTAAGATCTACAGTCGGGTCAGGGAGTGTCCAAGGGTGTGTTACTGGGAGCGATACTGCTGGACTAATGTTTATTTCAGTTATTCCTCGTCCTTTTGCTTTCTGTTCAATTGTCCATCCAACACTTTTTGTTTCTCTTCTTTTCCCAGCAGGGTTTTAGTGCATCTAGATCAGGGGTGTCAAACTCAAATACATAGTGGGGCAAAATTTAAAACTTGAACAAAGTCGTTGGTCAACATTGAACAAATGAACCTTTTAATATGGACCCAAACAAGTTTTGCTTTAACATTGAATATGGAACAAGCAACGCTTATTACCATACAATATACAGTCCCCGACAAAATTATAGGGAAATAAAAATATTTGAATTGACATTTGCTTTGAACCAAATTTCAACGTAAAATATATTTATTTTTGATATTATTTTTATCTATTTTTTAGTTTTCTATATGATGCAATTTCTTTTATAAAATGTTTATGTTTTTATTCCGACAAAAATATAGGGAAATAAATAATTTATTGACTTTCCGTGCCCAAGAATTACATCTGAACACCTATCTGGCACGCTAAAAAGCAAGACTTTTCACTGAAACTCACCGTTTCATAGTGTCGTCTAATGTTGTACTTCTTAGTTATAGCCACGTTGGCTCCACATACGAGACAAACAGGTGTGTCTTTTACACATGTAAACAGATATTCTGCTGCCCACCTGTCCAAAAAGCTCCTGTTTTCTGCCTTTTCTGCATGAAGTCGCTATGGCTACTGTCACAGAGGAGAGGGCGTTTCTGGGTCCTGTCATGATTGACGCGCCAAAACAACAGCAGAGCATTATGGGATTTGTATTTTAGCGGTGAATGCGCTGTATAATACCGGCGGGCCAACTCTAGTAGTCATTTGGTACTGGGCCAGAGTTTGACACCTATGATCTAAATGATCTTCATTATGTCCTTTAAATGAAGCCAGTAGTTTAAAGACAGCTGTGTTCTCCCATCTCTTCTTGTAACGCTGACGTCGGGCTCGTTCTGATGGCACCTGAACACAGTCTTAAAGCCTGATACTGAATGTTGTCTAGCTTTCTGAGAGATGTACTTGCTGCAGATCCAAATGCTACACACCCATAATCTAATACTGACCTTATTGATCCTGTAGATGGTTTTCAGTGCTGATCTCTCTGCCCCCCCATTAACTTCCCACCAGACATTACATTTCATCCTTTTTTACACTTGTCCGTGTATGTGCAGCCGTGTGATTCTTTCATCAAACCACAACGCCAGAAATATAAATTGTTTCACTCTCTCCAATTCTGTCCTTTCTCTTCCGTGTAAAGAACATTGTCTTTGTTTTGTCTACTGAGAACTTGAATCCCCACTTAAATGACCATTCTTCTATTTTAACAATCGCCTCCTGTATTTTCTTCACACTAAATTCCAAATTCCTACCTCTTTTCCATATTGCCCCATCATCCGCAAAAAGAGAGAATCCCATCCCATTCTCCAAATTCAGAAAAACATCATTTATCTTAACAGAAATTCTTCTTCTTTGCGTTTTTTGGCAGATTATAATACCAACTTTTAGGTGCATACCGCCACCTACCGCACCGGAGTCTGTAGAACAGGCTCTAGTTTACATTAGTAAGGAATTTGTTACCCCTCTCTGAGTTTCCCACACCTCGTCTCCATTTGTTGCTGGTATCCTTCCACATCCCATCTCTCTCCCTTTGTTGCAAACCTTCCTTCATTATATTTATATATAGCTGCTGACTGGTGATATCAGAGCAGCTGACCAATGAGGTGAGAGCAGAGTCCTGCCGACCAGTGAAGGTGAGGTCGACCAAAAAACATCAAGTCCAGCTGCAAAGTCATTTCTCTTTGTGTTGATGCAGAGGTCATGTGAGGTGAACTCTCACCTTTGAGTGTGTTTGAACAAGCAGGAAAAAGTTGACATCTGAAGCCAAGTCACACAAGACTGTTATCATCCTCATCATCCTCATCATCAATTGTTACCACTGCTGTATGAGAGCACAATGATGAGCACAAAGAGCCTCAGCGGGGCTTCAGTCAGAGACAGAACTACATGATCCGTCTCTTTCTACGTCCCCCAAACCAACAGTCAGACAACAAACACACAGTTTTGTTTTTTTTATTTGTTTTTTTATTAATATTTCAAAAACCATACAGGATTATTAAACATTCAATATTTCAAGAAGAGCAGGTCGAACAATTGAACAAAAATGAAACCAAGAACAAAGAAAGCCGTAATTACAAAGTTACAGGGTTCAAAGAAAGAGCTTCCAGATTATTCCATAGCCAAAGTGCATTCCTAGAGTTACAGACATTCAAAGACTCTTTTAAAGATGACATATCATGAATAAAACCATTAAATAAAGGCTTAATATTGCCAAATTTACATTTGTGAATGAAAAAAATTGCCATAACAATCATGCTATTAATTGTTAAATCTTTTGATTTGTCCTCCAGTACAACGCCAAATTTAACATCATTGTAATTGAAAGAACGGACACCTAAGTTGTTTTGATAAACCCAAATACAGAAACTATCCCAAAATATCTTTGAATAAACACACGAGAAAAAGAGATGCTCATCTGTTTCAATGTTAGCTAAACAAAAAGTACAAACATTGTCTTCAATATTAAATTTTGAATGTAAAAATTCTTTGCATGGATAAACATTATTTAACAATTTGAAACGTACCTCTTTAGCTTTGGGTGGGACAGGAAGTTTTAAATAGTTACATCTGAACTTTTTTATATTTTGACTGGTGAAACCTTTCATAATATTTCGTCTTTTTAAAGGCAAGGAAAAACATATATTGGATAAAACGGATCTTAAGAACTTGTTGTTACATTTTTGTCTAAAAGGAAATGTTTTGAATAGTTAAGGGAAACAGTTGGGGAACAGAGTGTGTGTACATCAAGAAACCTTTAACAGAACCAATAATAGCTTGTGGAATCGCATTGATGACTTGTGTAAATTGTTGATTAGAACAAATAATATTATATTTGTGAATGAAGTCTGAATAGTTAAGTAAATTACCCCTGTCATCCAGTAAATGTAAAACCAGCATTACACCCTGTTCAGCCCAGTGTTTGTAAAAGAAGGATTTTTTTCTAATCAGTATTTACCTGTTATTCCATAAAGGTGTATCATGGGGCGAAAAATTATGATTATAAATTAATTTCCAGTACTGGAGAACTTGTCCATGAAACTTAGAAAACTTAATGGGTAATTTGGATAGCTCAAAGTCACATTTAATAAGAAATTCGACACCACCAAAACTAGAGAATATTTTAGCGGGGAGATTGTCAGGTTCAAGACACCTAGAACATTTAAATCATATACAAGGAAAGAAAGACAAAGGCATTAACTTAAGTTTTTACTCGCGAGGAGAGTAAGCATAGATGCATTCAGTTACATCTCCTACTCACTCTGAAGTGCATCTATGCAGCCTCCTCTCTTCTATTCAGTTTAGGGAGTTTTCCCTGTTACATAGTTTGCTAAGGAGTGGGGGAAGTGTATACTGCTACATAAGAAAAAACGAAGCGGTGTTATCAGGTTTATCTTGCGAGAGCGACCTTGGAGCAGCCACTACTCTCGAGATCATCTGGTACGGTGTCAACCTGCCCTGCCGGTCACGGGATAGCAGGTTGCATTCCTGTTATTCTCACAGACACAAGTTTAATAACACACATACACACACAGCATTGCTGTGTACTTCAGAGAAGTAAAGTCACTAAGAACAAAACATAAATGGGATAACTTATGTACATTTTATTCTAACATTTCCCTCCTGTTTATCACATTTTGTTCTCAAATTCTCATATCACTCAATCAGTCTCTTCGCTAGATTTTCGACTGCAAGATCATTTTTATGAGTCTGTCAAAATGTTTACACTCAGAGTGTGTGTTAGGTTAATTACAGGGGTGACTCATAGTCACCTGGATCAGGGAACAAACCAGGCCAATGGTCTGATTCTTCATCTGTGTTGTCATCATTATCTCGGTTTTGTTGCAGGAGTGGATACATCTGGGTTAAACGGTCCTCCATAGGTGAAATTGCTGTGGTGATGAGACGGGTTGACAAAGAACGCAGGCACGGAATACAACAACATCCACATAAGGTTAATATTGCAGCAAAGACTGCTAGAGATATTAGAATTGAGGACACCAAGGTTCGGTATTTCCCAAAAGCATTTAACCAAGAGTCCCACATAGTGGTGTCTACACCAGAGTGATCTTTCATCTTACCATTCAGAGTTTTCAACCCTTCTATGGCCTTGGTGAGACTGCCATCTGCTGCAGTGTTGTTAGGAATGAAGGTGCAACATTGCTCCCCAAACATAGCACACACACCTCCTTTCTCTGCAAGCAACATGTCAAGAGCTATGCGGTTCTGGAATGCCATCAGTGACGTTGAGGAAAGCTGTCCATGAACAGCCTCAAACCCACTCTGTGTCCAATTGCCCAATTTCTGTACGTTATAATGGATGTAATTGATTCGGTCTACATTTTTGTTAATCGTGCACCACCAACAGAACAGGGACTCAAACCCTGCAGCCACCTGATCTGCTATCTTGTACTCATCTGGTACGCCACGAGGGACTCCTATAGCGTCTATGTAAGTCGGATCGGTCTGTTGCCATGTTGTACGCTTTGTTCTTCTCAGCTGTACTGGCAACTGCTGATTTCCTTTTTCTACCAATTCTGCAGAAGACACCTTAAACACTGTGACTGGCATTATAAAGGATACCAAAGCACACAAGCCCGTGCAATTTATTGGCAGGGTCTTCAGGACTTTTCCTTTTCCGCACCACCACCAGATGTCAGCTCTGCTAATTGATGAGAAGTTAGTAGTGGGGAACTCTTGGATGCCTTGGCACCAGTCCTCAGTCAAGTTTCCCTGTCTTTTACCTGGCCCAATCAAATTTATGCATGAGAAATTGCCTTTTGCTATGTGAGGATCATACCAGGGAGTCCCACTAGGTTTACCCGATTGTGTTCCTATTTTCGGGAAGTCTCTCGTCCAATTTGCGGTCTCATCTTTTTGATACATAAGCTTGGTGCAATCTAACATTTCGGTAACATCCACTTCTTTGTCGTTCATGGCGGTATTTAGACACTGGGCAGGGATTGCTGCCGGCACAACTCTTGCTATTGGTCTGGGACCCATGCAGACAACACAATCACTGCTGGTTGCGTTAGCTGCCTGCTCTACAATCAAAAACCAGTTGTTATCTCTTCCCACCCCTTTTTTGGTTTTCAACCAGTTTACCCAAGTGTGGGTTTTGTTATCCGGTTTAGTGTTTCGCTTGGTGCGAGTGACGTTGCTGGTAGGTTCGCTAGGATTTCCCCACAAGTACCAGGTGAAAAGGAAAATTAATATAAATACGATGGTCACTCCCCAGCACCTAATAGCATCATTTATCCATCTAGACGCCATCTTCCCAGAGAGTGTCCTCTAATGAGTCTGGTGTCTTGGAAATTCTTCACTGACTTTCGAGTCTACTCAGGTTCTACACACCTGAGTCCACCCTATTATCAGACTGTGAGTCACTTTTCTCTGCAGAACTGTCGGAGGAGATGACCTTTTTGCAATGAGTAAGATGTACCCACGTGGATCTTTCAGCTATTTTTATGGCTGTGGGAGTGTTTAACAATACCTGATAAGGCCCTTCCCACTTGGGAGAGTGCCAATGTTTTCTCTTAATGCTTCGTATCAGCACCCAATCTCCTGGTTCCACTAACTGGATCTCCTGTTGAGAAGCAGAAGGATTTTCATCAGCTTTTTTTCTTCTTTGTTTTTCTAACATTTTTCTCATATAGTCTACTAGGTCGGTTTCTTCACTCAGCTCCCACTGATTTTTAAACTGTGGCAGCCTGTATGGTCTACCAAACAACGTCTCATATGGAGTTAAACCTGAAGTTGCTGTAATATTGATGTACATTTTCACTAAATCTATGCACTGAGTCCAGGGTCTCTTTGTTTCTTCAATACATTTCTTTAACCGGTTTTTTATAGTGCCATTCATACGTTCCACTAATCCTGCACTTTGAGGGTGATATGCGCAATGGTTTTTTAGATCAATGTGAAACATTATTCCTATCTTCTTGATCAATTGGTTTACAAAATGTGCTCCATTATCACTGTAAAGGTTTTCCGGAATGCCATAACGGGGTATTATGTCTTTACATAACGCTTTTGCCACTGTTAATGCGTCTGGGTGTTTGGTTGGAAACAGCTCTACCCATTTAGAAAAGGCATCTATTATGACCAGACAATACTTTTTTCCTTCACTCATACATATGTATTGCTTGAAACGGATACTGTGGTGAAGGGAAACGCCCTCTTCTAGGTCTTAAGTTTCCCTGAGAATTGTGCTTAGCACAGGTCAAGCATGCTCTACAAAAATTTTTTGAATAAGAGTTAAATCTATAGGTTGTGTAATATTGTTTTATCTGTCCCACCATCCCTCCTGTTGAGACATGTCTAACACCATGGCTCAATATTGCAGCCCATTTGTATAGGTTGTGTGGAAGGATTGTTTTTTTCTCTGGTCATACATAGATGTCATTTTGTAGTTGTGCGCCGTGTTTTACCCATAAATCCTTTTCTTTCTGTGGTGCTTGTTGTTGCATGTCTTGGAGTGTTGTATCAGTCATATCAGTGTCCGAGGTCAGCATAAGCACTTTTATCTGTCCCTCGGCTGCTTGTTTAGCTGTTTTGTCTGCAAATGCATTCCCTAGTGATACTTGATCTGTCCCTGAGGTATGAGCTGCACATTTACAAACTGCGAGGTGTTTTGGTAACTTTACTGCCTTGAGTAAGTTAGATAGGATGTTTGCATGTGTTACTGGTTTCCCTGTGGATGTGATCATTCCTCTATTTTGCCAATACTGTGCAAAAGTATGGACTGTAGCAAAGGCATATTGACTATCTGTATAGATAGTCGCATCTTTATTCTTCATTAATTTACATGCCTCTGTTAGAGCCACTATCTCTGCAGCTTGGGCAGAGCAGTGTGAGGGTAATTGTTCCGCTTTTAATATCTTATCTTTGGTCACTACAGCATAACCTGTTTGTGTTTTTCCTAGTTCATTCTTTTTTGAAGAGCCATCAACATAAATTGTCTCTCCTGTTGTTAAAGGTTGATCAGTAAGATCAGGTCTGCTTTTTGCCGTTTGCTCAGCAAGTTCCTGGCAGTCATGTGCATTTCCGTCATCAGGGAGTGGCAGAAGTGTAGCTGGATTGAGGGTTGTGCATCGCTCAATAGTTAAATGAGGTTGTGAAAGCAACACAGCCATACATGACAGATGTCTTGCTGGAGACAGAAAAGTCATGTTTGTCTGCAGTAGCAGCGCTGAAACTGCATGTGGTATTTTCAACACCAGCGGGTGAAATAACACAATAGCAGCGCTAGTTTCTACTGCCATAGAAGCAGCCACTACCGCTCTAACACAGTGTGGCTGGGCACATGCTACGCTGTCTAATTTAGAGGAGAAATAGGCTATAGGTTTTATCTTATCGCCACACTGTTGTGTCAAAACGGAAGTCATAAATTTCCCTTTGCAGTCTACCATTTGCACAAATGTTTTGCTGTAGTCAGGTAATGCTAAAGCTGCACTAGAAACGAGAGTTTGTTTTAAAGTACAGAACGCATTTTCTGCCTCTTCCGTCCATTTCAATGGAGTAGTCATTTTAATGTTTTCATCATACATTAATTTCTGGAGTGGAGCAGTTATTTCAGCATAGTTTGGTACCCAATACCTGCAGTAGTTTGTTAACCCTAAAAACGACATCATTTGTTTTTTTGTGTGTGGTTTTGGAGCCTTTAAGATTGTTGTCTTTCTGTCTTCAATTATTGTTCTTCCTCCTGAGCTAAGATTATGGCCTAAATATTTTATTTGTGTTTTGCACAGTTGCAACTTATTTTTACTTGCTTTGTGGCCTTGCTCAGCTAAATGTTTCAACAGTGCTATGGAGTCTTTTTTACAAATGTCTTCGTCTGGAGAAGCTAAAAGTATGTCATCTACATACAACAAAACTTGACTGTTTCCTGGGGGTTGGAACTTAGCCATACTAGCACTCATCACTTGTGAGTATATTGTGGGACTTTCACAATATCCCTGGGGCAATCTGGTATATGTATAACGTTGACCTCCGTAAGTAAAAGCAAACCAAAACTGACTATCTTTGTCCACTGGGACTGAAAAGAATGCATTGCTGATGTCAACTACGGTAAATACTTTAGCATCTGGTCTTAATGAGTTCAAAAGGGTGTGCAGATCAGGCACACAAGGTGCTCTTTGTATTACAGCATTATTTACAGCCTGCAGATCTTGTACCATTCGCCAACCCACTGAGGGTGCTTGTTTTTTTACTGGCAATATCTTCGATCACTGGTTTAATGCCTTCATGTGCATCTGCTTTCAGTGGATATTGTTTCACACAAGGACGGTATTCTGTCTTAGGTCTAATCTGGACAGGTAATGCTCCTTTAACTAGCCCTACATCTGTTGGTCCCTTGGACCATAATGAGTCAGGAACACCTTGAATTAGCTTCTCTTCTTCCTGAGTAAAAAACACATGTCAATTTTTTACACTGGCACCACGGAGGTGCACGCCTTTTTGGACTTGGAATGACCAAAACAGTGCCTTTTTAGTCAGGCCTGCGGACGCACTTGTCCATGTGTTGACGGAGGTCGCTGTCCAGTCAGTTGCCGCTTTGGCTTGCTGAACCAGCTTCCCTAGGTCTTTCCACTGCAAATTTTCATTTTTGTACAGTGAAATATGGGATGGGAGCCACATTCTGTTCAGTGGTTTAATGTTATCTGGCATGATTATCCCTGCAACTGCTGTACTCTCTGCGTCAGAATAGATGTAATCTATTGTGATCTTAACAGGTGTCGCTCTGTCTAATTCTGCTTCATACTCTGTGTCTGGTCCTGGAGTATTTTTGAACCACAAGGTGACATGCAAATTTCCTTCCTCCATTTTGTCTTGGGGTCTGGAAATAGCTTGTCTTCCCTCTGTCAGCAACGAAGTTGCGGTGTCGTGTGGGGGCTTATTTGGGACATCTAAAGAATAGTAGTAATAAGGTAGCCCTGAACCTTTTAAGACAAAGATGTTTTCCTGGGCTAATTCTGCTTTTCTCTTTACCTCTATCCTTCCCTATGATGTAGGAACAAGAGCTAATCCCAACAAAAACAGAGCATCCCGTCCCAACAGATTTACTGGACACTCTGGGAACATTAAAACAGATATCTGACATAACTGTCCCTGTGGATCCCTCAACCAGACCGGCTAGGACTCTTCCACATGAGTCAACTTGCCATCTGCTGCTCGTACTGCAACACTGCTATTACTAGATTTAGCCCTAGGGAAACTTTCCTTACAAGTTGTTCTGCATGCTCCTGTGTCACAAAGAAAATCAATTGGTTTTCCATTCACACATAAAGTCACTATCGGTTTCTCAAAATGTACTGCAAGCAAGTCCTGGTAATTTATTAGAACTTCATCATGATCACTGACATCATCTAATCTTGGTGTCTGAGTAGTATTAGCTTCTAGTCATGCTTGTTGTTTACTCTCTGGACAATCTACAGCGAAGTGTCCATCTTTCCCACAGTTCCAACATCCTGTTTCTCTCTGTCTGTTTCTCTGTCCAAAACCTCCTCTGCCTCTGCCTTCTCTCTGTCCTTTTCTCTGAAATCCACGCCCTCTATTGCTTCTTCCCCTCTGTCTTTTCTGATCATGGTAAAACACTTCCTCAGTCTCTACCTCACCAAAAAACGTTCCTACTGTCTTTTTCTTTTTTTTTCTTTAGCAACCTTTTCTGCGTGCAAAGCATGATTAATGTACTCATCAAGGGTACCAGTAAACAGTCCAATGTAGTGCTTCTGCACCCAGATTCTGACTGCGTCTTTTGAGCCCGCATGTAAAGCATTTTTCAACTGTTGTCTGTAAGCTCCTTGGTCATTATTGTCATCAGTCAGTCCCGAATGGATTTTAAAAACTGTAGTCATGCGGTGTCTATAGTCATCAAAAGTTTCATCGTCTTTTTGTCTTGCTCTGCCTATTTCAGTGTAATTTGCTTTTTGTCTAAACCTGGCTGTGGCTCTGGTTGCCAGACCGTTTACTTCTACTGCTATTTGTTGGCTGTCCCATGGAAGGGGAGCGTCACCTGCTGCGTTCAGAGGATTCCAATCTCCTCTAACATTATGCCAATCTGGTCCCAGAGCACACATCCAGATTTGTTGGACTTCTTGTCCATTTAGATGATAGGATTTTCGCACATTTTCCATGTCAATTACAAATTGGGTGACATCTTCTTTGTATGGAGTTATGCCCTCTAAGGCTTTTTTAACATCATTCATGTTCCAAGTTCTATAAACAAGGATTGTTGGTGGTTGGCCTTCACCCGTGTTTGGATTTGCTACTTGTATCATAGGATACTCATCTGCTACTTTCATATTTATAGCTTGAGGACTATTTGGGGAAAAAAGTCCTCCCAATTTCTTAGACCATTCGAGGCCTGCAGTACCTCGGGTTGATCTCAGTGCTCTGGGAGGCGTGGTATCCTACTCAGGGGGTTCTTCTTGGGGAATATCAGGGTATAGTGGAGCTGTAGGAGGAGGTCCCCCTGAGGCACCTTCCTCATTTCTCCGTTCTGCCCTTCTTCCTACCGGCCCTGTCTCATCATCCTCCTGTCTGTGAAACATTACTTGTTTTTTTTTTCAGTTTTCTCATCTACTTCTCCTATTTTTTCCCTCTTTTTTCTGTCTTTTTCTCCAGCTTCACGTTTTTCAGCTACTTTCATCCAATATTTGGTTTCCTCATATCCTGCCTTTTTCATCTTTTTAGGATCTTTGTTGGTGTTTTTTAGTATTGTTACCTGTAGTAGATTAATTGTTTTGATGTTTAGTTTACCATTAAACCTGTAATCTTTTATCCATTTATCCAAATATTTTAATTTATCAGGATCCTGTTTTTCTATATACTTCCAATCTTTACACTGTAGATCCTCCCTAGTTTGGGCTTACTTTGACTCTTGCCCATACTGGAGCTGTTTTTTTTATGTAATTTGGTCCAACGCTGGGTTAACACCTAGGGTGTTCTAAACGTTGGGATGTTATCAGTGGGGCAATAATTAAAATACCTTTCCAGGTAATTCTCACTTCAACTCTTTCGAGTGGAGAATTCTTGCCTTTGCTTCCTGTAAGGTTTATTGCTTTCTTTCCCACTGTTTTGGTATGAGAGAAAAATACCAAATGGTATTC
>JAPFEX010000085.1:0-14473 GCA_027580175.1 Siniperca scherzeri | reverse complement strand
AAATCCTCTGGAAGTGGCTTTGTTGACGAGGCAGGACAGCATCTGTTGGAGTTGTCCTGTGACACTGAGCAGCACATTGAAGGCCAGCAGGTTTTTATCCCCCTCTCACAGGTGTATCATGAACTCATACTGCTCCCGTCTCCTATCACCTAATATTTCTTTAGACAATTTTTCATTTAGTTAACATTGAAAACGCCCCACAGTGTTTGCTTTACTATTAATGTTGTCGCCTGACTCTGGGAAAATCATCTGGCCATAGGGAAACTTTCCCCCCGCTGGTGCTCTGATGACCATGCAAAGATATATTATAAAGTTTGACTAGACTACACAGCCAGATTAGGGCTGTCACCTCTTCAAAAAGTCAAGTACGAACGAATTTATATTAACACAATTCAAATTCAGCTGAACACAACTCATATACTGTAATGCCAATGCCAGTGGGGCGCATATCCTTCATATAAATCTGGCTATCTTATCGGTGACAGAGCTTTTACGAGCTTCCGGCTCCAGAGGATGAGTGTTGTGAAAAGTAATCAGTCAGAAGCAGTTGGATGTGCCTCCGCTGCCTCACTTGGGTTTCAGCGAGCAGATGAGTCTTAAGACTTGTTTTGGTTGCAGACTAAAGCAGCGGCTTTTTACAAAGTCACAAACAGCTCGTGTCCTCCATTTTTATTTATTAGCTTAGTTTACTGATAGGTCAATAGGGCATGCGATAGGTCAAGCTTATAGTGAGCACTCACTGTTGGACCACAAGGCAAACTACTTCAAACACTCTGTTGCACTTATAGGCTGTACATTTTGATTTGGATATTTAATGTAACCCTCCCTTTATGTTGGTAGGATGGCGATAGACTCTGGAGCTCCGTCACAGCTCCCCGTTCTTTAAACGATCTTCAAAATGCCCGAATCCTTCCATGATCAACCCACACACCGTCCTGACTGAACTCTCTCAGATGTCATCCCTGCAGCTGAAAACTCATCAACAAACCTGTTCGAGTTCAGAATTTCTAGCTGAGTTTCATTCCACAGCAGACATCTGCTGGGTCTTTGTGACTTTAAAGTTGTGCAATTTAATTAACGACATTTTTTCATCATACCATACCATACATTCACACACTCAGCCAGGAACATAGTGTATGTTGTTCATGAGCTACCTGTCATAGTTAGTGAGTTCATGTAGGTCGCCATCTCAGCCAATCACAGACTGTTTGAATAAAAACAGGAATACTCTGACTCAGCGCTCATACTGATCAGTTACATTTATTCATTATAGATTTTACTTTGTTGGAGCAAAACAACTGATCACCTGTGACAGTGGACTTTTTAGTTGTAGAAAATAGTCAAAGTTAATCAAAGCAGTGGGAACCTGTGGTTATCTGCCTTGTTTTACTGTGCAGACATCAGATGTGCACTAATGAAGACTCATTACTAAACCAGAATGCTAACTGACAATTACTAATTCATATTTGAGTAACTCTTCCATGTCTGTATTGTCATTTCTTTTATGTTGCTTCTGTGTTGAAGAAAATCTAAAGGAGGGTTCACAACAGGTATCACCACTGTTGACTCCACCCCCACCCCACCCCTTCCACCTTCCTGGGTTCGAACAGCAGCGAGGATGCACATAAAAAGAGAGGGAGAGAGAGAGAGAGCAGCATCCTCCACACAGAGAGAGCAACAGACAAATCTGTCCAGCAGCTGCAGAATCAGAGACCTTCATCTTCCTCATCCTCCATCAAACCTCCAGAGGGTAAGACAACCTGCACACTACTCATCTGTCTCTTCTCTGCACACCTCCACTGATATTTACATCTTCAAGCACACGGCAGGAAAGAAAGAGAAGGTAACAGAAGAACATATCTCTATGAATGTGTTAAAATAGCCAGTCACTGTGTTAGTCAGCAGTTCAGTTCGAGGTGCAGACAACCAAGGAGAACGTCAGCAGCTAACGGTTATCTTCATGATCGATTCATTTTGAAAAATTCCTTCTATTTATAAAAATGTCAGAAAATAGTAGAAAACTGTTCAACACAAGTTCCTGAAGTCCAAGGTGCTGTCTTCACAGAGCCGGTTTTGTCCAACACCCAAAGATATTCACTTTACAATCACATCACAAAGTGACGTATTCTCACATTTTAGAAGCTGAAACGAGTGAATGTTTGAAAATGTTGAAACATGACCCACCACATACATGGAGGGTTCATACGGTCATGGAAAAACCTGGAAAAGTCATGGAATTGTCATGGAAATCCTGTATATAACTTAATTTTCCATCTGCCAGGAAAAGTGTTGAACTGTGAGTGTGGCTGTGACTTTCTGTCCAATCAAAGATGTCCAACTGTGTGTTTTCCAGCTCTCTGTCAGCTGATTGGCCTCCTCCAACATGCTCCGCCCTCTGCTCCTCCTGTCTGCTCTCATCGGGCTGGCAGGTAAGCAACTACACGGCAGCCATTTTGAAACTCTACCCACAAGACGTGTTGAGGGACGTCAGTAGAACTAAGACAATAAATTAGCAAACATTCTCGGGAACAGAGCAGAACGACCTGATGTGACAATGAAGTCAACTTTAAGTGCTGATAATCTGACATCTCTTTGTTTCTAAGAAGAAGAAGTAACTGAGTAATATAAAAAGCTTAGATTTATTGGTAAACAAATGCTGCTTTATTCCTTCATGAAGTCAACATTTGAATGTGCAGCCTTCCCTGCTGTCCAACAGGCTAACAGACTAGTCCTGACCTTGCATGTGTCTCTATCGTCTTCAGGTGCTTGGGAGACTGTTAGTGATTCTTCAGAGTTGGACATCAGCTCACGTCCCATCACGTTTTATGGAAAGAAGTACGAAAAACTCTATGTGAGTAGGATGAAGCCTGATGCTTGAGAATATCTTTCTTTGTTTCCATTTACTGTCATTATTCAACGTATCCTCATACAACGGTTTGTAGACATCTTACAAAAAGTAATGCACCATAATCCTACGAACGTCCAGCAACCGGCAACAGGTGTACCGGACCTTCGTCGTCATGGTAACAATAAACACGGGTTAACGTTGTGACACGGTCGCAGTTTGGTTCGGTTTAGGCACCAAAACTACTTGGTTAGGTTTAGGAAAAGCTCACGGTTACGGTTAAAATAAGTAAGTTATGTTAGTAACTCACAGTAAGTCACATGAACTAAATCATGTGATTTAACTTTACGTAGGTTACGTAACTTAAAATAACTCAACGTTGACTTTCTGTTTCACACAGGACACAAACCCCAGCCTCCTGGGTGAAAGTCCTGTGTTTAACTCACCCGTCCACCTCCCTACATGGACTTTGATGGTCTTTATACTTCATATGACTTCCTCCTCTGATCCCATCATAATTACTGAGGTCACTAGAGGTCGCAGCCTAAAGCTAAATGTAACTGCCTCGTGGCTCCCTATCACGTGGGTTATATACGAATTATTGTGCATTACTTTTTGTAGGTATAACTACGAAATGTGAATGAGAACAGCCTCCATTATAGATGTTTGGTCTCCAGCTGTGGAAGAGATGATGTGTGCAGACTGAGGCAACGTCAGCTCCACAACAAGGCTGACAACTGACACATCCTTCACATATGGAGTGACAGTGACACCTGATGGTGATGATGATACACAGCTCAGGCTGACTGATGCAGAACTAATGCAAGAATCAGTGCCCTTAAAGTTCACGTTATACTGAACACTTAATGGATCAGTAAGAAATGAATGTCAAGTCACAGTTAAGTCACGTGTTAATCATCATGTGTGAATTCTGCCAGAGGTGCAGCTGATCAGCCTCTCAGCTCACTGACTTTAGTCTGATCCCTTTAGCTTCATACTGCTGCATGCCACACTCTCTCTGTTCATTGGTTCCTGTCCTCAGAGGGCAGCTGGACTTGATGCTGTCTGGCTGTCTCTTTAGCACAGAGTCTCATTAATATCCACTGCAGTGACAATGAGTCTCTGAACATCAACCCATGCAGCATCCTGAAGCAGAGTAAGAGCTCTGACTGAAACATCTGCAGCTCTGTGAGTAAAAGTTTGCTGTTTTGTAGAAAAGTTATTGTTGTTATTTATTTGTTGTGTCTCTCTCATTTTAACAGGTGAACATCAAGAATGACAAATTTACAGTCTGTTTCGACGGCTTTTTCAACCCTGAAATCAGTCAGGACTGTATTGTGGGGCCTCCAGTCGATGAAGACCCAGTTCAATTCCAAACATTTCCACCAGATTCTCTTTTGAACATAGCGATCCGTGGCTTTCTGCCAACAATTAAGTCTGAACTAAAAGGCTTTGTGAAATTTCTCCTTTCTTACGACGGCTCAGAAGTAAGTGTTGTTCAGTTCCATGACTAGATACATTTCACCGGTATTAGTGTCTACTGTTACGGATTAAATAAACTGTTTGGACACTCAACAAAACTAAAATTTTAGGTTTTATCACATCAAAAACTTTTCTAAAAGCTTTTGGAGGAAACTTCCTAATAGTGTCTGTATCTCCTCTGTTGACTCTTTACAGATTCAGCTCTTACTCACTGATTACGGGACACAAGCAGCTCTGGTTTTAGGAGGTGTAGAGAATAATAAACAGGTATTTATGTATGTGTGTATATATGATGACTCCTAGTGGTGGTATCAAGAAAGACGCTGGCAGCAATGAAATGCTGTTATGCCCCCTCATTCTCCCAAACTGACATGAACGAGTTGAAGGCAACACATACACACTGCACAGATTTTCATCAGGATTGTCTTATATCTCCACAAAAATGTATGATGAGTGAATCATTAGGTGCTATAATCACATCAAAGCTCTACACAAAGTTCTGTGTTTTTATCTTAATATGTATGAATTCAGTTGTCTCTGCTCTGTGATACTAACATTGGTTGTGTTTGATTCTGTCTAGTTTGATCTTGTGGTCAACGGTAAAACAGTTGATACACTGAATACTACTTCTCTATTCTTAGACATCAGTGGATGCAGACACTCAGGTCAGTAAAACAAAATGTAATATTTTAATATTGATGTTTTCTTTTTTTTCTTACAGTTTGTAAACTACTAAGTGAACTTTTTAACCTGATGTAAACCTTCTGTTACCTCTCAGGTGGTCTGTATGAACCTGGTGTGACGAGCTCAGACCCAGAAACCTGCTCCAGTCTTGCCTGTAGTGAGACTGCAGTCTCCACGTCCACTGGCTGTGGCCCCATGGAGCGTTGTGACGGCAACGGCAGGTAAATGTGTGAACTTCATATTTAGAAGAAAGAGCTGTGATGATATAGGGACTTGATGAGGACTTTTTTTGTCCTTCTGTTTTTTTTGTTTTTTGTTTAAAAAAAGAGGAACGCTCTCTTTGCAGATTCTTCAGTAGAAAGCTTTTAATGTGAAGCAGCAGATGTTGGGTTCGCATCAGCAGTAACTTAACACCGCTCAAATGCAGCTCTGATAGGAGCAAAGAGATGAGAAACAGTGAGTCTGATATCTGTTAGATAAAAGTAAGAACATTCATGTAGACGTGAACTAAACCACAGAGATTCAGTCACCGAGAGCTGGACGTGGACAGCCTGTTCTCTCTGTAAGAAGGAACATTTCAGGAGTTTTATTCTCTTGGCAAAACAAAAAACCCTGCAGCCAACATGGCCATCTAACTAAGTCACTTGGTGACCGTCACACTACGGTGCAGAAAACAACAAACAAATAAGATATACAAACACCAACAGGGGGTGTGTGTGCGGTAGGCTGTGTGTTAGCAAACAGGTGAAGACAATGATTAAACAAAGAAGCTATTGGCTGGAAGTTCCCGCTACTGTGGGCGGGGAAGAAAGAGAGCGCTCAGGATAGCTCCTAAAATTTAGTGATCACTGCACTTTGCAATTAAAGCAGACTATACCGAGCCCATGGAAAAATGCTAATAGGCTGCCAGTCAATTTAAAAGCAGCTGGCACTTTATCTGTATCAGGACGAGGTTCTGACACAGCACAGGTTTCACTGGGTCACACACTGTAATGTGGTTACTGAATTAAAATGGTAGCGCATTACACCAGTGACATGCTGGAAAAGGTTCCATAACAACAGTAAGACATTTCCCTGTAATACTGTAACAAATGTTGATTTTAGTGCTGAGTCCTTCAAGTCACTGCTGTTGGTTGACATGTGAGCCAGGTGTGTGGAAACGTTACAATCAAATATTATGTAGAGAAATGCCTAAAATATGTCTTAAATGTGAACAGAAGACTTCCATCTGTAAATAGTTTGTTGGAGGGCCCCCTTGTGGCTGCAGCCCTCAACAGCAGCTCGTGATGATGCAGCTGTTGATGATGATGATGTTGTTTCTGTCTCTCTTCGCCTCCATCAGCTGCATTCTTGACCGCATCTGCACTGTGACCGGCCCCACTGTCATCGACTTTCTCGGCCAAGTTAACTCTGTCGACGATCGGTGTGCGTACTCTCTGATGTCGGGTTCTTCAGTCCCAGACTTACACGTGCTGGCGAACTTCCAGGAACGCCGTCGTAAAGATGTGAGCTTTTTGGACAGTGTGACACTGCGACTGAACAAGACGGGTGTTGACATTCAGCTGGAACAAGGCGGGAGAGTTCAGGTAAGCTACCTACATCCACAGTCATGCGTCAGTGTGGAGTTTGATCCAAAGTCCTTTGGTGTGTCAGCTCTCATCTTTCTTCTCAGTGACAGATGTTGTTGCTATAAAAACAGCCTGTTTGTGTGCGTTTGTGATGTTTGAATCAGTGTTTCCTCCACTCTGTCTCTCTGCTGTGGTGTAGGTGGACAACAGCGTGCTGACCCTCAACAGCTCGGCTCAGCTAGTTCACGGAGTAGAGCTCTCTAAGGATCAAACTGGAGTCACTGCCAGGTTGTTGATCTCAGGCTACAGTACTACTGTCTTCTTTGATGGCAACACGGCCCAGATCCGCTTCACTGGTACAGGAACTAAAATCCTCCCACTCACCACTAATGAGAGCAATTGTCACACCCAGCTCTCATTTGGGGTGTCAGGAATCTAAACTCTGCTGTCCTTTAGTAAGCTGCTGTGATCGTCCAGTTTGATACTGATCTGACTCACATTCTGTCCTGAACCTGTCCAGGACCTGCTGGAGAAGATCCATCTCTGCAGGGTTTGTGTGGCAACTCCAGCAGTTCTTTGAGTGACGTGAGGCTCCCTCAGTACAGTGCCAGCAAGTAAGATCACAACCCACTGAATACTGTTGATGAAAGGTTCAAATGTGCTATATAGTTTGTTTTTGAAATTGAGTCATGTAAAAAATCTTAACTTATCTGGAATGTCAGTGTTTATCTTTTGGTTGACATTTCCACTACTTTAAATAGTTTTGGGCGTCTGTTGAGAAAGAAGAAAGGTTCCCCGGCCTTTTGACTTGTGGACCGAACCGAAGATACAAAGCCTACATGTATCTTTGCTTGAGCCCGTATTACTCAAAAAGTGTCTTTGTGTTTGTATGAACAAGTCAGAGCAGGGGAACAGTCCTGACCTTGTGTTGTGTGTCGCCCCCTAGCTGTACGATGCAGTACACTGACACTGCTGACAGTACGATCAACTGCAACACAACGACTGAACGGTGAGCAGATGAATCCATGCAACAGGAAACGTCTCTCTGTGTTATACTTTCATGTCTGTGGTAGTGACATGTTAGTTGATCACGTTTTGTGTGAAAAGAAATCTGTGTGACATGAAACTTGGACGGCTGTCCTGTGTTTAGGTTTACTCCCAATTGTAGAAAGTAAGACGACACTGACTGGACTTCATCCTTCTATCTCCCATTCTGACTCTTTATATCTGTGGAACAGCTGTAATCTCCCGAAGGAGGCGCCCTTCACCACCTGTCACAGCCACACCGACCCAAAGCCCTACATAACTGCCTGCACTGAAACTTTGTGCAATTATCCTGCAGTGGACGGTCTCAACTGTCAGTTCCTGGAGGCCTACGCCAGAGCCTGCAGCCTGCGCAGCAACGACGAACTGGCGGACTGGAGGTCAAAGGCCGGATGCTGTAAGACTTCTCTCTTTTCTTTTTGATGATAAAACATGTTGCCCAAGCATAAACATTAACAGAATTAACCTTAAAATAAATGTAACAAACTCATTCTCTTTGAATTAATATTTAAATAGTAAAGTCTGTGTATTGCAGTATATGAAAATAAAGGAGAAAGAAAACAAATGTCTGACATGAAAAGTTAGTTAAAGTTGTGGAGACTGTATTTCAATGTCCTTGCAGTCCTCGTGTGTTTGAGACAGAGTTAGTATAAAAATTATCAATGTCTACACGGAACAGTGGAGATCAACAGCAACGCTGGTGAGTTTGATTCAGTCTTATTTAGTGCAATTTCATTAAAGTTTGTTATTAATATTCTCCACATGTCTGTCTGCCTCTGTCCCTCAGCCCCCCCTCAGGTCTTCTGTCAGGACAGGATCTGCAGTACTCACGAGTTCTGTGCTGAGAAGACGGTCGGTGGTGAACACGGCTGCTTGTGTCGGGCCATTTTTGCCTCCCCGTACAGACTGACAGGCACTTTCGGTATGACAGTTGTGACACGAGGTCACGTGATTGACTTTCAGCACTCAGTTTGACTGAATGTTTGTCATCACGTTTGCTCCTCTGTAACATGGTCAGTGTTGTGTCAAAGTATTGATTTCCCTCGTCTGGATGTTTAGGTGAGCAGACAGTCTGTGGGAAGAACTCTGGTTCAGTTACTCTGGTCGGTTGTCTCCTGGAGGAAAAAGGCATCGACTTCTCGTCCTTACACCTCAATAACCAGACCTGCACGGGTCAGATGAACGAGCTGACCCACATGTTGACCTTCAACTTCGACAGCAGCAACACCTGTGGGACGGTGGCCACGGTGGGTTCTCTCCTCTCAACAAGCAGCCAAATCTCTTCCAGCACTCTGCGGAGCTTCTCCTGCTCTTCTCTAGTCCGGGATCTTCCTGTGGCTTAGGCTTCAGCTCTGACCTCCTTATTTTCTAGTAATGTTGGTCATCTGTGAAGCTTATTCTAGCCAGTCAACACCTATAAAAGTGTAATGTCACATTTTAAGGTTGTAATGTAAACAGTCTTGATAAACTCGTGAGGAACTTGTGCCGTAACAACACCTGAATCCCTGTGACCCTGCAGGCCGAAAACAACCAACTAATCTACAAGAACACCATCACGACCCAGAACAGCTCCTCTGACATCGTCCGCCACAACCAGTTATCCATCGACTTCTCCTGCTTCTACACTCAGCCAGACATCAAGACTGTGGCCTTCAAAATCAGAGACAGGTGAGTGGTGGCTGGTAACTTTAGTTTAAATTACTTAGTGTTGTGAAGCCCGTTGTTAGGAGGTTCGTGAGTATAAGACAGCGTGTGTGTGTGTGTGTGTGTGTGCGCGCTCTGCAGCTCTGTGATCCAGCAGATCGTTTCTGGAGCTTGGAATTACACTTTGAGCATAAAGGCCTATACCGACGCCGGCCTCACACAAGCTGTGGAGTTGAGCACTGAAGTCCAGCTGGATCAGAAGATCTGGGTGGAGATGAAGACTGACGGGCTGGATGCTGGCTTGGTCGCCGTGGTGACCGACTCCTGCTGGGCAACCAATCAGTCATCGCCCAATGGAAGTCTGAGATACGACCTGATCATGAACGGGTGAGAGGCACACAGAGGCGATAGACGCTCGCTGCTGTTCCAAATGAAATTCGTTTCACTTCCTGGAAACAAAGCGTGCTCTGATATGATGTGTGTTCTCCTGTTTGTGAGCAGCTGTGCGAACCCCGCTGACCGGACGGTGAAGGTGGAGGGAAACGGACTGGGAACGTCCAACTACTTCTCCTTCAACATGTTCTCGTTCCCAGGGAGCTCTGGTGACATCTACCTGTACTGCAAACTCAACCTGTGTGGCAGACAGAACAAGAGCTGCGTCCCGGTACGCCTCGCTCCCAAACACACCACACACACAGTAAAGAAACCAGCTGCTCGTCACTGTAAAACAGCCCAACACACATCCCATATTATGTGGTCACAATGTCCCCGGATCGATTCCAGCTGAGAACATTTGTTCCACGTCATCCCCCTTCTCTCTTTCCTCATTTCCTGTCCCCTCTCTATTATCCTCGTTAGAGTTAATGCATAAAATGCTCCAAAAATCCTTAAAAATGCAGTGAGAACAACAGTTGACAGACGTTTCAGACTGCTGCTGAGCTTCCATCACCTCCACCAAAGACCTTCTGTTTCCTGTCTGTCTGTTCACGCTTCTAGTTGTGACCTGTTTGACATAAACTGCATCGTTCTTGAACACTCTGCTGTAACATTTGATGGCTTTTCACCTTCAGGTGGCGCTGCAGCAACATAATGCATTTAGTCCTTGTACAAAGTCCAAATATTTAAAGACAAGATTTAGTTATTCTCTCACAGCCGCTTCAGCCAATCAGAATGTCTGTCTGTCACTGTGTGTATTTGGACTTATATTACATTACATTTCTAAATAGTTTCTTAGTGAAATAAGAAATTTGTTTTGAATTTGAAATTGTTCCAGTTCTTATTAAACATGTAAATGGTGAAATTGAAAGATAGTGATAATATTTGCTATCAGCAGCATCAGTCCAGTCAGTCCAGTTCAGAAGCCCCCTATGAATTATCAACCAAGGCCAGTTACGTCGCCCGGATTGGCGCTACCGGGGCCCCACCCTGGAGCCAGGCCTGGGGTGGGTGCTCGACGGCGAGCGCCTGGTGGCCGGGCCTTTCCCCACGGGGCCCGGCCGGGCACAGCCCGAAGGAGCGACGTGGGGCCGTCCTCCCGTGGACCCACCACCCGCAGGAGGATCCGTGAGGGGCGGTGCAGAGAGATCTGGGCGGCAGTGAGGCAGGGGCTTGACCAGATCTCCGGACACAGAAACTGGCTCTAGGGACATGGAATGTCACTGGCTGGGGGAAGGAGCCTGAGCTTGTGCGGGAGGTTGAGCGTTACCGGCTAGATATAGTCGGCCTCGCCTCCACGCACAGCCTGGGCTCTGGAACCCGTCTCCTCGAGAGGGGCTGGACGCTCCATTTCTCTGGCGTTGCCTGCGGGGAGAGGCGGCGGGCTGGTGTGGGCCTGCTCATAGCCCCACAGCTCAGCCGTCACGTGTTGGAGTTTACCCGTGAACAGAGGGTCGCGTCCTCCGCCTCCGGTGGGGACAGGTCTCTCACTGTTGTGGCGGCCTATGGGCCGAACAGCAGTGCAGAGTACCAGGCCTTCTTGGGGTCCCTGGGAGGGTACTAGACAGTGCACCG
Organism: Siniperca scherzeri; assembly: GCA_027580175.1. Lineage (NCBI taxonomy): Eukaryota > Metazoa > Chordata > Actinopteri > Centrarchiformes > Sinipercidae > Siniperca > Siniperca scherzeri. Next base: position 3,196 of record JAPFEX010000085.1, on the reverse strand, counting down.
CCCGGGACTCGTTGTTCTACTGGGGACTTCAACGCCCACGTGGCAACGACAGTGACACCTGGAGAGGGTAATCGGAAGGAACGGCCCCTGATCTGAACCCAAGCGGTGTTCAGTTGTTGGACTTCTGTGCTAGTTGCAGTTTGTCCATAACTAACACCATGTTCAAGCACAAGGGTGTCCATCAGTGCACGTGGCACCAGGACACTTTAGGCGAGGTCGATGATCGACTTTGTTGTCGATCATCTGACCTCCGCCGCGGTCTTGGACACTCGGGTGAAGAGAGGCGGAGCTGTCAACCGATCACCACCTGGTGGTGAGTTGGATCCGCTGGCAGGAGGAAGCCGGACAGACTTGGCAGGCCCAAGCGTATCGTGAGGGTCTGCTGGGAACGTCTGGCGGAGCCCTCTGTCAGCAGGGTCTACAACTCACACCTCCGGGAGAGCTTCTCCCAGATCCCGGGGGAGGCTGGGGACATTGAGTCCGAGTGGACCATGTTTTCCACCTCCATTGTTGATGCGGCGGCTCGTAGCTGTGGTCGCAAGGTTTCTGGTGCCTGTCGCGCGGCAATCCCGAACCCGGTGGTGGACGCGGAAGTAAGGGATGCCGTCAGGCTGAAGAAGGAGTCCTATCGGGCCTTGTTGGCTCGTGGGACTCCCGAGGCAGCTGACAGGTACCGGCAGGCTAAGCGTGCTGCAGCCCGTGCGGTCACAGAGGCAAAAACTCAGGATTGGGAGAGGTTCGGAGAGGCCATGGAGGAGGACTATCGGTCGGCCTCAAAGAAATTCTGGCAAACCGTCCGGCGGCTCAGGAGGGGAAGCAGTGCTTCACCAACACCGTGGTACGGTGCGGGTGGAGAGCTGTTGACCTCGACTGGGGATGTTGTCGGACGGTGGAAGGAATACTTTGAGGATCTCCTCAATCCCGCTGTCACGTCTTCCGAAGAGGAAGCGGAGGCTGGGGACCCGGAGGCGGACTCATCCATCACCCTGGCCGAAGTCACTGAGGTTGTTGGCAAGCTCCTTGGTGGCAAGGCTTCAGGGGTGGATGAGATCCGTCCTGAGTATCTTAAGTCTCTGGATGTTGTGGGACTGTCTTGGCTGACACGTCTCTGCAACATCGCGGCGTGGTCTGGGACAGTGCCTCTGGACTGGCAGACCGGGGTGGTGGTCCCTCTGTATAAGAAGGGGGACCGGAGGGTGTGTTCCAATCACAGAGGGATCACACTTCTCAGCCTCCCCGGTAAGGTCTACTCCAGGGTACTGGAGAGGAGAATTCGTCCGATAGTCGAACCTCGGATTCAGGAGGAGCAGAGTGGTTTTCGTCCCGGTCGTGGAACACTGGACTAGCTCTATACTCTCCATCGGGTGCTCGAGGGTTCATGGGAGTTTGCCCAACCAGTCCACATGTGCTTTGTGGATCTGGAGAAGGCATTCGACCGTGTGCCCGGGCGCTTTGTGGGAGTGCTCTGGGAGTATGGGGTCCGGGGCCCTTTGCTAAGGGCTGTCCGGTCCCTGTATAACCGGAGCAGGAGCTGTGTTCGCATTGCCGGCAGTAAGTCAGACCTGTTCCGGTGCATGTTGGACTCCGCCAGGGCTGCCCTTTGTCACCGGTTCTGTTCATAATTTATATGGACAGAATTTCTAGGCGCAGTCAGGGGCCGGAGGGTGTCCGGTTTGGGAACCACAGGATCTCATCTCTGCTGTTTGCAGATGATGTCGTTCTGATGGCTTCTTCAAACCAGGACCTGCAGCATGCACTGGGACGGTTTGCAGCCGAGTGTGAAGCAGCTGGGATGAGAATCAGCTCTTCCAAATCTGAGGCCATGGTTCTTGACCGGAAAAAGGTGGTTTGCTCTTCGGGTAGGTGGGGAGTCCTTGCCTCAAGTGGAGGAGTTCAAGTATCTCGGGGTCTTGTTCACGAGTGAGGGACGGATGGAGCGTGAGATTGACAGGCGGATCGGTACAGCGTCTGCAGTGATGCGGGCGCTGTATCGGACCGTTGTGGTGAAGAAGGAGCTGAGTCGAAAGACAAAGCTCTCGATTTACCGGTCAATCTACGCTCCTGCCCTCACCTATGGTCATGAGCTCTGGGTAGTGACCGAAAGGACAAGATCGCGGATACAAGCGGCCGAAATGGGCTTCCTCCGCCGAGTGGCTGGGCGCTCCCTTAGAGATAGGGTAAGGAGCTCAGTCACACGGGGGGAGCTCGGAGTAGAGCCGCTGCTCCTCCACGTCGAGAGGAGCCAGCTGAGGAGGCTAGGGCATCTGATCCGGATGCCTCCTGGACGCCTCCCTCGGGAGGTGTTCTGGGCATCTCCCACCGGGAGGCGGCCCCGGGGAAGACCCAGGACACGCTGGAGGGACTATGTCTCTCGGCTGGCCTGGGAACGCCTCGGGATCCCACCGGAGGAGCTGGAGGAAGTGTCTGGAGCGAAGGAAGTCTGGGAGTCCCTGCTTAGACTGCTGCCCCCGCGACCCGGCCCCGGATAAGTGGAAGAAAATGGATGGATGGATGGATGGAGCATCAGTCCAGGATGAATGGATCAGTGTTGGTCTTCATCTCTCTCTGTCTTTAACTTCCAGAGTTGTAACAGAGCTCATCGGAGACGCAGATCTGCCAGGGTGAAATATGAAAATGAAGCCCCAGCCTTCATTACCATGGCGTGGACTAATTAGGTAAGACACTGCCGTCCACTGTGTTTGTCTTTATTTCCTGAAATCGACACTAGGCTGCTACAGAATAACGCTTTGACACACATCAGACGGTCGGTTATACCTCGGTATTCTGCCTGTTTATGAGGCCGACATCGGATTACTGAAGCTCGTTCCTGTGCGTCAACATGACCTCCTTTCCAACTTTCTTTGCAGCGGCTTATGTTTTATTCTTGAAATGCATTACGAAGCAAACGCTGCTGTGTCACATTTTAAGATGTGAGCATTTACAACATGAGAGAGTCGAAGAACACTGAAATGGCAACAGATCAATGTGATCGTATAAACGGCTTCACCAAACAATTTTTTCATTGTTTATTTCTATTTTCTATATCCATAATATTAATTTGGTGCCTTGTGCTTACGTCGTGCCGCTCGGCACCATCCAGACAACAATATGATTTCCTGGAGAGGCCTATTCTTCTTTTGTTGAGCTGTGGTTGCCATGCCTCACTGTGATTGGCTCAGCTGTTTCAGTGCGATGA
>JAPFEX010000084.1:10000-14946 GCA_027580175.1 Siniperca scherzeri | reverse complement strand
TCCACCAGTATTGCCGCGCACAGGCTGTACAGCTTTATGATGAAACATGGTCCACTGACTCAATGTAACCTGATCTAAACTCTATGTGAGTTGTAGATGCTGACATGAGTTAAAGATAAATATGGGCCAAAGTCTGTCTTCCTATAATAACTCACCACCAGGTGGTGATCGGTTGACAGCTGTCTCTTCACCCAGTGTCAAGACGCGGCTCATGATAAACAACAAAGTCGATCATGACCTGACTATATCCTGGTGACTGCTGATGGACACATGAACATGGTGTTGGTTATGGACAAACTGTAACTAGCACAGTCAACAACTGAACAGCTTTTAATCATTGCAATGTTCCCAATATCACTCCAAAATGTTCCTATTTGTCACAGTATTTGTCAAAAATGTTCCCAATTGTCACACTGACATTGGCAACCCCAAAACCCCATTCAAAAGTGTGCCAAATGTCAAAATGTAAGAAATGCCTTATATTTTGACATTTGCCATACCTCAGAATGGAGCCCTCAGTGTTCCCTTTGGACACCGAGTTATGCGTCAGTGTCAAAATGTTCCCAATTGTCACACTGACATTTGGCAACCCCAAAACCCCATTCAAAAGTGTGCCAAATGTCAAAATGTAAGAAATGCCTTATATTTTGACATTTGCCATACCTCAGAATGGAGCCCTCAGTGTTCCCTTTGACACCGAGTTCCGTCAAAAATGTTCCCAATTGTCAAAAAAATGTTCCTATTTGTCACAGTATTTGTCAAAAATGTTCCCAATTGTCAACACTGACATTTGCCATCCAAAACCCCATTCAAAAGTGTGCCAAATGTCAAAATGTAAGAATTGGCCTTATATTTTGACATTTGCCATACCTCAGAATGGAGCTCAGTGTTCCCTTGGACACCGAGTTATGCTGTGTCAAAATGTTCCCAATTGTCACACTGACATTTGGCAACCCCAAAACCCCATTCAAAAGTGTGCCAAATGTCAAAATGTAAGAAATGGCCTTATATTTTGACATTTGCCATACCTCAGAATGGAGCCCTCAGTGTTCTTTGGACACCGAGTTATTGTCAAAATGTTCCCAATTGTCACACTGACATTTGGCAACCCCAAAACCCCATTCAAAAGTGTGCAAATGTCAAAATGTAAGAATAGGCCTTATATTTTGACATTTGCCATACTCAGAATGGAGCCCTCAGTGTTCCCTTTGACATCAAGTTGGGCCGTGTCAAAATGTTCCCAATTGACATTGCACAGTGTCAAAAATGTTCCTCTTTGTCACAGCATTTGTCAAAAATGTTCCCAATTGGCACCACTGACAATTGGCAACCCCCAAAACCCCATTCAAAAGTGTGCCAAATGTCACAATGTAAGAAATGGCCTTATATTTTGACATTTGCCATACCTCAGAATGGAGCCCTCAGTGTTCCCTTTGGACACCAAGTCAGGTCGTGTCAAAATGTTCCCAATTGGCACCACTGACAATTGGCAACCCCCAAAACCCCATTTAAAAGTGTGCCAAATGTCACAATGTAAGAAATGGCCTTATATTTTGACATTTGCCATACCTCAGAATGGAGCCCTCAGTGTTCCCCTTTGGACACCAAGTTATGCCGTGTCAAAAATGTTCCCAATTGTCAGAGTGCCAGTACTGGAGGGGGTTTCCTCCATCCTCCGCGCCCGGAGACGGGCATTCTGCTCCTGGGTAGACCTCTGACATTTGGCAACCCCAGAACTTATAACAACTTCAGAGTACCAGGGTCACGAACTTCAAAAACGAACTTCAAAAAGGAGAACCAGGGCACGAACTTCAAAAAGGAGTACCAGGGGCACGAACTTCAAAAAGGAGAACCAGGGCACGAACTTCAAAAAGGAGTACCAGGGCACGAACTTCAAAAAGGAGTACCAGGGCACGAAACTCTTTCCGCTGGAATTATAAGTGTGTAGCTGGGGGTGCTAAGTGTGGGTACAGGGTTCGGCTGGTGGACAGGCTTCCAAGGAACCAGGCATGGCTCCGAGGAGCGTGCTGGAGGCTGCATGGGGAACTAGGTGACGTTCAGTGGGCAGAGTCACCACTGACATTTGGCAAACCGCAAATCACCATTCAAAAGTATGCCAAATGTCACAATGTAAGAAATGGCCTCCTCAGAATGGAGCCCTCAGTGTTCCCTTTGGACACCAAGTCAGGCCGTGTCAAAATGTTCCCAATTGTCAGAGTGCCAGTATGTCCTCCATGTGACAATTGTTCCTAGACCGTCAACATATGTCAAAAATGTTCCCAATTGTCACTGACATTTGGCAACCGCAAATCACCATTCAAAAGTGTGCCAAATGTCACAATGTAAGAAATGGCCTCCTCAGAATGGAGCCCTCAGTGTTCCCTTTGGACACCAAGTCAGGCCGTGTCAAAAATGTTCCCAATTGGCACCACTGACAATTGTGCAAAACCCACCATTCAAAAGTGTGCCAAATGTCACAATGTAAATGGCCTAAATTTTGACATTTGCCATACCTCAGAATGGAGCCTCAGTGTTCCCTTTGGACACCAAGTCAGGTGTCAAAATGTTCCCAATTGGCACCACTGACAATTGGCAACCCCAAAACCCCATTCAAAAGTGTGCCAAATGTCAAAATGTAAGAAATGGCCTCAAATTTTGACATTTGCCATACCTCAGAATGGAGCCCTCAGTGTTCCCTTTGGACACCAAGTCAGGCCGTGTCAAAAATGTTCCCAATTGGCACCACTGACAATTGGCAACCCCAAAACCCCATTCAAAAGTGTGCCAAATGTCAAAATGTAAGAAATGGCCTAATATTTTGACATTTGCCATACCTCAGAATGGAGCCCTCAGTGTTCCCTTTGGACACCTTGTAGTCAAGTCTGTTACATTTGTCAAAATGTTCCCAATTGGCACCACTGACAATTGGCAACCCCAAAACCCCATTCAAAAGTGTGCCAAATGTCAAAATGTAAGAAATGGCCTTATATTTTGACATTTGCCATACCTCAGAATGGAGCCCTCAGTGTTCCCTTTGGACACCAAGTCAGGCCGTGTCAAAATGTTCCCAATTGGCACTGACAATTGGCAACCCCAAAACCCCATTCAAAAGTGTGCCAAATGTCAAAATGTAAGAAATGGCCTTATATTTTGACATTTGCCATACCTCAGAATGGAGCCCTCAGTGTTCCCTTTGGACACCAAGTTCTGCCGTGTCAAAATGTTCCCAATTGTCACCACTGACAATTGGCAACCCCAAAACCCCATTCAAAAGTGTGCCAAATGTCAAAATGTAAGAAATGGCCTTATATTTTGACATTTGCCATACCTCAGAATGGAGCCTCAGTGTTCCCTTTGGACACCAAGTCAGGCCGTGTCAAAATGTTCCCAATTGGCACCACTGACAATTGGCAACCCCAAAACCCCATTCTGTGTGCCAAATGTCAAAATGTAAGAAATGGCCTCAAATTTTGACATTTGCCATACCTCAGAATGGAGCCCTCAGTGTTCCCTTTGGACACCAAGTTCTGCCGTGTCAAAATGTTCCCAATTGTCAACCACTGACAATTGGCAACCCCAAAACCCCATTCAAAAGTGTGCCAAATGTCAAAATGTAAGAAATGGCCTTATATTTTGACATTTGCCATACCTCAGAATGGAGCGTTCCCCTTTGACACCGAGTGTCAAAATGTTCCCAGCGTCAAAAATGTTCCTATTTGTCACAGCATTTGTCAAAAATGTTCCCAATTGGCACCACTGACAATTGCATCCCAAAACCCCATTCAAAAGTGTGCCAAATGTCAAAATGTAAGAAATGGCCTTATATTTTGACATTTGCCATACCTCAGAATGGAGCCCTCAGTGTTCCCTTTGGACACCAAGTCATGCCGTGTGTCAAAATGTTCCCAATTGTCACCACTGACAATTGGCAACCCCAAAACCCCATTCAAAGTATGCCAAATGTCAAAATGTAAGAAATGGCCTTATATTTTGACATTTGCCATACCTCAGAATGGAGCCTCAGTGTTCCCTTTGACACCGAGTTCAGTGTCAAAATGTTCCTAAGTGGACGTCTAGTCAAAAATGTTCCTATTTGTCACAGCATTTGTCAAAATGTTCCTATTTGTCAACACTGACAATTGCCATCCCGAAAACCCCATTCAAAAGTGTGCCAAATGTCAAAATGTAAGAATGGCCTTATATTTTGACATTTGCCATACCTCAGAATGGAGACCTCAGTGTTCCCTTTGGACACCAAGTTATGCCGTGTCAAAATGTTCCCAATTGTCACACTGACATTTGGCAACCCCAAAACCCCATTCAAAAGTGTGCCAAATGTCATAATGTAAGAATGGCCTTATATTTTGACATTTGCCATACCTCAGAATGGAGCCTCAGTGTTCCCTTTGGACACCGAGTTCCGCCGTGTCAAAAATGTTCCCAATCGGACGCTATGCGGGCGTCAAAAATGTTCCTATTTGTCACAGCATTTGTCAAAAATGTTCCTATTTGTCAACACTGACAATTGCCATACCGAAAACCCCATTCAAAAGTGTGCCAAATGTCACAATGTAAGAATTGGCCTTATATTTTGACATTTGCCATACCTCAGAATGGAGCCCTCAGTGTTCCCAATTGGACACCGAGTTATGCCGTGTCAAAAATGTTCCCAATTGTCAACACTGACAATTGCCATCCCGAAAACCCCATTCAAAAGTGTGCCAAATGTCAAAATGTAAGAATTGGCCTTATATTTTGACATTTGCCATACCTCAGAACGGAGGCTCAGTGTTCCCCTTTGGACACCGAGTTCCGCCGTGTCAAAAATGTTCCCGAGTGGACGTCGCGCCGCGTCAAAAATGTTCCTATTTGTCACAGTATTTGTCAAAATGTTCCCAATCTGTCAACACTGACAATTGCCATCCCGAAAACCCCATTCAAAAGTG
>JAPFEX010000084.1:2500-5000 GCA_027580175.1 Siniperca scherzeri | reverse complement strand
GATCCGAGCTTCCGTTCGGGAGCTATCTAAGTGTGTGTTTTTTCAAGCTTTTTCAGAGTCTCACTGCCTCGACCTCTCCTATCTCCGGAACCGGAGGTCGTAGCGACTCGGGCCCAAGACTGGCGCGTTCTGCGCCCCGAAACCATAGGGTGGACGTCGGAAGCGCCTCGATCCGAGCCTCCGCTCGGGAGCTATCTTGTGTGTTTTTCAAGCTTTTTCAGAGTTTCACTGCCTCGACCTCTCGTAACTCCGGAACCAGGAGGGCCAGCGGGCTGAAACTTTTTTCCTCCATGTTTTTCGGGTCCCCGAGTCGACTGGACGCGGGTCCGACGCCGTTTTCCCGCCGGAAATAGCCCTAACCCGGTAGCGGGGCCGTATCTCCGGAACCGGAGGTCGTAGCGACTCGGGCCCAAGACAGGCGTTCTGCGCCCGAAAACCATAGGGTGGACGTCGGAAGCGTCTCGATCCGAGCTCCGTTCGGGAGCTATCTAAGTGTGTGTTTTTTCAAGCTTTTTCAGAGTTTCACTGCCTCGACCTCTCCTATCTCCGGAACCGGAGGTCGAGCGACTCGGGCCCAAGACTGGCGCGTTCTGCGCCCGAAACCATAGGGTGGACGCCGGAAGCGCCTCGATCCGAGCCTCCGCTCGGGAGCTATCTAAGTGTTTTTTTTCCAGCTTTTTCAGAGTTTCACTGCCTCGACCTCTCGTAACTCCGGAACCAGGAGGGCCAGCGGGCTGAAACTTTTTCCTCCATGTTTTTCGGGTCCCCGAGTCGACTGGACGCGGTCCGACGCCGCTTTCCCGCCGGAAATAGCCCTAACCCGGTAGCGGGGCCGTATCTCCGGAACCGGAGGTCGAGCGACTCGGCCCAAGACAGGCGCTGCTGCGCCCGAAACCATAGGTGGACGCCGGAAGCTGCCTCGATCCGAGCCCGCTCGGGAGCTATCTAAGTGTGTGTTTTTCAAGCTTTTCAGAGTTTCACTGCCTCGACCTCTCCTATCTCCGGAACCGGAGGTCGAGCGACTGGGCCCAAGACTGCCGATTCTGCGCCCGAAAACCATAGGGTGGACGCCGGAAGCGCCTCGATCCGAGCCTCCGCTCGAGCCATCTAAGTGTGTGTTTTTTCCAGCTTTTTCAGAGTTTCACTGCCTCGACCTCTCGTAACTCCGGAACCAGGAGGGCCAGCGGGCTGAAACTTTTTCCTCCATGTTTTTCGGGTCCCCGAGTCGACTGGACGGGTCCGACGCCGCTTTCCCGCCGGAAATAGCCCTAACCCGGTAGGGGCCGTATCTCCGAACCGGAGGTCGAGCGACTGGGCCCAAGACTGGCGCTCTGCGCCCGAAACCATAGGGTGGACGCCGGAAGCGCCTCGATCCGAGCCTCCGCTCGAGCTATCTAAGTGTGTGTTTTTTCCAGCTTTACCAGAGTTTTTTTATTACTTTCTGAAGTTTTTCACCAAGAATCAGAATCAGAAATACTTCAGGCAGGGCACCTCATCACTCAGACGGGTGCTTCTGACCACTGCACAATGTACCCTTTTCAGTTTAAAATTCCCTATTTATTGATATTGATTTTTATTCATACCTCTGTTACTGCTCAATATCCTCCGTCTCATTGTAAATAAGCTACACTTAACTTGGCAGTTCATGCACTATTACTTTATACCATATTATTATTATCATCATCATCATCATCACTTTGTACTTTACACTTATCTTAATTTTATACTTTTACTTCCACTTTGTACTTAATTTGTCTTACCTGTATTAAAGTGTATTATATTTTTGCTTCGCATTTCTATTCCAACAGGGGAGTTTTGGGGGAGCTCTGCCGACATTCCTCCACAAAGTGCCATCACAGGTATACCAGGACCACCAGGTAGGAGTACCAGGGTTACCGAGCAGAGTACCAGGGGCGCCCGGTCAAATCACGGACTGCCAGGGGCACGAGGCTCAAGCACGGAGTACCAAGGGCGCGGAATGTCTGTGCGTTTTTCTCCAAGTTTCTAGACCGAAGGAGGCGGCTCATCGGTCGGAGGTGGGGCGCATCTTTTAGGTCCGCCTTTCGTGTCACGAGGTGTATGCTGGTTTTGCAAGCGAGTGTTCGCATTACAGGAACACGACTTCAAACACAGGGCTCATGAAAATCCCTGCTCGACTCGCTCAGGCCCGACCTCCGGTGCTCCGCACGGGTTACCACGGCAGGTTTTCCCGGTCCCCAGCTCTGGTTGTCACACACTTTGAGAAATTCCACACGGCGGCGTGTGTTTGCAGATTCACTTGACCGACTGGCATCCGTGACCCGCCATCGAGGGCTCTCCGCCGCCGGCCTAGCGCCGTGTTCGGGCGGCTGGTTCCTCCGCCATGCGGGTTCGGCCTGCGGGCCGGGAGGGCCACGCTGAGGGGGCCCCAGGGCCTTTCCCCAGCGCCTCCCAGGCCGAACGACAGTTGGTAGACCGAGACGCACCGCCTGCCCCAGCCGCCCTACCACGGAACCCGCCG
>JAPFEX010000030.1:0-56779 GCA_027580175.1 Siniperca scherzeri | reverse complement strand
TTTGCTGCTGCTTCTCCTGCAGAGCGACAGGCGGACTGTGGCTGACAACTGTAAATGGAAATGTTACAGCTATGCCATGATTGCTGCTTGGGAGCAATAGTTTAACATCTACTGCAGCACAGCCTGCGTCTTCAGAGCCTTCTTCAAAATGTGTCTGAGTTGCAGAACTTAACTGCTTCCCTCCTACAAGCAGAATCGCTCTGTGTAGTGGTCAAACCATATTTCGTCTCTGGGGGAATTTCAGTGAGTGGATGTAATGGATGACAGTGTCTGATTGTTATCCAGTCACATTACTAATTCAAATTATTCTGTGCTTTTCCCATGATAACACTATCTACCAAACTGCTCCCTTTATTACAGAAACGATGCATACTGTATTTGTCTACAGAAAGTGCAAGGCTTGCAGAGCAGGAACACTTGGCAGCCGGAGACCTTCAAGGAATCTGCATGAACATAAAACTAAAAAGAAATGAATTCACAATGTCCAATAAACCAGAACGCTGAGCAAACACTTTCTCCAAAGCTTTTCTGCTCACTGTGGCACAATCACCGTTAATTTGGACCTATTATAACCACAAGTGACAAACGTAATGCACGAGAACAGTGAAAAGGTAACAGGTCAGTTTAGTGCATGCTTTTGTCTTGTAAATATATTCACAATAAAAGATCCAATGACCCACATGCTCCTCTTTCATGCATTTAAGAAACGTGAAATATATCAATTTGTTAAATAAGAACAGCGTGTTTTTAGTGTTGGGTTATTTTCTTTTAGAAAACACAAACCTGCAATTAATTAAAGTTCAAAGCTCACATTTCATACCGTCATAACTCATGTACGCTGAGTTTCAAGATGTGAAAAACCTTTTCATACTTAGCCTTGCTAAAAAATGTTTTTCGTTTTTTAATAAATAACTTCCTTAAAGCTCAGATGTCTGTTAATAGATGTGAAACGAATCTCTTTTCCTTCTCTTTATATGCTCAGCTCAGCCTGCTTAATATCAGTAAAGTAATGGACAGTAAAGACTGTTTTGAAAGGATAAAACGACCAACTAGTCAAGACATTAACCAGTTGCTGTGAAAACTGGTTCTCTCCTTTAACTGCTTGTATTCTAAGTCTCTTCCTCTCATTTGTCCCCTCCTTCCAGCCTCTCTCTGCATCTCTTTGTGTCTCTCATCATCTATTCAAATCCATCTCCAACTCTGTTTGTTTTTGTTTCGTTTTCTTCCCCCTGACTTGTCTTTTTCTGCTTTGGGTGATGATGAAAGTAGATTCAGCACTTTTCAGAGGTTTGGAGAGAGAGTTTCTGGTACAAACTCGGAGATGATGGATGAGTGTCTAATATGAGATTTGTTGCTGTTGTACCTGGTGCTCTCCTGCAAGGTACTAATGATTTCAGTGTTTCAACAAAGCAAACTGTACATCTCTACACACATCAGATCTTCCTTTCAGCACAGATTAACAACAGATGGCTGATGACCGGAGCTAAGAAGAGATGCAGAGTGACTGCTGTCTGTTTACTGTAGATGACTGTAGCTCTGCATCCCTATTAGGTCTTTACAAAAAGCAAGCCAACTTTAGATTGAAGACAAAAACTCCCAAGAAAAGTCCATCTCTTCTGCACTTACTCACTCTCTGCCATTCTATTCTCCAAATGACATTTTGTCATAACAAAATCCCATTATTTAAATGTCTTCATAAATATGTATTGGTGAGGTGTGAGGTGTGAGTGGAGTTCTACTCCTACATTCCTGCTTGTGAAAATTATACAAAACAACACCTGAATAACAAGTATTTGCTGAAAATGAAGGTGGCGGTGAAGCCTCCTGGGACAAACCACAGCATCCAGGCAGAGTTTGGCAAAGTCACGGCTGGAAGGGGAGGACGAGGCGCACCTGAAGCTACGTATCAAGCCTCATCACTGCTGCTGTAACAGACACGGCTCTTACAGTCTTTTTTATAGCTTTACTGACAGCTCATGTTTCCTGTTGCTTCCTCTCTACTGCCGGAGGCTGCTCTTGGTTCTCCTCCACCTCAACACACCACCATGGGCTCTGCAGCCCCACTTGTCTCCAGCTGGACCAGAGAGACTGAAATATTGTGCTTGTGTTGTGGATTGTTGATGTAGCTTTTATAAACTTCTTTCAATGACATTCACCCACATTAGAAAATAAACTGTTAAATATATCTTTCTACAGTCACCAGAAGTAAGTGAGTGTGATCATGGAGGCACAACAGTAGCCAGAAAGAAAATTCAGATTCAGATTTAACATTTCATACTAGAGTCATAAACATAGAATAAAACACATTGTAAGAGTGGAGACATGTTGGTATATACACACCTCAATCAGAGGTGATGGCACTGAGAAGATCAGTTTCTCTCTAATAGCTGTCTGGTCTGTAAGTCACACTTCCGGGCAGGATGCCAGAGGGCTATCAGATCATGTAGCACAATGGATGGCAGTGATCACAGCACAGTAAAGGGTGGTCTGTAAAACCACTGCAAAGTGCTGAATAAAACATTGTGTATCAGCTGAACATTTGGCCCACCCTCTCTCCCTCGTCTAGCCAGTCTCTCTCCTCTGGGACTGGGCTCCACGCTGCCAGGTCGTCATGTTTAAACCTCCATCACTGCCTGTGCCAGTCTTGTATCTTACCTCTGGGACAGATTATGGCTCTTTGCTCCCCCACTGCTCCCATCCTGGCCTCTCCTGCTGTGACAGGCTGCTCCTTGTCCTTTGCCATGTGTAGATGCAGTTAATGCCAGTTGGTTGCTTCAGTGGTGGAAATCTGTATGCCAGCCAGCTGAGTAACCTCTGGCAATGTGGCAGTGTGTGTGTAGCCTTGTAGGTGTGTAACCTTGGCAGTGGATTGTGTTGCTCTCTCCTGGCCTCCTGCCTGCTGTGTCTCTCTTAACCTCTTTGTGGGTCACATCCACTCCTGGAGCCTCTCCTGACGCTGCCAGCATGACACATAACATTCAAACAACAGACCCTGATGCCATACAACCTGTGGAGAGTGAACCTTGAGTCAGTATGTCTACAGATCTGTGTCTAATGTTTGCTCTCAACTTACTGCAGTGACACAGCTGCAGACAGACTGAGAGGAAACTATTCACTCCTACCACACAAAGACCTGGATCAGGATCAGCACAGTGTTTGGTGTTTGCATTTCACCTGAAGGTGTTTCATCTCCTCTCACCTTCCATTCCTCTATTGTTAATGTAAATTTCCTCCACCCACAGTCCTTCTCTCCACCTATTAGAAAGCCAGCAGCTCTGATCACATGATGCTGTACTCGATGGCTACAGTTAATCAAATGGCTGGAAGCTGATAGCGTCCGTGGGCCTTACGGGTGGGCCACAGTGCCTTAGATGAGCATCAAACAGCAGAGATAAGTGAGCATGGCCACCCCTCTGACATTATCTCTGTTAGGACGCTCCAGTTGACGGGCATCCTAACAGAGATACTGTCCAGGACTGGTGACAAATGTGTGTTTTGGTTTCACACCGGTGTTACAATGTTGCCCATAAACTTAACTAGACTGGACCCACAGCCAAAAGAGCAAAAGGGGAAACTGAGTTTTGAGGCCAGTTCTTGTTCACTTTTAAACTACCAATGAATCACACCTGTTCACTTCAGTTGTCAGGGAGGTTTCCTTATTTCATCTATTTCATGATTTGAAGAGAAGTGAAACATCATAGACAGTGTGGGCGGAGTGACTTGTAATGTACAGTATAACTGTAGCTGAACCACGTCAGTCTCTGCTGAGTGGAACTTTTCAAGACAGCTAAGGGCCTCATTCGTTTGCTGATTACCTGTGATTGAAATCAATAGGCGGTTTAGAACATATTGATTAATGCAGGGAACTAGTGATAAGCATAAATGTAGATAAGCACAGTGTAGGAGTCTTTAGCCCTTTAGCTGTTCTTGTTGTTGCACACCTCATGTGCACATTTGATAATCTCAGTGATTTACTCGCAGCCACACACTCAGCCCTGCAACATTTAGATAAGACAGCTGAGAAATGTTGCTACCTGCCAAACAGTCCTATAGAGTTCTCACAGTGTGACCTGAAGTCCTCTATAGTTAGCATTCACAAGTCTTTTTACATGAGAATCTGTATTATTTACTAATTTGTTTATTATTTTACAATGTAAACATCTTATATCTGTGATCTTATTAAAATGTCACACTGGCTGATAACATAATTAATGTGAGGGGAGATTCCTCTGTTCAATAAGGCGACATAAATAATCAACTAAGCATACACAAAACAGACATTAAGCAACAGAAATCCCTTAAAACCAAATTAAAGGAACTAAAATACTGCAGTCAATAAGGAGGCCAGGGTTGGAAGTGATCTTTTTATAAAGGAACTGGTCAATTGTTTTGGTGAGGGACTACACCGTCCTGTTTTGGTCTATTATTTGGTGATACTATGTAGGAGGAGGGAGTGGCAGGATATGAGTCACTGTCAAAACAACAACAATCTTAGAACGAAGTCCTAAAGTGAAAACGTACGGCAGATACAAAAGATGAAAAGCCTGAGGTTCAGCACCACGGACAGCTCCTCACACGAGCCAAAGAAAGCAGTCAGTCCACACAGCTGTGAAGCAGCAACTCGGGACTGTTTATGACAAACTATTAATTGATAATCACTTTTTGTTTGCCAGTTAATTAAGTGTTGATTGACTAATTGATGAATCAACTAATTGTTTCAGCTCGTTTCATACATGATCATTTATGGATGCTGGGACACTGAGGAAGGACTCACACACACAAACACACTCACAGAGCAAATGTCATTTCCATTCAACTGAAATTCAGGTAATGTGTGAAGTGTTTCTTTGGTGAATTACCATATAAATAACTCCATTGCTTATCAGACTTTGTTTAAAGAGCCTGCGGTCAGAACAGGAAACAGAGAAAGACTTCCCTCAATTAATATTTACTTTAATCAAACATCTGGTCTATAAGATACCAGGAAGCAGCCGAAACACAAAACCAAAAAACCCAATAACACATCAGTGTAATACTATACATTGCAATGAGTAACAACAAGGCAGTGCATGACAAAACAACAGACGAACAGTGTGACGGCACAAACTGCAAACATATGCAACCTACCAAGCCACACAGCCGCTAAAGGAATCTAACAGCATTGCTTGTTCTCTACTCATCTGTTTGGGTGCCCCCCCACAGTCCCAGGACATGGGGGTCAGGTGCAGCCAGGGGTCTTCTGGGAGGACATCCTTGCTATGTTCATTAAAGGTTGTGTGTAAGTCCATCTCAGTCTTCTGAATGGAGATCTAGCATCAGGAGTGCATCAAAGGCAGCGCGCTTCTGCAGCATACTATTGGCCAACTTTTGCATTTCACCCATTTGTGACCTGCCAAGTGACGCATCTGTTCTTCCTCTGACTTTCTCCTCTGTAACCCAAAAGGACATCGGCTCATCCATCTTGCTCAATATTGCTAATAAGCACTAATGTGCTGATCAATTGTAACAGGTCTTGAGGAATCCCTGGTTTACTCTAAACTACCAGTTGATCCTCCACTTCTTCACTACATTCTGCAGTAATGTGTTGCTATCAAAAAGGTGGAATATGGTCCTTACTATATTGCATGTAGACTCAAAGTATCTTGAATCTTGACCAGAAAGAGTCAGCTTGCAAAACTGTCCCATTAATTGTCTAGTACGCTGCTGTCGCTGAAGGAGAGGTGAGTCTGGACAGAATCATGATTTAAAAATCTGACTGCTGTCATGTGAGATGTGCCACTCTCAGCGTGTCTGACACCAGGGAAAAGGAGCAGGAAAGACTAGAAAAATAATGTATACATAGATATTTAAAGTTGCACAGTTTATAATCTGCCTTTGACCACAAATGATTTCACCACAAGGTCAATGTGGAGCAAACACGCGCATATACACAGCCACGCACAAACAGAATATCTCATTTCCACTCTGCTAAACTGTGGGTACTCCAATGCCTGATGTCTTTCTCTGGTGAATTACCATATAAACAACTGACACTGCTTATCAGGGTTCATTTTAAAAAGCCTGTGGTAAGAATAAGGGATAAAGAGAGAGAGAGACTATTTCATTAGACGGTCTTTCTTTATCTGTCTCTGTGCCTCTGTCCTTCTCTCACACAGCTTCCTCTGGACTCTACATGCAACAAAACAGTCCAGGAGATTGTCACCTCAGTAAATCATTAACCAGATACAAACCGAGAGATCCCTGTGAGTAAGAGAGAGGGAGGACAAAACAGGAAGGATGGGACAGACCAAAGTGTCCTTGCTCTCTCTTACCAACATACATTTCCTCAGCCAGATCCTCAGCTCTGCTCTGACGTCTGAGAGTTACAACAGGCTGGACTCTTGAACTGAGTTTGCAATGTTAACACACATATACTATGTATTTATTTTTTTGTTTAAGAATATATCAGAATACAACTCTTCCCACACATTTCAGGCAGCCAACATTTAGACACTACTCTACCATCATGTTAACCTGATTAATGTCAAGCTGTAAAGTCCACATAGAGCATTCTTATTGCAACAAAAATAACACAACATGTCCCACCGACGCCAATATGTACCAGTACTTTACTAAGGATTTACGAGCAGGCAGTGTAGCATCATCCCGCATGAGCAGACTCGATGCTTCCGGTCTTTGTCATAAGGAGACGTCGGCCTACAGTGGTGGTCCTGCTGCTGTCTCTCTCCACTGCTCTGTGAGAAGAAACTGCTCCAGTCAGACTCATTCTTCTCTCTTTACAGCTTTACAGCTACAGAACAGCTGCCAGAGTGTTTTATTGGTTCCTATCAGCCTCGCCCCCTGCAGCAGGAGTCACACCACATCTCTCTGATTTGATGCTGCTCGTCCACAGAAACTCGAGGAATGTATGTAATGTGCCTCAGTGCAGAGATTGACCTTCTGTGTGTGTGGAGGGTAGAGATTTACCTTCAGTAAGAACATCAGCAGTATTTTTCAAACACAGACAGCATGACATCTATTTTACAAATGTGTGACAGTGATTGGTGATTTGTTTGATACGGTGAACGAACATGGCATCTCCTTTCTAATGAAATTGGGCAAATACAGTATTAAAGAGTAAAAGATGTTTAGCACAGAGAAACATCTTAATCTCACATATGGATACATGGTATCACCTGGTGGGGGAATGCTGCAATATTCATACAGATAATGGAGCATTTTAGGGGCTGCTGGTTGTGCAGGAGCCTAAAGACAAGTGAGACAAGGAAAGCAAACAATCTGTCAAAACTTTAGGAGGACACACCTCTCCCCTGATATAAATGCTTTCAACAGGGACGATATTAAAACAGCAGCTGTCTGGATTGAAGGACAACTCTTTACATTCTTAGTAAATGTCAGAATATTGATCCTCACAGGACTACATGCAAATATAAAGACATGTATTAAGTGTTTCTCACAACTGATAAAACACATACTTACATTTATTTGAAATAAATAAATGTATATTTATTTATAGTAAATAAATGCGCCGACAAATAAATGGAGGACATGTTGGTGTGTATAATGTGGAGGTGAGTGCAGCTCTCTACAACCCAGTGGGGTGGATCATTGTAACGAGCAGCTTGGAGCTTGCAGCCAGCTGACACATCTTCCTCCTGCACTGACTCAAGGTGATTTATGAGGAAAGAGATTTCATATTCCCCTTAATCTTCTTTGCTCTGAGTATATTTTTGAAGTGTCTTGCATTCTGATCTATGAAATGTGCTATATAAAAAAAGAGATTGATTCGGTTGGCTTGCATTTCAAAACAGAGTGTGGATAAAAAGGGGTTGAGCGGAGGAGAGAGGATGAAGAGAGGAGAGGGAGGAGTTTCCATCATCACCTTGCAGGAGATAATGTGATGCACCTGAAGCACATCCTCATCTCTGCCCTGTAGTCAGTTGTTGTAGCCTGGTTTATGTTCAGACCAACAGCCTCCAGTAAAACACCATAAGGAGCCTTGGTGGTGTTAGCAAGTTGCTACAGGTACACTGTAAAGTCAAACAATTTAAATATCCAACACATCAGTCTTTGAATATTGGTAGATTGGCAAATTAATCAACCTTTCCATTCCGGACCTTTCCACATTTACTGGCAGTCATCAGATTAGATTAGTCCAACAATCGTTCACAAATAGCCACAAGCTCACTGAGCCATGGAGGCTCAATGGACTGAGCTGAGACAACATTGATTCATAGCCACAAGTTTAGCATCACGTTAGTGTGAGTACAGAGACTGGTATTAGCAAATAGACAGAGGCAGTAAAGCTTCTATTTGAATTAAGATTATAGGGCAACACTTAATTATCTATACTATGGACAAAAGTGAAAGGATTCTGACTTAAGTAACAGTATTTTGGCCCCATCAACATAGTAGGTCATGACTTCAAGGCCAAAGTTAAAAAAACAGGCTGGCATCCCGAAAACCTTCATATCAATAAAACAACTGCATTAAAAAAATTAACGAAGAATGAAAAGATGCTGGATCAATTTAAACTCAGGCAGTTTGGCACCTTCATACACTCTCAAGTGTGCAGCATAATAATGTGTTGAAATCTAATATGGAGACCAAAAGTGAAAAGAGACAAATACAAATGAGCTGATGTGTGGAGATATCTTCTATGTTTCCTCTGCACTCTCCTCACAAAGTGACGACAGATCGTACAAACAGACAGTCTCAGTCTGACGTGCAACTAAGAACCTGCAAAATATTTGCAAATTGAAAGGCAGAGCTAAAGCTATGTGAGATTTTCTCTTTAATATTCTATATATGATAGTATATGATTTACTATGACAGTTATGCTATCATAACCTGGGGGAGAGTGTGGATTTGGTGGAAGCTTATGATCCACCTGAAACCAGCTTTGTTTCCGATTTGATAACAAATGATACAAACACAACCTAACAAGGGCAAAGTGATGAGAACACATCCAAAGACTGCCTGACGTGAATATGAAATTACATTGTAACAGACATCACACTGGTTTGAAACATGTGAACAAGAAGAACTCATCAGGCTAGTGATGCCAAATGTGTTAACTTATGTCAAACTGTTGATATTTATCATAAACGCTAATATATATATATATATAAAGTCAGATCAGGCCATTAGACGGCCAACAGCATGTAGTCTGATCCTGGCACTAAAGAGGAGATGATTTTCAACCAACCTAACTCTTGCTCTTTTTTTGCCCAACTCTTACAGTGTGACTCACAGCCGGCTCAGGGTGTGATTCTGATCCTCTCTCTCCAGCTCTGCTGCACATGGCTGGAGAGCCTGGTGCTTAAACACCTGCCTGCTTTCCCTGAAATGTAATCCAAGCTGTAACCGTGAAGCAGCTGCGTGCATAATAGTTTCGGTGAAATGATCCAACTTTACACGACTTAGAGAGCTTGTTCTCTGCTCAGTCTGCTCTATGGGTCACATTGCATCTCATTGTCAACTAGGAGAATAGTCTCTGGTGGAAAGTTCTTTCAAAGTATGTAAAGTTCTGCCAATTACAATACCATTTCCTGTTTCCCTTCTGTCACTGAATGGAAACCAGACTCATCTCAGGATAACATCTTTTCTTTTTGCACAGTGGAGCTCTGATCTCACAGGAATCAAGCTTATATCAGCTCTTCTTAATTCCTTCTCTCTGCTTCCCTTTCTCTGTTGCACCATCCCTCCTCATCCTCGGTTCTCGTCTGTAGTTCATGTATTCGCCGTGTTTTCCTCCATACTTCTCTCTCTCAGTCCCTGCCCACAGCTGTAGCATTAGATAAGCTCATGCCATATATACATTTCATTCACATTATTTTAATATGAAAAATCAATATTACACCAACATTCCCATGAAATCAAACAATCATTTGCAGCAAACTACATTAAGCTGTGTTTTCCAAAAAAGAATAAAAATGGAAGAATTCCTTGATCGTAACAAAACAGATGTCAGATGTGTGAAGAGTCTGGAGGTTGCATTGATTATTCTTGCAATGCCTTTTTTATGCAAGGAAACGTGAGCAAAGCAGCATTTTCCCATCTATGTACCATTTTATAAAGACTTTTCCAAGAGTCCAGGAACAACAGCTGTTAATACAACAGTTCCATAACACACTCTGTCCCTGAAATGAACAAGCAGGGTCTAATACAATCTTTAAATCCAGACACAGAATATTTTTATCTTATTCTTCTAAGAGAAGCCCTGATCGGCCAAACAAGTTTATTCCAGATACATTTGGATGCTTTTATGTTTTATCTGTTATTATTCTGTGTGATATCGTGTGCAAACTGTGAGATACTTGATGCTGCTGCAGTCTCCAAAGCCATTAAGCCTTTTCCAGGATGAGCGTGGATGTTCACAGATATAATGAAAGTGTTTGGTGAATACATTCAAAGCACTTGCCTGATGTCATTACACAACAGAGCTTTACTTGTGGGCTCCTGTCTTCCTACACACTGAATACCTTTGTAATCAGTTCAAAGCCATGAACTAGTGTTGGATGAAGGTTTGACATCACATAAGGACCAACTGCTTTACACAGAAACAGATCCAGAATATAACAGGACCCATCCACCCACTAAATTTGACCATGTAAGTCTGTTCATTACAGAATTTTAGTCTAAAATTCCTGCGTTTTTCCCTCAAATTTAGTTGGAGAATCTGCTGCTGGGAGCAGAATCTTCCATCAGTTTGGCTTCTCTGACTTTCAAACATCATTACAGGCTGTTGAAGAGGAAGCAATCTGTTCCCATGGAGCCACCATGACACAGGAGACGTGTGTGTGTGTGTGTGTGTGTGTGTGTTGACACTGAGCTCCAAAGCCACTGTAATCCATGTTGCATGGAGGGAAACCTAATGGAGACAGAGAGATTCCCACAGACGATCAAGCAAGCAGACTCAGGTTAATACTTCAACCCTTTACAGCTGTTTTACACATCACACCAACACACACACACACACACACACAAAGTATAACTCTCTGGTACCAGCTACATGAGGAGGTATAGTGACATGTAGGAGGAGAGAAAGTCTGTGTAACTACATCAACCTCCCATCGATTTCCACTGCCAGAAGAACCAGCCAAACCAGCAGAGCGCTAAACCCTCTTTCTGATTGGACGGCATTTGAAGTAGGTTTGATGGTGGCTGGTGGAAAACCACATCCAGGAAGAAGAGAACAACATTTTCTGTAGTGTAGGGAAGAAGAAAAGAGAGCGTGCCAGTGAGAGAGCGATTCTCTAAACCTCAGGCTTCCATCTTTGTGTGATCGCCTCAGGAAAGTCAGCCAGTGTGTCGGCAATAGAAATGTGAAGCGTTTGGCTGAAGAGTGGAGAGCAAAACTGTTCACATCAGGATGTATGTGTGTGCGTGTTCATTCTTTGAAGAACTGAAATTACAGGCTCACATGAAGTCATCAACAATCAATTTGAGTTAATGTATCGTTATCCGTGTATGAAGAACAGGCCTCTGATGGCCACTTCAGGCTAAATGTAATCAGCTCATTCAGATACTGCATAGCCTGAAGTGGCTTTGTAAGACAGGATCCAGAGGAGACCAGACAGGAACACAATCTATGTCAGAAAGCAGACAAACACAATATTAAACAGTTTCCAAAAACCTGATAATCAGTGCCAGACATCAGACAACCAGCATCATTGCCGGTGACCAAACTGTGTGCTTTTCATTTAGTTTTCTTTGTTTTCTTTACTCCACACAAATAGTTTCTCTGTGTTGTTTTTTGTTGAGATGCTGCTGTGTCAAATTTACTTTAAATCAATTTGGTTTCCAGTCCAAAAGTATATATCCAAGTAAAAGTAAGTTTTCGGTTTGGTCAAAGAAACTCACTTTATCAGCAGAATTTAATAAAAGACAAGCATCTGTGTTATGGCTTCCTTCAAGCTGGAAATAAAGCCAGTTCATTTTTTCATATCACTCCAGCTTTTTACTCCAATTGCAAAACTTCTCCTAGAATTTGTTTATTATAGTTTCATCATCAAAATACAAAAAAAACAATATCCAAGTCAAAACAAATAAGATTCATACTGCAGTGCACTATTATTTATACACTGAACATGATCCAAATGCAGCTCATTGTTTAGTCATCTGGCAGTGAAAGCACAAAAGCACAAAATGTAGACAAAGATTTAATTGAATGTGTTGAGAATAAAATGTGGAGTTAAATTCACTGAAATAAAACCTGTGAAATAAAACAGCACCTCAGAATAAAAACTGTAGTGAAACGCAGCAGGAAGTTGAAATGAGATGTAACAATATGTTCTTACAGACAACACACAACACATTCTTTAAATACAGAATATGCTCACAACGTGTGCACACAGTTGACCTGGTAGTATAAGGTAGGAAAACCCTGGTAAGTAGCATCACATACTGTACACCTCCACACACTCTTTATCTCTGCCTTCAGTCAGTGAGCTCAGTGAGATCCAACTGTAAACACACTGAAAGACTAAACCCTCATTCCTCTGCTCAGACATCACATGTACAGTCTATTTACTGTCTACGTTTCTGAGCAAGCTGCTTCTATCACAGTCTCTTATTATGACCTCCCAGAGCAGACTGATGTATTTTCTCCAACTTCCTTGAGGAAAAAATTTGATTTTCATTTTCTCTCGCCTTCACTTTCCCCTGTGTGTGTTTTCCTTTCCAGTGTGACTTTGGCTCTTTCTGTTTTGCTGATGCATTTCTCTATTTTGACTGCCTCTGGCTCTATGGAACCTGAGCATACAGGAATCCACCACAAGCTCTTAGTCACTAATAGTTGGCTCATCTGATAGCTATTCCTGTGCTTGACCCCTTTCAATGCCTCTGTGGAGGTAAAGTCCATACATTCCACCTCATTGAGTGTTTTCTCTTACTTAACAACAACAGCTATTATTATCTCTTACAACAACAAAGGAGTCACTGTGTAGGTGTACTCAAGGCCTTCAGAGAAATTTGATCTTTGATAAATTATGATATGAATCTGATAACTTCACTAATTTTTGCCTTTTTATGACTGAGTAAATCACTGTGATAGGAATACTCTCATTCAACAAGGGCAGACGATACAAAGGCAAGGGAGTCAGCATTCACCACCTGGACAACCAGAAGACGCTAAATGACAGAAAAGGGTCATTTATCTATCAGAAACAGCCAATCACATTAGGATATTATAAATCACTTTCATTTTGTTTCTGTATTGGAGGTGATAATCTCTGAAAAAAGTAGTGAGGTGGTGTTATGTGATGAAGCACCACATCCAGATGTTTCTTATATTAAGGCTAAGAAAGGAAAACAAGCCTCCTCACTAACATCTTCTGCAGCTCTCTGAGGCTGAATCCCTGACAGCTAAAAGGTGTCAGACTCACTGAAGCACAACCTGGACAGCACTTCACCTGTTTAAAGCTGCAGCCAGGAGAAGGAAGACAAGGACACTTGTCCTCATCCACCTCGGGATGTAGAAACTAAAACCTGTCATTAAATAGCACTTAGCTCCACACCTGATCTCTGACACACACTGATGCTACTTTACTTTCTCTGTATGTGGTTGGTTTGTGTGTGTGTGTGTGTGTGTGTGTAAACATGTAGCCTGTCAGGGTCTAAGAATTATGGAACAACCAGACACATAACACAGAGTCAAAGGTCTCCACCCGACTGGGTCATTCCTAGAAAACTGGTAGGGATCCTCTTTCCCATAGAGCTCACAGTAGCTGCAGTGTTACTCAGTGTTACCGACATGCAGACACACACAGTGTGTGTGGACGAGCTGCTGAGCTGTGGAAGGTGGAGAAACACAGCTAGAAGGAGGAAGCAGAAGCAGCTGATGAATCTCAGATGGAATGAGGCTCTGAGTGACAGACACAACCTTCAGCTGTCATCCTCTCATCCTCTTGGATGGATCTCCCAGTAATGAGACACATCACCAGACAGCAGTTTGCTGCCTGTGTTAATTATAGTTGGAGTATTATTTTTCTTTTTTTGGAGTTGCCCGGATCAGGATGAGGTACAGCAAGTCAGATGGGAAATCTGTGTGAATGTGCAGACAGTGGGCAGTAATGTCTACAGTGTGAAAGAATTCACAGTATTACCAAGTTAAAAAGCTAACTTATCCAAAGTCTCTGCTCTCAGAAGAAATGTTTCAGCAGCATCTTAAAATTCAGGACAGGCAGCAAACTCCACATGAGCAGAATAAAAAGAAGATGTGTGGGCGAGGAAAGACGAGAGAACGGAATAAAGAGAGGAAGTAACAGTGAAGGGAGACTGGTGAGATCGACAATGTCTCACCATCTGCACTGTGGCAAAACAATAGTGGTATCACTATTTATTTATTTATTTATCACTAATTAATCTCACAATGATACATCCAGTCATTGTCTTTTAGTCCCTTATTCATATTCAGGACAGGAAAGTGAAACACAGTGAACGTAACTTATAGAACGTAGAACAGAAGAAGTGTGCTGGAGAGCATGACTTACTGCTGATATCTAATTACAAATGTAAAACAAAGAAACACAATGTAAATAAGTATTCCCTACATTTGCCTGATTTAAACTTCTCTCTCACTCATCAGTTCTCTCTCCTCCTGCACTGTCTCTCACCCTCTCTCTTTCCATCCTTTTCCCCCTCCTACTGTCTCCCACACTCTGCCCCTCTCGCCCTCTCTCTCCCCATCTGGCACTTCAACCATCCAGGCTGCCTGCCAGCATCAGAGCAGTGTTAAAGTGAATCCAATATGCTTGGCCAGGGTGTACGCTGTTCTAGGTAGTGTGTTCCTGTGGGAGACAAACGAAGCTAATTGATTCAACTCTCGGCTCCCTGAGATGGGCCAAATCAGCTCTATTAGTACAGTCATGGTCGGAGTGAAGAGAGATCTGGGAGGCCAGACGATGTAAATGAAAGGAGAAGAGATTCAGTCTAGACTAAACAAGACTGCCAGCGTAGAGCATTATAATGCCCGGCTAAAGTGTTGCTGGGTGCTGCTAAAACAGTAAATCGTCACACTATAGCACTCGCACGAAAGGCAACAGATACAATGGGATTCCTGGCTGCCACAGTTATGTTCTCATCACAGCTCTGATCTTGATTTCATAAAATAGTCATCTGCCAGATCTCTACGATGTTTATGTGCCACTCATCCAGCTCACATCTATTAAGTTTGCATCTCCAGCTCACTGATCTCTGGCAGTTTGTTTCACACGGGACATTTTGACATTTCAAGCACGTGTGAAACACAGATACAATTCTTAAAATGTGTCAGAGAGTCAGAACTCACAATCAACACTGACTCCAGCGATCACATAGCAATCCCATCACTCTATTAAACCACATTACTACACTTAGAAATTCTAATCTCTGTTAAAATAGTCCTGATATCTAAAATGAAAGGAATGAAACAGCAGCTTCTTGCCTTGAAATCTGAAGAGGAAAGTGACACCGAGGATCCGAACGCTGTATATCCAGAAGTAACCCATGACATGCTTTCATCAGATGTAGTCTCCTAACGAGGGCCGGTGTCCACATGCACTTTATTACATTTGAAGGTAAAGAGCTGTCCTCCAGAAATAATGTCAAGCTGCTGTGTGCTGTGCATCTATTGCACACAATAATAAGATATTTATTATTTATACTGGTTTCAGAACTGTTAGGAAATCAAAGCGTCTGTCTTGCTAAATATTACCAAGATGTTAAACATGAACCATCCCCCAGTTCAACATTTTGAAATAGCTCACATGATCAAATATTCATTATGACTACCAAATGATTTGTAACCCATAAATAATTGAAGTGGGCCCCTGTTGTTAAGCACTGTTTAGCATTGTGTGAGACAGTTTGGGGGGCTGTCGGGCACCAAACCAGCCTCCTCTGCTTCTTGCTGATGATCTCGTGGGCTCCACTGCATTACAGATGGCGTCATGGTTACAGTCAGCAGCAACCTGGAAAGTGTAAATAGCATCTCTGCCATTGTCAGAGCATCCATGCAGGAAATATCTCATCACCACCAGGTTGACAGGCATTATGTGGTGATCATCCAGAACAATGGTCCTGGAACACACTTGACCTGCCAGACTTCCTGTTTTTGGAAGGTATTCCTCAACACAAGACGATGGAACCAAATTGTCTGTTATATCTATGCTAGACATTTTCAGGATATAGCCATGTGTTATCAAGCATCTGTACTGCAGTGTGGATGCTTATGTGTGTGCTGTTATATTCTTGAGGCGTGTTGGGCCCCTTAAGGAGAACACGCTGTGGTTTAGAAATGACAGAACACAGTGGTGACATTTTATTTTTGCAAATGGCAAACATTTAATAATTCAGAGAGCATAAGATAATGGTACAGCACTGCTCCGAGAACACAGTGTACAGCAGCGCTAAACATTTCCTATCCGTCAGTTTGTAAATGTTGAAGAACTGTACAGCCAATCATTAATTATTCAGCCAGATAAAAGCTGTCACTCTGCAGCTAGAAAGCACATGGAACCAGCTTTAGTAGTCTGCAAAAGGAGGCACAGAGGGTGGGGCATATCCTTATTCTGTCTCTGCTGATGTCCATGTCTTTCTCTGTGGAGCTCCTGACTTGTCCTGGCAGAGAAGCACAGGTGGAACTAATAACACTAACGAGGTCGCAGTAAGCCATGCCAGTGAGGCAGCATGCACGGCTCCAGGGTTACAGAACCGGGACGCCTGAATGAACCGCAGCCATCGTTAATGTTATTAATTACACCTGTGCTTTTCCTGATATGACATGTCAAAATGTCTGCTGTGAAAAAGGTTTATTACCAGCAACAACTTCACAGCTGCATCAACCGCAGATCTGATGGATGATCCACAGGTTGATATGAATCAAACAAAATAATGTTCTCCTATATTCTCCTATCTCTTGCTGTGACTCTCTAACACTCTTCTCCTCCTCCTTTCTGTCTCGTATAGCTCTGACAGATGTCTGACCATGACAGCTTAAATTGTAGATCTGAGGCTCCACAACAGAAACCTTTTAACTTTATTAAACTGCCACACCACCATTCTTCATGCTGCTCACAGACATCAAGGGTTTAACATGGCGGCTGGGAATGAGAGGCTGCTGTACTGCGGACTAAATCTCTCCCTCTCTTGGTTCACCGTGTCTCCCTTTCTGTGTCATATGATCTCTCTCATGTGGCCTGTTTAAAGTCATTGCTGGTATTAGACACCATGATGACAATAAATACCATCTTCAGTTCATTTATTTTTATTTCATACAACTTTAAGAATACATTGTGATTTAAACTGGGGCTCCTGAATCTAACATCATCATCCTCAGGTAAGAATCAAGTAAATTTATTGGCTAAATGTTGATGTTAAAATGATGTTGTTTACTGATTCATTGATCAGATAGATCTTGATTTAAATCTTAATTTTATACAGTATTTTAAGTAGGCAAAGTTCCTCTACTCGCACTTAGACAACTTTAGTTTTTGAGAACAGACAGTGTGCGAAAAAGACAGCATGAAAGAAGGATCCAGTATCATTTATACAAAAGTCTTGAGTCAAACGTCTCAGTTTCTGACACGAAATGTTCCTGACAGACTCAGGACCATTTGGCTTGTGTAGTTATGCTTTAACTTACAGTAAACAGCAAAGCTGCCATGGCACTTCCTGATGCTGCTGTATGTCTGTAGTGAAAAAGACACACTGAATTCCTGGAGACAGAAGAAAAGACAAAGTGATGATCCCTCATTCTGTTCCCCAGCTGTTACTTTAAATAGTTCAACCTTTTATAATGTTTCCCTTCACCTACACACTGGATCTGCTTCTCTCTCCTGCATCCAGCTGAATTCCCTGAACAGAAAAGGAGAGACCTCAGCTGTTCTCCTGAGGATTCTCCTGTTGAGTCTCTGCAGACTTGTTAGCTCGTTCACTTCCTCATCTCCTGTCAGACCAAGTCCTCCCTCCAGATTAAGACCACCGACCACGTTGGCCACGTCAGCCATGTCTAACTGTGTTACGTGGATGCATAACTTCTACACTTTATCTGGCACTGTCAAACACTGCCATCATCTCAACTCTCAAACCATGAAGGAACTGTATAATATATTTTTTTTCTTTTTATTCCAACATGGATAATAGCCCTGGAGTGTATCTGTCCACATCATCCTCTTAAAGGAACAGCATCAAACCTTGTGTGTGCATGCAGGACTAGACCATCGAGTTATGGATTATGTACGGTCGCTGCTGTACGTGATCACATGTCGTACTCACTGATTTAAAAATGTTTTTAAAAGTTAAAGTAATGCATTCAGCTGGACTGCAACCATAGGAACATGTAGCTACACCATCCACGCTCCACATGTAGCATAAGTGTAACCATATGATTGGTGGATTAAACTCTAACACCTTTCGTCAAATAAAAATCTGAAAGGTATGCATAGACTGTGCCACAATACAGATACAGAAATGTCAGCTGTCTGTTCACTCTCTCTGCTGGCTGCTCTAACCTCACCTGTCTCCATATATCCATCTATGAACATCGGGCGATGATCACTTCCAGTAAACCTGAAATGCAATGCTTGTTTTACACTTGGGAGTTGTAAACACAACACACAATACAGGAAACACATTGTTAACCCTCAGACATGGAAAAAAAATTGTATATCAACTTCGGAGTTTTAAAATGTACATCAATTCAACCATTTGGAAGCCCTCCCAACATACAACAGTGTTTCAGAGTGAGGCTGACTGAGGCTGTGTAAACAATCCACATGAGCATGAGAGAAACACACACATGAGTCTTTTTCTATGAGATAACTCTCCCACTACAGACTGCTCTGCATTCAGACACCAGCTTGTTATGCATGAGCTACACTGTTTGGTGTAGAATTAAATAGGCTGCTTGACCAAAATTTAAAAAGTCACAGCGGGGCCAAATCTGACCTCCTCTCATGAATAATGACAACCTGCTCCAGTGCCGCTGCCTGCATCTCCTTTGACTTTAGACCACCTACAGCAGGAACCACAGGACCCTACACACAGACCTTTTTAGCATTCTGAAGATGAGGTCAGGTGTGCAGCTGTTATTATGATCTTTGGGTTCAGGCTGTGAGCAGTTCTGCCACCAAGGCAGCTGAACCCGATGAAAGCAATTCGTCACAAAAACACAAATATCACAAGCAGCAACTGGTCAAACTCAGCACAGTCCAACGTAGGAGGAAGCTTGAAGGGCTGGAATGATTCAGCGACAGAAAACAACCTTTTTAATTCAAGTAGTGAAGAGCAGTGGGGCCAACTCTGCCTACAGCAAGTAGCGGCCCTGGTCAGTTACACAGCTCACAGACATAAACACACAAGTAGACCCTCAAACACACACGCAGCCTCATACATTATTTACATAAGAACTAGTTTTAGTGTTTTACTTGCATTTCAACATCCACAGATGGAGATTCAGCATGGAGCAGATCAGGAAACAGCATCCCAAAAAGCAGAGAGAGAAAAAGAGAAACGTACAAATAATTAGCAGCCAAACACAACACGTGAGCTGAATCATGTTAAAGCCAGGGTAGCATAAGAAACATGAATTAAGATAATTAATAGGTAACATTTGGGCACCATTGCATCTGAATGACCGTACAGAGGGAGATTCTAAACTTATGCACAGTCAATCTAGCTGCAATCCATCTCTATGATTTATAATCTCAGTACATTAACCATGTCAAGAGCACAACAGCTAAACTGAGCCATGTCACTGATGGGTGTGCCATTCTGTGTGACTCAATACTAGAACAGTGAGGGACAGAAACGATGTCTTTACAGGTGACCTTCACAAGTGAATTCCAGCTTTGATGTATTACCTTATACCGCCCCGGTGTTCTTAATCGTTACAAATTGATCACAACAAGTCTTCAATATATGTTCCTACTTTCTGAACTGTCACCCCTCATGAGATCTCTGAAAAACAAGTATCAGTGGTAAGATACTGAATATTGTTGGAAACAGGGGGAAGCAGAATACTTCACACATTAAACAAATGTGTGTGAATCTGTGAGCGACAGAGTACAGAGAGAAAGAGAGAGAATGTATCAGAAGGTAAAAGAGAACGAGGGGGAAGAAAGAAAAAATCTCACAGGTGGCTTGGTATCGATGGAGAAACCCCCTTAAAGGTTTAAAGGACAGTAATTTAGACTAAATGAAAAGTGAATCCTTCTCTTTTGAAACATGGCCACGGCAGAGAAAAGGTGAGTGAAAGAAACTACTCAGGTATCTACTCAGGTATCTCTTCTCTCATCTCACACCACACAAGGTGGTCTGTGTGGTTTAGGGTTTAACGTACGTAGTTCCAACTCTTCTTTAGTTGCTGTTGCTTTTTGCAATTTGGTCTTTATTGCCTTCCTTCTGTTCTTGTCTTCTTCTCTCTCAATTGCTTTGTTTCTTCCTTCCTTCGTTCAATTTTAGAGCAAATCATATCATGTCCTTGATATCTTGCAACCTGTCAGTCTTAAACACATCACACTGTGTTGTGTGATGTGTTTCCCTATTTTAGAGAGGAACATTATGCTATTTGTAGATTAGAAAACAACCTCAACTCAATGACGACAAATGTAGCTCTCAGAAAATGTCAAAGCTGAACAAGTTTTTCATCCTGAGTACTAGAGTTGTGTGGGTATTTGTGAGTGACGAATGTCTGTATTGCCTTGAAATGTCAGACATGCCGAAAAACACTTTTTCTAAGTGCAGAACTTCTTAATAATCTCATGTAGTCGAGGGATTCCAACAAACCTTCTGGTCATCAGCCTGCTAATCTGACCTTTTGGGCTGCTTGGTTCAGTAAATCCACATCATGCATACAATCAATTTGCATAAAACTGCTATAGTCAAGGAAAACCATGTAACATTCAAATTTAAATACCGTAATATGGACACGGTCTGTGTTATAAACATAAGAATACAGCCTACACTTTCTCCAATCTATGAATAAATTAAGAAAAATTCTCGGCAAACTTAAGTGAGACAGTGGATCTTCTGTGTGAAAGCTCCACTAAGCTAGAACGCTTTTTCTGTCTCTAAAGTCGTTCTGCTCACAAACTCAGCTGCTAGTTGACTTTGATGTCTAATGTTAATCTCATTTCAGCTCTCATGGCCAAAAACATACAACAGTCGACTCAGGAGATCTTACTTAAGCTTTGTATCAGTTAACATGGTAAACTCATTTACATACACATGAGAGTGCACGTGTGCACACGCTAACATTTTCAAACAATGCCATGTGTGAGTCAGATCATCTGAATGAAACACTTCAGTTCATTTCTTTAAGAGAAAAGTAACTGTACCATCTCTGCAGTCTTAAATCTGAGACGCACACAACTGCCAGCCACTTAGTTTCAAATGGTGCCGATCATTACAACATTCATCCTTGGTACAGACTGCTCCACATAGTGATATTTGGAAGGAGGCTGAAATATCTCATGAGGAATATTGTGGAGAAAAGTCCATTTTATTTTACTCTCTACATTAAAGAGTCCCGTGGGCCACTGAGCCACAGTAACATCATAATCAAACATCATAATCATGGTCAGTAGCTATATAGGATCATGGTGGACATAAAGCATCTCCTTTTCTATCTCCACTTCTATAATGCATCCTTTTCCCCTTTCTCTGTTATCTAGAATGAAGGTCTCTACAGATGATTAAAAGCAAATATTGGGTTGACCAGTTTGTGATTTGAAATGTCAGGTGTGCATCTGCTTAGACAGAAATCTAAAGATCTCAGACTGGTTCCTATCTATTCTTACTCTCATCACTGATCATATCAACATATCAAAAGTAGTGGCTGCTGCTGGCTTAAAGGGACAGTTCACCCCAAAATCAAAAATACATATTTTCCCTCTAACCTGTAGTGCTATTTATCCATCTAGATTGTTTTGGTGTGAGGTAAAGAGTTTTGGAGATATTGGCCATAGATATGTCTGCATTTTTTTTAATATAATGGGACTATATGGTACTCGGCTTGTGATGCTCAAAGCGCCAAAAAAACACCACAAGCCGAGTGCCATATAGTCCCATTATATTCACAAAATGCAGACATGTCTACAGCTGATATCACTACAGGTAAGAGGAAAATATGTATTTTTGATTTTGGGTGAACTGTCCCTTTAATACATCTTGTGGCCCTTTGCGACTCTGGGGAAATTATTCAGTGTTGCACTTTATTGTAAGAAGTAATCTAATAAGAGGATCTTGTCACAGTGTAAATCACACTTTTATATCCAGTTTGATGTGTTTTAGCAGACGATAAATCTATATTAACTACATCAGTAGATATGTGGTCACTGTAACACTTCCCAGTGCCATTGCTTCATACAGATCTCAGTCCATTTAAATCATTTTCAGCATATTGATAAGATTTTGTAAATTTCAAGTATGACTTATTTTTGAGGGTAAAAGTGTGGAAAAGGTCAAATCTCCCAAAACAATGTGTTCTCTCGAAATTCTGGTATATATTAGTCATAGACAAAAAAACATCCACTGAGAGGTAAACATGCTTAAAGAGGAGGAGAGCACACTGATGACAAACTTCAACCTACATAAAACTGCACTGGCTGTCAGAGGCAGAGATGGGTTAGAGACACACTGCATCAAATCCAGAAAAGACCTGAATTTGGTGGTTTTGCGGTTTTATTCACTAATATTAAAAAATTCAGCTTTCTAAAATACATGCTCTTCATCTTTGGTTTGATCTCAGCAACCTGCTGATTATGATTGGATGGTAAGAGGAGGTTTGAAAGTAGTTTCAGGTGGTTTGCTAGCCATTAAAACATGTACTTTTCATATTTTAACAACCTGTTATCAGTTCTGAAAACACCTCACCCACCAGCTTCATGTGCATTAGATCCACAGCTAGCCACAGTTTTAGAAAAAAAATCTGCTCTGGCCATCAAACACAAGCCTCAGACAGATTTTAACCAGGTGCAATTTGACCCAGTTATCTAACACACGTATTTGGAAGTGAAAACCAACATGAATATTAAGAGTTTCCCAGTTTGAGGTTTCCAGGAATCATACTGAGCTTCTGTGTAAAATGTGAAAAACTCCCACTGAACCTTGTTCAAGGTTGAATATTGATCTGACGCTCACGAAGACGTACATGTAGCCTCCTTAGTGTGTGCTTCGTAAAGTGATCCACACGTAGTACCACTGTAAATAATGCATACCCATGTGAGTGCAGTACAGTAGATTATACCTTCAGACTAACCTCCTTCACTCTGTTTGCTTGCTGTCTGTCTGAGGAGAGGCAGATCAAGTTTGCAGATGTCTGTATAATTTCCTCTGCTCAGATCTGATCTCCTGTCAGTATCAGTCAACACAGAACAGGTTTTCTCTCAGTAGAGGACTGAACCAATGAAAGAGTGAGATGAGAGGATGAACAGCGTATGATTGACTCTCAGAGTAATACCAGTGCTGTCACTCTGTCTGCTTTTTCAAAACTCTGCCTCCAATATTCAAGTCATCCAGCGGCACTGATCTGAGTTCATTTGATTCAGACTATAACTGAACACTGCTGCATGAACTCAACTCATGTGTGTCTCCTGGAACTGTCACTGTCTGTCTGCATTTACTTGTCTATTTCTGTCTTTCTGTCTTTATTTTCCCCACCTGCCTGTCTCTGTTTGCCTCAGTTATTTCTATGTCCCTGATATTCCTGCTTGTTTATTCCTTCTCACTCTCCTTATTTTCTTCTCATTATATTCTTGCAATTGAGAGAGATGAGAGTAAAAAGAAGAAGTGAAGAGATAGAAGAGGAGGGCAGACCAAAGGCAGGAGGGCAGAGTCAGAGCTCCATCAGCTGTGAAGGATAAGCAGCCCCTATGGGAGCTTTCAACAGCACCCAGCCTCCATCCTTTAATGTTTAATTGATTCCAAGGCTACCGACACAGCACACAACACTGATTGAGTTACAGGTCACCAGTCTTATACTCTGCTTTCTCAAGCTCCAGACCAATACCATCCAGAGATGGCAAAGCAGAACAGAGAAAACAGAACTGGAGGGCTTATGTTACCATGCAGTTTTGTCTTGATGTATAACCACGTATGTCCAAGCAGCGAATGATGAAAAGTTTGTCAAGGACTACTAGTAGTTATCAGGCTCACATCCGACTTAAATTCTCTTCACCTTCATGTTCAGATACACCGCTTAGTTCCTTTGGAGTTCTTAACAATGGAGTTTCAATGTGAACATTTAATGGTTCGTACTAAATAGTAATGGGCCTTTACTGAGTGGATCCACTGTATCAAAGAATGGAGCTCAGAGAGAACACAAAGGAACTGAGAGCTCAGGGTGGACTAGGGGACATGCAGCAGGCTTTCATTGAGACACTGGAGACAAAATGAATGCCTTTAGTCAAAAACTCATTCTCTCAGAGTGTTATCCCCTCTTCATCATTATTGTCGTCTCTCCACTCACACACCCTGACCAGCCCCTGCAGCTCTTTCCTCATCTTCACTCATTCTGTTCTCCAGTGTTAAAATGTCTTGTAACTTCCCAGAGCTCCCAGCGGGATGTGATTATGCAGCATACTGGGCCCAGTTCACAGTTAGACCACCAGATCTGCCCTGTTGACAACAACCAGAGGTGGAAGCTCAACGTTTCAGTCTGACTATTAAAAAAGGTGACATGATCAGTGCAGAAATTCACCAGCATGAAAACTAAAGTCATCACAGAGGATGGGTACTGCACAGAGGGGTAGAAAAATAAACAAGTAGTTAACCCATAGGTGCTTCTGACAAACAGGTAGTTAACCATCCAGGTGCTGCACTGTGTCAAGTAATTTATCACTGAGTGTACAAAAAAACTAGAAAGAACTCAGAGAGACCTTAAACAAGGCTGCACAATCATTGAAATTGGTTGTTTTTGAAGAGAATGTTTAGAAATGTATAATCTTGATGTGCACTGAAAGTTTGCATGGTCACTACGAGTAGACATGTGCATCTTTTATCAGTATTTGATTGGCATTGCACAAAGCAAGGCATTGCTTTTCCACTGGTTTGTAAAGAATTTAGGGAAGATTGGATGAAATTCGCAGAACGAGTTTTACATATACATTGAGAAACACTGTTGTACCATGTAATGTGTAATTAAACCAAGAGAGGAGAAAAGTATTCTATTCTCTTTGACATTTTCCATTAATTCCAAATAAAAATTCAATTTGGGACATTGTGTGAATTACCACTTACAGTTTTGGTTTATTATATTAATCATGTAAAACATATATACACTAGTAATCCCTCTCCATCTCATTTAAGGGAAATGTGAGAGCTGTGGTTTTATGTTTTACTTAATGAGAAGAAGAAAAAGAGGAAGGCACTCTGTGGGGAGAATGCTCAGACGCTGGAGAGGAGAGAGAAGAGAAAAACAGACCGAGTGTTTAAAACAGAAGATGAACAGGATCCTCTGAGGTGGAGAGAAGACCAGCGGCTGATCTGTGTTAGTCAGCCATGACGCATCCCACTTTATCCCACTATCCTACCATACACACACACACACACACACACACACCAACAACACACCAAGAGAGCACTGCTTGTGTATTATATCGTCAGCGGCTCTCAGTAAGCACATGTATCTCTCTCCAAAGTCCAACCTGCTCCAGTGTTTCAGCCTGGGGCTTTCTGTGTAAAATATGACCCTCCAGCATCGACTGCAGTCTGACAACACAAACATACAACACAAGGCCAACATGATAACAAGGCTAACACGTATCTGCTGGATTCTGCTGTAAGGGGAACTGACAAAGCTAGAAAACTAATCAACATAAAGTATGAATAAGGTTCACTCAAACAAACACCATCTCAGCCATAACTGACTTATTCATTCATTCTTCAGCATCCTCTTTTTTTCCCCTTCATCCAACTTCTCACTTTTCAAAGACTCATAACTGAATCTCCCAGAGAAAATGTCACTCAGAGCCAAGGAGAGCTGCTGTTTCTTCATATTAGGATTCTCCTTATCTCATATCTGTAATGGAAGCCTGTGTCTTAGTATTATCATCTGAACTTATTAAGCAGCCAACTGTAAACTGTTCTGTTCCCTTTCTGTGGAGAAGGATAACAAG
Organism: Siniperca scherzeri; assembly: GCA_027580175.1. Classification (NCBI taxonomy): domain Eukaryota; kingdom Metazoa; phylum Chordata; class Actinopteri; order Centrarchiformes; family Sinipercidae; genus Siniperca; species Siniperca scherzeri. The sequence goes on along the minus strand of JAPFEX010000030.1, from coordinate 30,680 downwards.
CCCACAGAGTTATGAATGGTGCTGGAGATAGTAGAGGATATTTGCTCATAAAATCTTTCAACTCCATTTAGTTTATGGAAAAGAGATGTTGCTCTGTATACTCAACAATCACGATCAAAAATGTGCTCTTGGAAAATGGGGAAAAATGTTCGGAACATGTTGGCTTTTTTAATGATTTAGCCACTATAATAAAGGCTTTTTAATATTTCTCTCCTTGTTGTTATTCTTGTCCTATATTTTGCCTGGACTGCCTTCCAGTTTATACTTTCTACTCCATTTAATTTAACCTTCCCATGTCTTTTGTGGAGCAGATTTGCCATTCTGCAAGCTACTGCCAATTTGCGTCATAAGCAGATTTTACTGCTGCTGAAGACTTTTAAAGGAACCTGCTCCCCACAGGACCAGCAAACCTCCTCCTAGTGTGATGTCATGTACGCATTTATAATTCAGTTTGACAATCATCCTGCAGAAACCTAAAAAAAGATTGTTTGAAAGGTTATAAACTAATCTGGTCACTTTTTGATGGATGACTAGATTACTTTTTTGATACAGCCAAGTCAGCTGCTACAATGCCTGTAACCATGGGTGAAGGTTTAAATGTGATGTTTGACCAGTAAATCAATATCTATGCTTCATGGCAGAGCTTTCTCTTTGCTTACACTTGGCATGCCTTGACTTTTTCCATTCTGTAGCTCTCCAGGTGGTAGAGGCCCATTACTAATCAGTGTACCAGCAGGAATGGACTCGTTAACTGAAACAGCAGAGCAAATAACACCCAGTGACTTGTATTCAGTGACCCAGTGACTACCTGAAGAACAGTAAAACTCTACTTGGAGTTGAGCACACTTTATCTTATTTGTACCTTTTATCACCATGCATCAGCTCAGGCTGCTTCACCACCAGAAAGAAGACACTGCTAGGTTCAAGAACTGGTTTTCACTGCCATGGTCAAGGTGGCTGGCTGAGCTACAGGTATCACTGGACACCAGGTACCAGCCCCATTTCTATAGGCAAGTCTCTTTTGAATCTCTATGAAGTAGTCAGAGCGGTCTTCACTGGCAAGGTTTAAAACCAATTAATTTCAGTAAACTTATGCAGTAGCAGCAAGGGAAAACTGTAAATGCAAATGTATTGCTCTGTATTGTTGTAAACCCAAAACCAATACCCTGTTAATACTGACTTATTGCTGATTTCATCAAATGTGGCATGGTTACAGTTACAGACCTTTTCTACCCAACAGTGGTTGCATTCAGACATCACCAGACCAGTTCAGGAACCTCTAAAGGTTCCTCTGCAAAACCTTTCACACCTTCTGTGTCACTTGCTGATTCAAATCAAACCATCAGATGCATCACAAACACAATCCATTCAGCACTCAGAAAATGAACCACTGCATACGACAAACATAATGTCAGGTTATACTGTAGAAGATGATGGTAATAGCACTGGTCAAATCACTAAGCCTAATGGTTCAGGAACCTCTAAAGGTTCCTCTGCAAAACCTTTCACACCTTCTGTGTCACTTGCTGATTCAAATCAAACCATCAGATGCATCACAAACACAATCCATTCAGCACTCAGAAAATGAACCACTGCATACGACAAACATAATGTCAGGTTATACTGTAGAAGATGATGGTAATAGCACTGGTCAAATCACTAAGCCTAATGGTTCAGGAACCTCTAAAGGTTCCTCTGCAAAACCTTTCACACCTTCTGTGTCACTTGCTGATTCAAATCAAACCATCAGATGCATCACAAACACAATCCATTCAGCACTCAGAAAATGAACCAATACAAAGCTGAGGTCCATGCTGTGACATTAAAGGAACCTGCTCCCCACAGGACCAGCAAACCTCCTCCTAGTGTGATGTCATGTACGCATTTATAATTCAGTTTGACAATTATCCTGCAGAAACCTAAAAAAAGATTGTTTGAAAGGTTATAAACTAATCTGGTCACTTTTTGATGGATGACTAGATTACTTTTTTGATACAGCCAAGTCAGCTGCTACAATGCCTGTAACCATGGGTGAAGGTTTAAATGTGATGTTTGACCAGTAAATCAATATCTATGCTTCATGGCAGAGCTTTCTCTTTGCTTACACTTGGCATGCCTTGACTTTTTCCATTCTGTAGCTCTCCAGGTGGTAGAGGCCCATTACTAATCAGTGTACCAGCAGGAATGGACTCGTTAACTGAAACAGCAGAGCAAATAACACCCAGTGACTTGTATTCAGTGACCCAGTGACTTGTATTCAGTGACCCAGTGACTTGTATTCAGTGACCCAGTGACTTGTATTCAGTGACCCAGTGACTTGTATTCAGTGACCCAGTGACTTGTATTCAGTGACCCAGTGACTTGTATTCAGTGACCCAGTGACTTGTATTCAGTGACCCAGTGACTACCTGAAGAACAGTAAAACTCTACTTGGAGTTGAGCACACTTTATCTTATTTGTACCTTTTATCACCATGCATCAGCTCAGGCTGCTTCACCACCAGAAAGAAGACACTGCTAGGTTCAAGAACTGGTTTTCACTGCCATGGTCAAGGTGGCTGGCTGAGCTACAGGTATCACTGGACACCAGGTACCAGCCCCATTTCTATAGGAAAGTCTCTTTTGAATCTCTATGAAGTAGTCAGAGCGGTCTTCACTGGCAAGGTTAAAACCAATTAATTTCAGTAAACTTATGCAGTAGCAGCAAGGGAAAACTGTAAATGCAAATGTATTGCTCTGTATTGTTGTAAACCCAAAACCAATACCCTGTTAATACTGACTTATTGCTGATTTCATCAAATGTGGCATGGTTACAGTTACAGACCTTTTCTACCCAACAGTGGTTGCATTCAGACATCACCATCCTGATCAGATGAAATTAGTCTCCTCTAATGACCCGATTAATTCATCTGAGAAACAATTGACTTAACATTTCCCGAAGTGGACAAGATGGACATGCAGCTGATACTTCACATCCCGCTCTTTAATGCAGAACTTTCTATCTAATGGACACATCAATTACGCATAAAAATCCAATAAGTAATGGTAAAATAACATGTCATGTGTCATGTATTTATTTCTTAGAGTGATCATGCATCTGCAACAAATCACCAAGAGATCTGACAGTTCCCACTGCAGGTTTTGCAATTTTTTCCTAATTGTCGAGGCATGTAGCTCTCATTTTGTAGATGTCGTGTTAGACATGTGAATAAAGACATCACAATCATGAATATTCAACAGATCCAACAGATACAGGGGCAACATCAAAGCTAACCTACATCTACTGTTAGCATTTCCCCTCAGCCACAATGACAAATAAATAATGAATAATGAAATAATGAAATTATTTGGGCATCTCTTTTAGGTGTGTGTGTGTGTGTCTGAATGATGATGAACTGTGAAAGTGGAATTGAAGAGGAATGGACAACCATTCTGCTCTGAGTGCTGGGACAGTGCCAGCACTGATTAAAGTACTACATGAGCAGATAACAGCCATCCCAGAAACTACATTTCAGCACCAGTAAAACTCCCATGCCTCTCTCATTCTGTACAGTACATTTCCATCTAATCACTGGTGAGTGTTCAATCAGTGAAGGACATAAAACACTGCTTTCAAATTTGCATTTAGAGGACAGTTGAGTCCAAATTCCTTTTGAGGGTGGAAGGGGAAAAAAAACCTAAATGTCATTTCTCCTCCTGAACTCTGTCACTGTAGGGCCCCACACAGAGCAGGAGTCTGTCCAGAGGGTTTCAGTGGGATATCAGACGGTCTGCCGTAGACAACTAATCTAACGTCAAGTCTCTCAGCAATGGTGACGTGGAAGAATCAGCTTTCACCTCACACTTGAAGTGAAATGAACTAAAATGGAAGAGTCAAGAGAAAGGTTGAGGGTCCTTGCAGGAAGTAAGTGTGCACTTTGTAAAATATGGGCAGTGTTGCAGAGAGCTTTTATCTACACAATTATTTTAAATTGGCAGAATTTCGACCACTCAATGATCCTAAAATGTGCATTTGACCCACAAAGTGACAAAAGTTTGATTGTGAGTGAAGGATCTAATGCAAGTCAAGGTTAAAAGGATGTCATAACAAGTCTTCAGTTTTAATTGGACTAAGAAGAGATATACTTGTTGTGAAGTGAATATTGACTTATATTTCATTTAAATATTCATTTAAAAAATTTTTGTCAGCATGATATACACCTTTTCCTTCCATGCTAGGAGCAACACCATTTGGAGATATAATGTTGAGCAAGATAGCAGTGGATTTGCATCTAAATCTGACTATAAAGAGACGTAATGGGACATTTCAAACAGTAAAAGCAGAAGCAAAAGGCATCTGCAGAATATGAATTACAGCAGAAATAACTGGGGTTTATGAATTTTCAGTACCCTTTATAGAGACAACAGATATAAAATCAGAATGTTTAAACATATTCACTCCTCATTGCTAAAGCAACAACATGTGGAGCCCTCAGACTGCTGGAAGCTGCCAATGACTCAGGAACAATAGGGTGCTGGCTGTTTCTCAGTGTGTGTGTGTGTGTGTGTGTCTGAATGATGATGAACTGTGAAAGTGGAATTGAAGAGGAATGGATAACAACACTTTTATGTGGCCAAACTTTCTGAAGTCTGAAATGTAAAAGTAGATGAAGAACATAGTTTTGGCAGTTTCTGTAAACCATTTATTCCCAAGGAGAGAAAGGACAACTTTTATCAACATGTGGAGAGAAAAGCAGCAACGCTGGATCTCTCTCTGTCTCTCTCCCCTCCAGCTTTCACAGTTAAAAGCTAAAGTGACTTCTTAACGTGGTCTAATATTGCAGCTCTATCACATGATGCGTTACATGAAACTATGACTACAACAATCTCAGTTACTGTTTATTTGTGTGCTGTTTACATAGCTGAGAGTCATCCATCCTCTACACAGGGCATTACTACACAATTGGTGCTAATTTCATTAATGTTTGGTGAAGTGCACTCCGCCTCATGCAGCTTCTTTATTGAGGGTCTGTTTCATCTCCCTCTCTAATGCTGCCACCCCAGGGTTCTGTTGGATTACATGTATTTAGAGCTGCTCAATAAGCATTTACACTTCAATTCCACCAGGGAGGTACAAGGCCTCTGGTCTTCATCACATATCCAATATGCAGACACACTATAGGAAACATTGTGCTAATATAACAGCTTGAGGTAATATTTTTGAGGCAATGTTAACTCACTAAGTGTCAGAAAGAGACCAAATATCAATCAGCTAATCAAGTGCGTATGGCTGAACTGTTAGCAAACAACTGCCTCACACATCCAGTAGACACAGAGCAACACAACATCACTGCCTGTGTCAGTCTTGTATCTTACCTCTGGGACAGATTATGGCTCTTTGCTCCCCCACTGTTCCCATCCTGGCCTCTCCTGCTGTGACAGGCTGCTCCTTGTTCTTTGCCATGTTTAGAGGAAGTCAATGCCAGTCAGCTGGTTCAGTGGAGGGAATCTTTGTGCCAGCTAGCTGAGTAACCTCTGGCAATGGCTGTGTGTGTAGCTGTGTAGGTGTGTAACCTTGGCAGTGGATTGTGTTTTGTTGCTCTTACATGACTGCAATTCCCCAAAACAAAAACACAATCAATAGCATGATATACACCTTTTCCTTCCATGCTAGGGAGCAACACCATTTGGAGATATAATGTTGAGCAAGATAGCAGTGGATTTGCATCTAAATCTGACTATAAAGAGACGTAATGGGACATTTCAAACAGTAAAAGCAGAAGCAAAAGGCATCTGCAGAATATGAATTACAGCAGAAATAACTGGGGTTTATGAATTTTCAGTACCCTTTATAGAGACAACAGATATAAAATCAGAATGTTTAAACATATTCACTCCTCATTGCTAAAGCAACAACATGTGGAGCCCTCAGACTGCTGGAAGCTGCCAATGACTCAGGAACAATAGGGTGCTGGCTGTTTCTCAGTGTGTGTGTTTGTATTTCACATTAAGCTGTTTCTTCTCCTCCCACCTCTCATCCCTCTATTGTTAATGTGAACTACCTCCCACAATCCCTCTCTCCACCCCTGCTCTCTCTTCATTAGGGAGCTGGCAGCTCTGATCAGGTGATGCTGAACTTGACTCATTTCCTGAGGGAATCGATGGCCACATTTAATCAAGTGGCTGGAAGCTAATGGCTTTAGTGGGGCTCAGGGACAGTGAGACATCGGCTGAGGTCATCAGCTGAGGTCATCATCATACAGCAAAGATAAGTGAGCGTCGACGTCACTTCAGGTAAAAACACTTGAAGGTTATCCTAACAGAGAAAATGTCCATGACTGGTAACATACACGTGTGTTGGTTTCATATGGGAAATTGATGTTTAAACTCTCCTGTGCTCAGTGGAACAGAGAGAATTGTTGTCAAAATGATGCAATGTTGATTTGTGGGATTGTAGAACAGGGAACTCCAAACTGACGGGCACAAATTTAATCTAAGGGGACAATACCCCTGTACACCCCCATCCATCCTTGTTCAAAAGAAAGATCGACAGCAGATTACATGAAGGGCAAAGCAGTGAATGAACATGTCCAATGCACTGACTGAGGTCTGGGAGAGCAGGCAGGGCTCTAGCTGGGGGCTTTGATATGCAGACAAGCCAGGAGGAGGAGGATGAGAAACCAAGATCAAACACCAAAAAACAGTACTCACCCCATACTGATAGTGAACAGAGTTTGGGCTTCTTTTTTAAGTTGTTTTAGTGTGGTTACTGCCTAGTTAGGAGCCAGATTTCATAGGTTTATAGTTTTATTTTTAGAAATTTTTATTTTTAATAGGTTTCACTAGATTATAGGTTGGTTGTTTCTAATTAAATTGTTCATCTTTCATTTTAGAATGAAATCATTATCCTAGCCATTATTGTTGGTGATTTGCATTTAATTTGTACCAAATAATATGGGCTACTCATATTTATTCTTTTTGTATATATGATAAGAGAAGTTAATGGAGCACATGATTCTTCTTAGTTTTCCTTTTTAAATTTAAATCAGCATTGTTACAGGCATTTTATTTTCTGGCTATGCAGACTAGATGTAATCAAATTACATTATGCTTTATGAGTAATCCAACAATCACATTTTCTGTCAATGTAAATTGTAATCATTACTGGATAATGTTTTCCAAGTTGTCTGCATCACCCTAAAATACAAGAGTAACCACCAAAGCTAATATAAATAAAATCCGTTTTTGCTTCTCAGACCCTGAGTGGTTTCATTTTAAAATGTTGCAGGCTTATCTGTTGAGCATTGAGGCCTTAACAGGCTATATTAATATTGGGTTTGTTTCGGGGTTGTTTTTGAAGCTGCGGTTGCTTATTTGTCTCGCTATAGTTGGCAACACTGATAGTGAAACTGCTGCAGGATTAATGAACGTTTGGATGGATAGATTAATGAATGTTTGGATGGATGAACAGACCAAATGGGTGATCAAATGAATACAGTTGATATGGAATATTTCTAAAGACAGAATGACGCTGCAGGGATTTAAAAATAAGTTCAGATTTTGACGGAACAAAATGTGAACTGTGCTCAGGGAAATTGGTACAAAACTCTGAAGTGTGTGTCACAGATATTTATATAATAGGTGGCACTGAATCTCTAAAAGCAACCCAATTGGCAGAATAAAATGTATAAATCGTACATTTCTGCAAACCACAGATATGTGCAAATCTGTAATTTTCAAACATTAAATCTCTTAATTTCAAATGCTGTGGTTAAAGTCTGGTTAGGTTTAGGCACAAAAAAAACTTGGTCAGGATTAGGAAAATATCATGATTTGGGTAAAAATACAACGAAACATGCGATTTTGTCGCTAAGAATATCTGGTGTTATTGTAGTCTCCAACAGTGGTCTCCAGCCATTGACTGATGTCATTGACTAATGATCTCGCCACCATCCAACCCCTCCTCCTCCAAATACAAAAATTGGCCCCTAAAGACGTCATCTTAACTACATCTCTATTGTACGTATTGTAAAAATGTTGATATGATACGTAATAAATGTAATAAAACATACAGATTGCACGTATTTGTGGTTTGTAGAATCATACAATTGATAAAATTTTTCCGGCGACTGGGCTGTTAAAAGGGAAACATCATCCACATTCATCTGCAGTCTGATCATTTCAGGAGTGTGTCACTACAGTTAATCATTATGGGAAGTCGGGAACACAGACTGGACAACCTTCACACTCCTCCTCAACACTGATGTCAGAAGACAGATGAGAATAAAAGAGACAGAGGAGGTGGAAAGTAGAATAGAGGGAGCGAGCAGGATGAGAAACAGGAATGATAACATATGAGAAAACTCTCCATCAGTCTCATCCACATAATATTCCTTGTCCAATCAAGTTTCAAATATTTCCTCTGACCTACAAATCTGCTCGCTCTCCTAGAGAACATCTCTCTATTTAGCATAATTTGCTGTGAAGGTGCTGATTATCCAAATTTGCACAAAGAGTGATTGTGCAGGAGGACGGCTTAAACTGCTAAATAACCATGAAAGAGGCTAATTAAATGTCATAAAGACTCAGGAGGTCTAAGGTTCAGCTCCATAAGGTTGACAGGGGTCAGGAGCTGGATTGGGTTTTGTTAAAACACAGTGAACCACATCGCACTGCCTCACATCAGTGTACTCTGATGTACTGTGTGGTAGGAAACCATGGATCAGCAAACCTGTTGATTGTCTGTGCAGTTGTCTTACTTTAACGGCCTGTTTTTGCCCTCTGTTTAACCTGGCTACTGAAATAAAAAAGGCAGAGAAGGCAGTGGGAGGGGACAGTGATCCCTGAGGGTGTGGTGATTTTAAAGTAGATCAATGGATGTCAGGCATGTTTGCAAGTCTGCAGTTCAACATTTAACATGGAAGCCTGAGAGAGACATTTTTCTTTCATGTACACATTTGAAGTCTTGTAGTGACCATACTGAATCTTTAATCTGACCCCAACATTAGGTCCCAAAAATCATAAATTCAGGATTAGACCCCAGGGTAATGGTGGAAAATGAACCACTGCATACGACAAACATAATGTCAGGTTATACTGTAGAAGATGATGGTAATAGCACTGGTCAAATCACTAAGCCTAATGGTTCAGGAACCTCTAAAGGTTCCTCTGCAAAACCTTTCACACCTTCTGTGTCACTTGCTGATTCAAATCAAACCATCAGATGCATCACAAACACAATCCATTCAGCACTCAGAAAATGAACTGCAGTTGACCCTGAATCTATAATCCTCTGTATGAACATGATACAGTGTTAATTATAATTACACGGAGGTCCAGTTGAGATCATCGGCCACTTCGAAAGACTGATCTTGTTGTTATTGAGTCCAATAAGTGAAAGTAGAGAAGTGCTGCACTGTCAGCATCTTCTGTTTGCTCAGAAGCAGTCCATCTTTCTTTCTCTCTTTATTCTTCACTCCATTTTTTCAGCAAAGCTTTGAAGAATCTCTTACAGTCTATTAAGTGACTGTGACTGACTGGGTTCAAACCCAGTATGCCTGACTTCACTGAAATCTAACAAACATGCCTTGATACTCCTGGTCCAGGTGGGCAGGATACTGTTTTATTTGAAAAAGCTCAATAGCTGCACTGGAGACTAAGAGGTTTAATGGATCAATGGCACACACTGCAAGCACAGAGGACATAGGACGTAGAGGCTGAAACCTCAAGCAGAACCAGACTCAGCTGGTTGGGTTAAGAGAGAGAGAGAGAGAGAGAGAGAGAGAGAGAGAGAGAGAGAGAGGCGGTAAATAAGTAAACTAATACTGAGCAGTTTCCTCCATCAAAGTTCCTAAAAAGGGTGAACATTAACTTTATAAATATAATTATTTTATGCTAATGCATCACATTGTTTAGAGATTCCGCCACTCAGGAGAACCACATCAATCTTGAGGAATATACATCATCAGTGACATCATACATCAACAAATGTGATGATGATGTGGTGATCACAAAGACAATAAAATCATTCCCCAACCAGAAACCCTGGGTGAATGGAGAGGTGAGGGCTCTATCCAGGGCCAAAAAAGCTGTCTTTCAGTCAGGTGATAAGGAAGCATATAACGCCACTAGAGCAAGACTGAAAGCTGGCATAAAGGAGGCAAAGCGGATAAATCAGAGACTGGAGAGACACCTCAACACCAAAGATAAGTGGAAGGCGATCAAAAACATCACAGGCTACAATGAAACTGATTGTCAAATTTAACACTCTGGGCTTGAGTACCACACTCTGTAAATAGATATTGGAATTCCTCACAAACAGACCCCAGATAGTTCGGATTGGCAGTCACACCTCTGCCACTCCAGTGCTGAACACTTTAGCCACCCAGGGCTGTGTGCTCAGTCCCCTCTTGTTCAAGCTGTACACCCATGACTGCAACCCCAAACATGGAGACAACTCTGTTGTGAAGTTTGCAGATGACATCACCATCAGCGGCCAGATTTCAAACAACGATGAGACTTCATATCGGGTGGAAATCAATAATCTTGCAGAGTGGTGCACAGAGAACAACCTACTGCTCAACTTCAGCAAAACCAAGGAGCTGATTGTGAATTTTGGGAAAAAGGAAGCAAAGATACACACTCCTGTCTACATCAGTGGAGCTGAGGTGGATATTTTAGGTTCCTGGGAATCAGCATCACAGATAATGTGTCATGGTCATCTCACATTTCCATGCTGGTAAAGAAAGCTCAGAAATGGTTATATTTCTTAAGGAAACTTAAGAATGCAAATTCCCGTGCCAAGTTCTTGTTAACTTTTACAGAAGAGCAATAGAAATCATACTGACTGGAAACATCACAAACTGGCATGGGATGTGCACAGCCCAGGACAGGAGGGCTCTGCAGTGGGTGATGAAAAACCGCACAGAAGATCATTAGTACCAACCTACCGAACCTAACATTGAGACAGTTCCAGCAGACAGTAGCAGTTTTCTGAAGGTAAGTGAATCAACATCACTGCATCTCATGCCCAAATATAGTGCACTATACAATACCTGACTTCTCTCTCTTCTTCCACTCTTGTTGCTCCTCTAACTGTCAGTCTGCTCCACTTCACTTCTTTTGTTGTCACCAATGTTAAACACAAAGTTACACCCTTGGATTGAAAGCTCCCCAGGAGTCAGAAAACATTCTCATTTGAGAGCGATTTCAGTGGGAAAGATTATTCACCACAGTGGGAAGCCCCACTGAGACCTCAGCTCTGCTCTCTGAGATTTGTGGAGATTAGCTGGGAATTTTTCGCTAAATGTTGGACCATTTGCTTTATGTTGCATTACTATTTTCTTATATGTATCCAAATTCATGTTTATTTACTTGGTGATATGTTATCATCAACATATTATTAACGTATTATTTACATTAGCTGTTACATCTTGTTGTAACATTTGTATTCACACATTAATACAGCATCTACGTCATTAAAATCATTTTGGATTGTAACTTTTGTGTATAAACTGTACAAAGTACCTTCTGCTGTTTTTATAAATGTGTTTAGCTGGTTCACCTGCCTGGTACAGTGCTTAGCAGGTAGAAATGGTTATCTAAGCCGGGATAAATGGAGCATGTGCCATCCTCACGTATTTCATGAGCTTGTTAGTAATCAAACCCGGTGTTTGCGGGTTGTTTGTGATTGAGTCTGACCATCCATTCATTCTTCAAAACACTTGTTCAGGGTTACAGGGGGCTGCAGCCTCTCCCAGAACACACTGGACATAAGGTGGGGTACACACTGAATGTTGAATGACTGCCTGCTAGTTCATGGCAAAAACCTCAGCTGGAAAAGGCATAGGGTGTGAATATCAATTGTTGTGATGACACAACTGCAAACAATCACACTTGGTAGTATTCTTATGCAAGCCAAAACATTCCGCCAGTAGATAACTATGTTAATAAAAAGCTTGGCTGAAAAGATGGGTCTTAAGTCTAGATTTAAACACAGAAACAGACTCAGCATTGCTGATGGAGGCAGGGAGATAGTTCCAGAGCATAAGAGGAGCAGCACTGAGGGCTCTGTCCCCCACAGAACACAGCCTGGTGTGAGGACTGGCAAGGAGTCCATTGTCTGAGGAGTGCGGGTGAGTGTGGGTGTGGAGGAGATCACAGAGGTATTTAGTTATGAAGACATTTGTAGGTGAGGAGGAGAATATCACACAAAACCTGATAGGGTTTTGTGCGTGGGAATCCTGGCAGCAGAGTTCTGGACATACTGGAGTCTGTCCAGGGCTTTATCGGGCAGTCCAATTAGGGCATAGCAATGATACACATGATGTCATGATTCTATTCTCCCGGGCTATTATGTTTTCATTACATTCCCTCCTTGTTCTTCAGCTTTTATTTCCAGGTGAACCTCTTGAGTGAAGAATGAAAGCAATTCAGGCTTCACTGACATCTAAAATGTCAGAATGGGATACTGGGGCTAGTGTCAAAATAAATGCAGCTAATGTGCTCATTAATCTCTGATTGCTTAGAGGGTCTCAGTTATGAGCAGGACAGAAATGTCAGACCAACCAGGTTATATCATTCACTCCAGATTGTCTTCAGTACTGACATTTAAGAAAACACCTGAGCTCAGTTATCAACTGCAGTGGAAAATACTTTCTAGCCAAAATATGGGTCTTGCTAGTAGGCAGGCAACTCAAGAAACAAGCCACATATAGCCATATATTTGTTAGAAACTGTTAAAATATTGTAAGGCGAGGGACCTTCCTCTGAGCATCAGTTCCTCTATGTGGCAGAAGGATGAAACTGTGTGCAGCTGTACCACAAATCACACTCATTCACTGACCTCATAAACCTCCCTATCTATATACCAGGAAGATGTCAACCTGCTGTACAGTATGTCACATTTCAGGTAACAATAAATAGATGTCATTAACTGTCAGGTTTAGATACAGTAAGTGATAACTTAACACCAATCTCAGTCCTGCTGACTCCATTTTTAATCTTAATTCCAACCCTGCACTGACCTCACTCTGACTGCTAAGATTAACCACAACTCAGATATTGAGTAGTGAAGATACAACAACACATCTTACTCACTTAGGGAGTCAAATGCTGATTCACTATATTCAACTAACTATGGCACGGTGGCTTTGGTGGCTTTTGATGATTCTTTTGTACGTTGTTTTATTGTGTCAGGCTGAGACTGGGTTTGTTTTATAGAAATAGAAATGCTAGGAGTGGATGATCCACAGAGACCAAGAACAATATCGATTGACTGGCAGATTTGTAAATATCTCAGTCTGTGTAATGAGTCAGCGCCTTCTCTGGCAATGAGATACAGAGAAGTACAAATAACTTGAGATCTAATGGCTCTCTCAGCTCTTCTCCATACAATCAAACGGTCGACAAAGGCCATGCAAGCAGAGCAGTCGAGAAACACAGAGTACAAGGAGCAAAAAACAAAACAAGTAGGAGCTGAAATGTGCTCTTACATTGATCAGCGACCTTTCTGAGAAAACTTACAAACTAACAAAAGGCTCCTTTCAAAGCGAATTTGGCCTTTTGTTTGTCTGGGATTTCTGTGTTGAGCCTTCCAATAACACAAACCACTGCTATCAGCTGCATCAGAAACGATGTTGCAGATGCAATAGTCCATTTTCCTTCATTAATCACCACATCATCATATTATTTTACTTCCACATGTTTCCTGTTTCCACATGTTTTAATTTTTGGTCATCAACTTTATTAAACCTACAGCCATTTCTGTGCATTTATGGACCTCAAGACTTGGACTGAATGTATTTTGGACTTCATAGCTTTTCAACATTTTATGATACACACTGCAAGATTTCTGAAAATAAAAACTGCCAATTTCAACTCTCAATGCTTCTTGCCATTGTATAGGGTTGCCATCGATAGAAATCTATTTAATCAGGGTTGAAAACACGTTGTGCTACGAATGGTCAGCCATGCTAATAATGCTGATGGCAGGGGACACATTAAAGATGAAGAGTTGGTTTGAGCTTTGGAGCTATGAGGCTGTACAGGCTGGATGAAGTGTGTGATATCAATTTATTATGCTAATTTAGCGGCTGTATTCCCATAGCTAAAGCCAAAGCGAGGTGTGATGTGAAATGTGTGTGTGAGCAAGCTGCAGGTGTATGTGTGTGTGCTCACTGGACTCTGTGTGTAATTGATGTAATGGTTTTCTTATTGCAGGTTTAAGCATGAAGAGGAGAGAGAGTTGTAGAGTGTTGAAGTGAACAGGTGAGTGTCAGGCTGTGGACTGACTGCTAATATTATTATTACAGTATATTTCCTACCTGTCACTCATTTACTATGTATTAGACAGCTGAATCCCTCATGGAAGTGTGTGTGAGAGGACTGACAGCATGGAGGATGCAGAAATGGACAGATCAAAGTCAGGCTGTGGAATGACAGCTCCTATAAAGACCTGTCTAAGAAGAGACTGCATCAATCTGCGGAGCTCTACTTGAACGTGCAACTACCCAAGGACCATACCAAGGCGTGATCCACAGTCACAGTGAACAGCAGAAATCATTATGTGACATGTGAAACAACAACATCACTGGAGTTAGCAGTGAAACATCATGTTAGCAAATAGCTGCTTTGACTGCCATTGACATTTCTCTAACTGTGATGCATGTGTCATTGCTGACAATCAGTCACCAGTGTAGTGCTTTTTTTCAGAGAACAAACTCACCATAAACTCCAGTGTTTGACCCAAATTACTGGACATGGAGTCTATCAACAGTTCAACATCCAGACAGAACAGTTTGTCGTTCAGTAAGGTGTTCGATTATTTGTTATAAATGTATTTTCACCTTGTGTGAAGAAAATAAATAAATCACAGTCGGAGAAACGTGGCAGATGAGAATGGACCATTTATAGCGACAAAAGGTTACACAGTTGTGTTTGACTGATGAAGCTCTGCTCTCTGGGAACCTCTCTAAATGAATCCAAGCTCATGAGATGCTGCCAGGGGCAATAACTCTCTACTACAGGTATATAGTACAGAGCACACACATATCACTGAGATATGACATAAACATAATGCACACAGCAAGGAATGCCATTACAAGTATAATTACTAATAAAACAGAAATTGAGGAGGACTGTGTGGTCCAGAGAAATCATAACCAGAAACTATACAGCAAAAAACAACAGTAGTGGCATGGATGGACTGCAAGTATCTATTTTAAACCACACACACACACACACACACACACACACAGAAGGCATTGCTGATGAACATCTGAGTAAACTAATACTGTAATCTTGATCTTGTGTTCATGTTGATGAAATCTGGCATTCTAATAGTGTAACACAGCAGGTTGCCGTACTTTTCTTTTTACCTTTAATTTGCTTAATTTAATGTTTCAAAAGCCATAAAAGTCAGGTCAGAACACTGATCTAATCGTAGAATGATGCGAGAGAGCGTTACTTTGCTCCTCCCTGTTTGATGTGAGCAATGCTGCAAAAACAAAAGGGATCAAAGAATCATCTATTTCCATCGTCAACGAGGTTTTCTTCTGGAGAGATTTTAGTGTTAGAATAAAGTAGCAGTTAAAGTAAAACATCAAATTTTCGGCTGCAGCAGCGAGTGTCATTAAATAAGAAAAGCTAAAGTTCTGATGGAACAAGTTATTTATTTGATGACAGGCTGCAGTGGATAAATGTGACAGGAGTGATATGATGTGACTAATTAGCATAATATTATAAGCTCAGCCATGTCTGACAGTAGAAGTACAAAGCTTAAAAATCAATGAAGCACAATATCTTGTTACATTACAGTACTGTAAAACACCAGAGCCTGAAATACAACTGCTCTGTGGAGAACATGTGACTGTATTAAACACACTGCCATTTCATTAAATCTAAATGAGTCTGAGATGTTGCTACTGCTTCAGATTAACTAGACAAAAGTGAGGCCCAGGCTGACTTCATATTGTAATAACATACAGATGTAGTTATAAGATGACAAATGGTTCACCATGTTTATCTGTCCAGTGGCAAAAACTATTTGGGCTCAGATAAGCTAATGTCACAGTTTGTTCCATGACTTAAATGCTATCTTTTGTTAGCACCTATAGTAGTTTTGTAGCAGTAAATTATTCACATTTGTATTATAAAGGAAAGTTCTGATTGGCCACAATAACTGCTGCCTGGAAGTGGAAGTGGAGCACCACTCGTCATTCAACAAAGTAAAAGAGGGTGTGTGTGTGTGTGTGTGTGTGTGTGTGTGTGTGTGTGTGTGTGTGTGTGTGTGTGTGTGTGTGTGTGTGAGAGAGAGAGAGAGAGAGCGAGAGAGACAGCAGGTAAATGATTAAAAGTAAGTATCTGTAATGTCTCCTTCTGTGCCTTAGTCCCTCGTTCACTCTCTCCATCTCTCTCTCTGCTCATCATCACTTCTCTCCCAGATTCATATTTCAGAATGAACTGACAATATTAACAATCACTCTATTAAAACCATCGCTTCAAAATGAAAATGATGCCAAAGCGTCTCTGACAATAACTAGCAGATTACAGGGGGACTTAATGACACATTCCTCTTACTGGTTTTGTGACTAAACATTTTATTGATGGAATTCATCTGTCAGTGATCTGTTGACTTGCCACAGTGCTTCCTGTTTAAGCTACAGCATCACATGACACATAAACAGTATATCGCTGCTGGGCTGCACTCCAGAATGTGTTACATCTGTCACTGCCAACACACTCTGCTACACAAAGAGACAAACACGCAAACACACACTGGGCCTAGGTTACATACAGTGCGATCTTATCACCATGATGTCAGTCCCATAGTGATGACATCACAGCTCTACTTGTTCGGTCCTTCACCTCAACTGGATGAACTCTTTATCTTGTCACAATAACACACAGATATGAAAGAGGCTGATTCACTTTACCAACAGATGAGAACACTGACACCAACAGGATGGAAAGTATAGTGATGATGAGTGAGTGATGTCAGCACTGTAGCACATTTATGAAAGGGCTGCTCCCTCACAGACACCACCAAGATGTCTGTCATATGACCATCAATCCCTACAGTCAAACCAAGAGGACACTAAACCAGGCCAGGCTCGGTCATTCTGAGTGATGGACTGCAGACACAAACAAAACAGCGCATCAGGAAACGCGACACAACAACGATCTCATCTCAGACTAAAGAGACAGCAGTTCTGCCCCGAACCAGGTTTCTTCCATCAAACACAGCCACACCAAGAGGAAAAGCGGGACTCCATTACTGTCCACCAGCCTCGCATCACTGTCTAATTAGGGAGCAATCAGTGGAGCCTTCATCTAATTCTAAAGCCTCTTCCTCACTGAACTGCATTAGGATGCAGATGTGATGGTGGAAACCCACAGCCAAAGAGGGGAGAAAAACTGAGGGGGTGTTCTTTAGGAGGAGGGGAATCAGTAAAGAGATGGATACAAAAAAGAAAATGCAGTGAGAGAGAGATTCTCTAAACCTCAGGGCTCCATCTGCATGTCTCCATGGTGTGTGATCTCCTCAGAAAAGGCAGCCACTGTGTCAGAAATATAAATGTTTGGCTGAAGAGTGGAGAGCAGGAATTAGGATTTTGTCTTTTTTTTTCTTTTTACACACGTCAGCACATTGAGGAACTTAAACTGAGGCAAAGTGCCAACTTCTACCTCTTAACAAAGCATGTATTATATCAGTCCAGCACACAGCAACTCAAAACACTCAACACTCACTCAACAACTGAGAGATTATCGGGCTACATATGTCGCGTTCCTCTCACTCAGCTCCGGACTGTAGATATAAATGATGGAGGTTGTTCTCAGTGATCTGACTCAACAGACTAAACAGTCTTCAACAAGGCTGTGATACTGAGACATATTCTGTGTGTGGCTGAATGTAGAGTCTTACTGTCTCTTTTGAAGTCCAGCGTACAGGTCAGGAGGAGGTGTCCTCATCACCACACACACTCACACTCACACACTTAGCGCAGGATCAAACTGGCCACTCTTACCTGAAAGACAGAAAAAGAGGAGAGCAGACTGTAAATGAAGGTTTCATGTGTTCTTTTGCTCTTCACACTTCAAATAATGTTTCCCACAAAGATCCACCTTTGCTTGTCAGCCATACAATACTTTCAATGTTAGCACATTTTGCTGAACTGTGTCTTTAAGGTGCCTCCAAAATAAACACACAAAGCGAACAGTTTTACAATTTACTGACCTGTATGAAAAGCCATTTAATCCACGCTGCTGTGCATTTCTGACTCTGAATCCACTGTATCATTCACTTAACAAAATAAAACGACATACTGTGTATTTACTGCTACAAAGACAGCGACGGATCTTTGTACTAGTTGTGTCTAGTTATATGAACAACTAATATTTGTTCAAGAGCGTTGCAGTGCATTGACTTCAGTTATTCTCCTGATTATGATTATGTTTTGTAGGTTATTTGATATCTCATGAGCTCTCATTTAAACTTTTATTACTGCGCTGGAAATTATTATGGATCTGCCAGTGAGAGTGTAATGTGCAAACAGACACAGATAGTTAACAGGGTTTATGGCAGACAGCACTACCATTCCTGACAACATATAACAATGTTCAAAGAATATGTGAAATAACACTTCTATAACACTACCTATCACTATTATTATGTAGTTTTTTCCACACATTTCTGATGGTATGGAGGCAGGGCATATAAGCAACACAATTACAGGACATCATCGTACTCTCCAGCCATGACTCATTAGAGGACAGAGGTGAGGAGGTATAAAAGATCTTTAATACATCTTTTAAAAACCTTGAAAACTCCTAATGAGTGAGGACAGAATGATGGAAATTAGATGCAGTTTGGCCAAATTGAGATCACATTTCTTCACCTCAGCATGTCAAATCAGATGCAGTCATTACTGGAGAGGCAAAACTAACATTACTAGCAGTATCTTTTAATTGATAGTGACATTGTGCCCTCACTGCGGACAAATTAAGAATCACCATGGTGACGTGACTCATTAGTAATAAACACCCCACTGAATCCAGGGAAGAAGGAATAATCCGTAAACACACCAAATGACTGTTTATGTTTTAACCACAGGAAGTGTAATACTGCAGTTTGCACAGCGTACTGTGGTCAAGTCAGGGTGTCATCTTTCAGTCGATATGAGGAGAAACAGCTTTTCTGTGAATATGCAGCTCTAAGTAGCTAACTATAATCTGCAAACATCACTAACAGTGACTCCAACCAGTGATTAGCAGCCTACTATGGTGACTGCGACGTCCACCTGGCAGGAATCTGGGGCATTAAACTGGTCACCTCTAAAAAATGCTAATCTACACGTAGAGAGAGAATTAAGACAGGCAGACATAAAGCTGATTTACCACTTGGCTGGAAATGTGATGGAACTGAAGTGAGATTAAATTCAATTTAAAAACGGTGGTAATTATTATTGAAGACTGATTCATTCATAAATACTGTCAATAGCAGCTAAGCAGTTATAACTTCTGCAGATGTCATGCAAATGCACGCTGATAATCATGATGAACACATCCAAATTACAAACCATGAACCCTGAAGGGAAAAAAACAGTAATTATTCATGGCAGCATAAATTATAGAGCTGATACAAACTCAAATGAAATGGCTGGAAAATGTGTGGATTTTAAAGGCAGAAAACATCCTCTAAAAGTGTGGCAGTACACAGCTACACAGGTGTATGGAGAAGAGGTCATTCCCCGGTTTTCAGAAAGTCCTCCCCGAGGCTCTGTGGCTACACAGGCTTGTTGATGCCTTCAGGCTCCTCTGTTTCATTTCAGCTGCTGGAATTTAAGGAGGAAATGAAAGAGTGTCTGTCTGCTGTTTAGCTCTGTCCATCTCTCCTTAATCCCCTGTTATTTCATACCTCTGGTTAAAGAATATGTGGGATGATAAACCCTCCAGACAACCAGTCCAGAAGACAACAAGCCCTGCAGTCTCTGGCTGAGACAAAGACATTGTTCCCCTCTCGCTCTGTGGGTAGAGACAGCATCACATGAGGCTGTTCGCCCCAGCTGAGCTGCTGAGTGAAACTGATGTAAAGATGTTTAATATCAGAGTTTCACAGTCTGGTGCAAAACAAATAAATCTCAGAATAAATCTGATGTTGTGTTTAGAGGTTGTGATGAAGATCAGAGGACAACTGCTCACCAAGCCCACACACAGCTTAGAGAAAATTAGTCAGGGAGAATTACTGAACTGACAGCAAGTAAAAACTGCTCACACTTAAGATGATTTACTGTCCCTGGTAGACATAATGTATGTGTTATTTTTTAAGTTTATATGCAGTGCAGGGAGCTTAGAATAGCAGGTCAGGAGAGGTTAAAGAGGTTCAGACTGTACACTGACTGACTGAAACGACATTCAAGGTGTCAGGTTCTCTACACACTGTTCCTAATGGACAGGATTTATAAGCCTTACAGTCCACTGGATCTCTGACATGGTTTTAGATGGTTTAGCTGTACTGTACATCCAACCGAATAGGATCTCCTAATTGTAAGATGCAACCAGAAGGTTGCGTCTCATGTTTGTCCACAATTTGAAAAAGATTACAGGGTAGTATTATAACTAAATGTGTATGTAAACCTAGAAGATAACTTAGACTTAACTTTCCCTGTTGAAACATTTTAATATTAACCAAAACCAGGATTCTGGTCAAAATGTTTCTGGCATCAGGAACAAAATATACTGATAATGTGTCCGAATATCTTCAACAAAATGCACAGAGGAACGTTACAGAGACAAAGTATTTTCTCTGTTCAAGAACAGATCAACTACCAATGTAATATACTCTATTTTCCTACAGTTACAACACCTGTACATCTGACAGGACTGTCCAGTGGCAGTTGAAAACCAAGAGGAAAACTGTTTTAGCCTAAGAACTACAGAACACATCACAGTTTAGCTACGATACAAATTTATTAGAGTGTCACCTTCTCTATAACAAGCTCTTTTCACAAGTTGCATTGTGGGACATCAACACCACATACAAAAATCTGTGCAATGTCAGTCAAGTACATTTAAACTTGTCATTATTTCTATAATAATTTATACTGAAAAACTTTAAGAATTGTATATACTCTGCAAAATTGGGTGGGAGGAGAACTGTCAAGATATCAGCGTGTATTAGTCTGAGAGTGCAGATATGGGGTGAATTACACACACAAACACACTGACAGAGTGTAACACAGACAGCTGCTATGACCAAGCAGTTTAGTTTAGTCTGATCTGACTGTCAGGAGGCGAGCAGAGGGCATGAAGAGACAGTAAAAGTCCAGCCAGGACTGACAGAATGAACCAATACAAAGCTGAGGTCCATGCTGTGACATTAAAGACCACACTGAGTAAAGAAATGGCATTACACAGTGACAGAAAGAAAAACAAACTGATTGTTGACACTATATTATGTGCATATTCTACTCCTTTTTCACATGACGTGATAACATTTCTAGTAGTCAATGAAGTTTGACTTGTTTGAAGGAGAGTATGCATCTCCGAGCGACAGGGTGCTTGATAAAGAAGCAACACTGTAGGTTAAATCAACTGGTCAGTAATCATTAGAGTCTTGTCTGTGTTGGTCTTCAGTGGTCTCAACTTCAGCTAGCTGGCTGCCATCAGTACACAAAACACCACAACTCAATGCTTTCATTGAAGGTTTGGTTTCCTGGAGCCCAAGGTGACAGGGCTGTTGTGTTAGACTGCATTAGTTTTAGCTAGGTGTACCTAATAAACTGCTAACTGAGTGTATTTCTCCAAATCATTGATAAAAGGGTATTCATGTATTGTGTATGCTACTCAAGTCATTTTTCAATAAATACTTCTATACTTTAACTCAAGTAGTTATTTTGATGACTACGTTTACTTCTACTTGAGTACTTGTTTTTGCAAAGTAACAGTACTTTTACAGTTTTTGGCTACTCTGCCCACCTCTGCAGTCACCTGACATTGTCTATGGGGAAAATTAATGCATTTCTGGAACCAGGGGCACCTGGAATAGCTCCTCCCACTTTTCAACTACAGAAATATATCAAAAAAAGCTGTCAGAATGCTCCTGTTCTATGTGGGCATGGCCTCTTGTCATCTTCAGAAGGAACGGATTGGAACCAATGATGATGCTAATACTTGATGCAGGATTCTAGAACTCTAGAACTGTCTGTCTGAACACCAGTAAGTTTACCTCAGAAAACCAAGAGAATAAAATTAACTCGTATCAAATACACACAAGAGTCATTTACCAGTCAAGTAGGATCTACTACAGAGACAATCTACTACAGTCTACTACAGACAACTACCGTTTGCTACAGGCAGTGCTATGGATCAAAGACACAGCCAAAGAAACAGGGTTCGATTTGCTGGCGCTGCTCCTGAGGACCGTCCAACATTTCGTTCGGACTACCATATGCGAAATGGCCTTTATAATGCTCAGCAGGGAAACTACCGTCTGAAAGAAGAAATAGACAGCCTGTTGCAGCATAACAAGAAATTAGTGGCTGAAAGGACAA
Organism: Siniperca scherzeri; assembly: GCA_027580175.1. Classification (NCBI taxonomy): domain Eukaryota; kingdom Metazoa; phylum Chordata; class Actinopteri; order Centrarchiformes; family Sinipercidae; genus Siniperca; species Siniperca scherzeri. The sequence goes on along the minus strand of JAPFEX010000030.1, from coordinate 8,152 downwards.
AGTTTTGCCACAAGATCCACAGCGATAAACTGAAAATAAGCAGGCTGGAGGGGCTTTTAGAGATCAGGGAAAGGCAGTTCAGAGAGGAATACAAAAAGAGCTACGAGGCCATCTCAATGCAAGAGTCCCAGATCTCCTCCCTCAAGAAAAGTCTCCAATTCCAGGAGGAGCAGAATAGCGTTAAGCAGCAGCTTCACCAGAGGGATGATGAAATCCTGGATCTCAGGAAGGAGAAGGAGGGTCTCTCTCAGAGGCTCACGGAGGCCACAAACCGGCTGTGGAGCCAAGGAGCCGAATTTCTCCAGAGCGACAAAGCTTGGCAGACAAAATACAACGATCTGGAGGAGAAGCTCAGGAAGGAGTTGGCCGAGAAAGAACAGAGCTGGGAGACCAGAGTTAAACAGGTGGAGGACGAGATGAAAGAACTGGCCAAGAGAGAACAGAGCTGGGAGACCAGAGTTAAACAGGTGGAGGAAGAGAAGAATCAACTGGCCGAGAGAGAACAGAGCTGGGAAGCAAAAGTAAAACAGGTGGAGGAAGAGATGAAAGAACTGGCCAAGAGAGAACAGAGCTGGGAAGCAAAAATAAAACAGGTGGAGGAAGAGAAGAGAGAACTGGCTGAGAGAGAACAGAGCTGGGAAGCCAGAGTAAAACAGGTGGAGGAAGAGAAGAGAGAACTGGCTGAGAGAGAACAGAGCTGGGAAGCCAGAGTAAAACAGGTGGAGGAAGAGAAGAAGAAGACGAAGATGTCAAAGAAGAAGAAGGGTTTTTTGAGCTGGATGCACAAGAAGAAGAAGTGTGACAGTGACAGGGAGGTGGAGGAGGCTGTTGGATGTTCAGCTCAGGCTAAACAGTAGCTCTCTCTTCCTCCCCCCTTCACCTCTCCACCCTCCCTCATCTGTCTCCCTCACCCCAACCCTTCTTCTTCCCACCCTCTACCCTCCGTCATCTCCTTCACCCCCTCCATTCACCCCTCCTCTATCTCCCTCTCTCCACCCTCCCTCCATTCACCCCTCCACCATCTCCCTCACCCCTCAGTCCCCCCACCCCGACCCCTCCTCCATCTCCCTCTCTCCCTCTTTGTACCCTCCCTCCATCCCCCTCTCCACCTTTTCTACCTCACCGTCTGCATGTGTCTGCCTCTCTGAATAAAGATATACACTATAAATACAATTGTATGGCATGATGTTTGGTATAAAGTATAAGTACTGGTGTCATCAAATATTTCTTTTTTAAGTTATTAAAAAACACTAAAGTCCTCTTTGGACAGGATCACTGTTATGTAATGAATGATGTTGTTCCAAATGGTATTTTAGGCACTGGAGAATTATAGTTTAGGACCATTCTACAGACAATTTCTTTCATTTTGTATACGGCCAAGATAATAACGGTAAGTAAGTGAGCTGTGTACAGCAGCACATCTTGCACATATCCTGCATAAATTACCTGAATGACAATAACCAATTCAGATACTTTGAGATGGATTACAGGGTCAGAAACTCGAAATCATATCCATGAAAATGATTGAGGTCTTAAGTCCCATCTTACACGTTGACGTGATGATGGTGAACACGTCACGGTACGCATGAAAAGAGTCACTAATTAAAAAGTTATATACAGTTGTTTATCCACACACACACACACACACACACACACACACACACACACCACCGAACAACACACACGTAGCTTTCCCCTCCTCTGTGACACAGTCTATGATCCTGTGCTCCTCTCCACTCACAGACAGCCTGACTAACCTTTTTTCCTCTTTCCCATCCTCAAAGTACAGTACTAGCTGACTCTGGCAGTTCTGTTGATATATTTGGTTGACAGCCGACTCTGTTCTCCACAGAGACTGGTCTAATACGTGTGTGTCTGTTCCAGTGGAGAGCCTCTAACTCTGGACTGACTCTGATCCTGGAGATCCAGACTGAACTGTGGGAGAATCTGTGTCTGTCCGGTCCACACGGCCGGCAGTATCCTCCACACTAAATCGGGCGTGTTTGCAGAGGCAAAAAGGCGGAATTGTGACTATTCGGTTTGATCACTGCAATGACTGCAGGCTGTCCAGAAGAATTTGCAGCAATTTTCACACAGCTGTGTTCACAATCATGTGACTAACTTATGTTGATTCCTCCTCCGTCAGCTGCTGGACATCATTAAATGAACAGACCTCCAGTTATTATAGTGTCACATATTCAATAATGAAATATACTGTTGGCTCAAGTCCTCTGGTCTCTTTTGTAAAACACACAAAAAAAAGACAGAATCTTCATTCTAAGAAAGTAATTGAAATGTGAATCCACCAGCATGACACAGTATCAGGTGTTTTCTTCAACAGGATTACCTGTTTGAATGAAGGATTAATACAAACCGGATGTGTGGATGTATTTAATGGCTGAACATTTAAGCAAAGCAAAAGGCTTTAATCCTGTAATCCTATAAAACCCTCTCACCTCTGATTTTATTGACTCTTACATACAGAAACAAACATCGTAATTTATTTGCTCCATGTTATAGAAAGCTAACACTTTCAGCTCTGTGCTTTTTGCTGACAAAGACACTCTGATGATGTAATGTTAATAAATAAAATGTGTCTCTTTCTCTTTCATATTGTAATTCTCACGTTGGCAGATTCACCACCAGTAGATCCAATAATACTGAGAACTTACTTTGTTGTTGTAGTTTTTCCTTCATGCTACATGGCAGCACAGTGTCATATTGCCAGGCAGCAGAGCTACATTTCATGAGCTCTTTTACATTAGTAATTAATGTGTCACTTACAGGCAGCAGGTACTTGTTAAAGGCACCTGACAGCAATCCCAGCTGAAGGGAGGATGTCACTCCTTCGGTTGTCAGTCTAACTGTCAGTTATAGTGGCAGGATTCATTTACTGCACTACAGTCTATTTACACCATTGGTTATTATGGGATGCTTCACCATAACCTGTTTCTGTTTCATGTGAGGAACACGAACACTTCACAACTGGAGGTGTTAAAGGCCATTTTCCCAAAATGTGACACATTCTGTAGAAGAATGCGAAAAATATTTTGGTAATTAGAGAGCCACATGTTGGTCATTGGATGTGGTGCCACTGAGTTGGGCCTCAGTCACAAAATAAAATTAATAAAATAAAAACATATATAGTTTTTTTTTCCTTTCACAACATGCTCTTCTTGTATTTTCTAAATTACATGGAGTATCGAGAAGAGTACAGATGAGTACTGATCAGCAGTGCCAGTACCAATACTGGAATCAGTAAAATCCTGAGTATCCCTATGTAACACAATACAGCTGTTCAAGTGAACTAGGTATAAAACTACATGTTTTCTTCACTAGTCAAGGATTAGTGGGTCAGCTGGGTATTGACATTGTTCAACCCAAGCCAGGTGATGTTATGTCTCTGGAAACATGCAAACTCATTTGTGGAGTGAAGCAAAAACAGACCAGAAATCCACAGAAGTGTGTTATCACAGTGGAAATGTGACCATACACAGTCATAAAGAACAGAGCTCTGATGTTCCTTCAGCTGTGCAGTTAGAATTAGTTTGATACAGTGCTGACATATCGTTTTTGCACCAACTCCAAACATGATAGGTTGAACCATGAATTTCACGTCTGTTCACGCCTAGTGAGAAATCCTTTAACCGAACAAACCTTCAACAGCACAAACCTTTTAGCTGCCTCTCTCCTTCTAAAAGAGCTCTAATATACACCAGCCTGGACCGCACAGGATACAGTTCTTTTGTATAAAGATGTAAGAATACTAAGATCAAATCTGAGTGGGAGTTTATTACTTTACTGTACAGCTGTGTTTGGGTAGGACATGCAGTTTCACAGAAGATGCATCATACTAGCTGCTCCACACACACCTGGAGGCATCAGAGCAGACACATAATCACACTCATCAAAGGCTAAACACACTCTCAGATTGTCTCATTCTTCACTCGAGCACATCTAAACATGAAGTAGTTACTGTATGTGTCCTACTTTACTCCACAGCAGTCAAGATTATTCCCATTAGTGCTTCAGGACAGAGTGAAATGTCATTGGAAGAAGGTAAAACAACAAGAAGCAACAAAAACCGAAAACAAAAGACCTTACTGATGACTACCCCCTTTCTGTTAAGAAGGAACAAGTTACATTAAAATTACAAATGTGTCCAGATTAAAATCCTGAATCTTCCAGGGAGTATCATGCAGTCTGAGTCAGAGGTGAGGAACTTCACAGGAAAGACGGCAGAGGATATTAAAGAAAACACCAGACTAGATGCTTTGGCACCCAGAGAACATCTCCTGAGTCAGTCACTTTGTCAGAATAATTAGGCATCAGATAAATTCTGATTTCAGCAAAACTTCAACAGGCCTGATCAAGAAAGCCAAGACCAAATGACCTTTAATTTTTAATGAGAACTCCTTCAATTCCTGAGAAAAGAAACCAGAATAAGTCATAAAAGAGTTGGTTCACCTTCCTCTTTCAATGATGCAACGCTGTTTCTGCCAAAAGAGAAGAAAACACCAGAAGACCCTGAATCTCAGCAGTCACAAACTGTTTATCTAAAACCACCGAAAGGATCAAAGCAGTTTTACAGACTGAACGAACCAAATGTAATTATTACTGCCAGACTAGTTGCCTCTTTAGTATCTTAGAGTTGGACCAACAATCACATAAAGTCACTGTTTCTCAGAGGCAACAGGGAGCGCTCCTGCCCTCAGGACAATATTGATCTCCAGAAAAACTACAAGCTGTCACATGAGATATTTTTTTACAGTTTCTTCTCTTCCCTCAAACCTCCACAGATTACAAATAAAGTAAATGCTGTAAAATAGCAGTTTTATTGCAGAAGAAGAAATGGTAACAGTGTTTATGTGGTCAGACTGCTGAGAGTCTCCTCTGTGGAGGAAAGACAATAACCTGATACATAATCCCCTTCTCCGCGACTCTCCACCTCTTTAAAACAACGTCACAGTCCCTCTCTCCTCCACACAGACTCTGACAGGGAATTCAGTTGGCACTAAAAAGTTTAGAGGGAGGGCTTGCTGCAGCTCAAACAATAGTAGAAGAAGAGATGTTAAATTTTTGGATGGTTTTTAAAATTACTTACTAAAATGCTGGTGGCTATGAAACTCATTATAAAGTTTCCAAGCCAACAGCTATGGCATTTTACAAACGTGAACACATGGACGAGTCATGAATTGATCCCCTTCTATCAAACAGCTACACATCATAATCACAAGGCTAATTACTACCAGACCTGCAGGTTTATTCATTATTAGAGTGTACTACTTCTGATTTTACTCTCTCTCACACACACACCCATAAGAGTCACAGTCCTCCTCTGCTCTCATTAACATGCATACTGTAGCTTCTGTGCAAACCACTATCATACTACTGTCTGAATATGCAGGGAGTTGTCCAGTCAGTGTGTCTAACTATTGGATATGTGTCCAGTGGCCTTGTTGTCATTGCTGGAGTTGAAGTGTAAATGCTCATTGAGCAGCTCTAAATACATGTAATCCAACAGAGCCGTGGGGTGGCAGCATTAGAGAGATGAGTTTGCACAAGACCGACTTAATGAGACACTAATGTGTTTCTCGAGCAGGCTTAAAAATTTAAGGCATATTAGCAAATTCTATTAAATCTAATTTTACGTTTTTGTTTGCAGTGTCTAATAATTTTATTCCCATTATGTGTAGTGACACCTTGAATGCTGGATAGTGTTTTAAACATAGGACAGCTCATGTTAAACAGATGTATACATTTACAGTATGTGCAGGGTTGATATTTGGGATTTGAGCTGTGACATCATCACTTCCTGCATGCACACACATTAAAGCATAGTGAAGTGAGAGTGCAGAGCGACAAATATCAAACGTTCCCCCAGAGGAAACCTGGGGGCCCCCAAGTCAATACAAATACACATTTCACTAATCGTCATCTTCTAGACACTGAGGGGAGCTTTTCTTTGCCACACAGCTGTTAAGGTACGTTTCTAGGCTAACTGGTAATCGCTTTATATAACCCGACAGGGAAACTGGTAGCAGGTTATATTCTGTGTGTACATGATTTGAATTTATATGAGTTGAAAAAGGTTAACTGCACCTGAACAGTTCTTGTGAAAAATTGGTTTTGCTGCAGGAGGTGACAGATGAATTGACGTGACAGAATAAAAATGAAAATGTCTGTTCCCTGTCATGACTTGCATGAAACAACATTTTAGAGTCTCTCTCAACATCTTTCTTTCTTTATTTCCTTTTCTGCCTTCTTTTTCTGTTTGTTTTCCCTCTCTTTCTCTGTCACTTTCATCTCACTTGATCTTTCTCCCTCCGTTCTGTCTTCTCCCAGTGTTTTCTTTTATCAAGTATAAACCACATTTCCACCACAGTGTTTATGCATGTAGGCCATTTTCTCCTTAGAAGCTTTTGTTCAACAAAATACTGTTAATTTTATTTTTTTTTCAATTTTAGTTTCTCTCATTTGTTCTTCCATTCATTCAGTTCTTTCTTCCTCCTACCTTTTTTCTTTTCTGCTCCGGGCGATAAGGAAGGTCGATTGAGCTGCTTTCAGAAGGTTGGAGAGAGAACAGAGTTTCTGTGACTAACACTGTGCTGAACCTGATGAGTATCTGAAAGGGAAATGTTGCTGTTGTATCTGGCTCTGGACTGAAAAATGCTGAGGCTGTTAGTCTTTTGCTTTAGCGCAGCAAACAACAAATCCCTGCACTCCTCAGATCCTCTGATGTGAGAGAAAGTTTGACGAACAATAAAATGTTTGAGTGTGTAAGTTTTAATAAAATATCTAAAGTGCATCCAGAATAATTAAAACGTCTCAAGGACTGTCCAGTGTGCAGATCCTAATGGGATATGGGTAAACTGTTAGTTTGCTGCAGTATGTAGAAATGTTGTCATTACGAGTCCTGTACAATCTTCTGGTATATTCTCTCACACTCTTTTCCTTATCCGAATCGAGGGTCTCAGGACAGAGGGTGTCATATGCTGTACAGAGTCTGAAGCCCCTTGACCACGGGCACCACTGTTGCCTTCACCTTCCAGGCCTTCTCCAGCTCTTCTCTGAGCCCTTGGTACTTCTCTAGTTTCTCATGTTCCTTTTTCCTGATGTTGCCATCACTTGGTATTGCCACATCAACCACAATGGCTTTCCTCTGCTGTTTGTCCACCACCACGATGTCAGGCTGGTTCGCCATTACCATTCTGTCAGTCTGAATCTGGAAGTCCCACAGGATCTTGGCTCGGTCATTCTCTACCACCTTTGGAGGTGTTTCCCACCTTGACCTCAGGGTTTCCAGTCCATACTCAGTGCAGATGTTCCTGTACACTATGCCAGCTACTTGGTTATGGCACTCCATGTATGCTTTTCCTGCCAGCATCTTACACCCTGCAGTTATGTGCTGGATTGTCTCAGGGGCCTCTTTGCACAGCCTACACCTTGGGTCTTGTCTGGTGTGGTAGATCTGGGCCTCTATTGCTCTGGTGCTCAGGGCCTGCTCCTTTGCAGCCATGATGAGTGCCTCTGTGCTGTCCTTCAATCCAGCCTGCTCTAGCCATTGGTAGGATTTCTTGATATCAGCCACTTCAGTTATGTTCCGGTGTTACATCCCATGTAGGGGTTTGTCCTCCCATGATGGTCCCTCCTCCAGCACGTCTTCCTCTGTTCCCCATTGCCTGAGACATTCCCTGAGCACGTCATCTGTTGGGGCCTTATCTTGGATGTACTTGTGGATCTTGGATGTTTCATCCTGGATAGTGGCTCTTACACTCACTAGTCCACGGCCGCCTTCCTTACGGCTAGCGTACAGTCTCAGGGTGCTGGATTTGGGATGGAACCCTCCATGCATGGTGAGGAGCTGCGTCTTAACATCTGTGGTCTGTATCTCTTCCTTTGGCCACCTTATTATTCCGCAGGGTATCTGATCACTGGCAGGGCGTAGCTGCCTGGGCCTTGTTCTTGCCATTGAACTGACTTCTTAGGACTTGCCTCACTCGTTGGAGGTATTTGGCCATTGCTGTCTTCCTTGTTGCCTCTTCGAGGTTGCCATTTGCCTGTGGTATTCCAAGGTACTTGTAACCATCCTCAATGTCTGCTATTGTTCCTTCTGGGAGTGAGACCCCTTCTGTGTGGACTACCTTCCCTC